>BCIT01000005.1:303592-534619 GCA_001600035.1 Holtermanniella nyarrowii | reverse complement strand
GTCAAGAACCATGTCATGAAAGACAATCAGTCCCCCAGATTTTTTTCGGGCTTCGCCCGACACTTGTAATCTTTCCACGCTATGGATGCTTCACCGAAAAATCCTAGATCTGTTGGGAATTTACTCCATCAGTGGGTTTGTATCACAAAGCTCAGCCCTTGCATGCTGTGGAGACTCTGACCCAGGCTTCGGACCTGGAGTCGGAGGTGGACCTTGGCTTGGTCCTGTTCTTGGGGTGGATCGGTGTTACATCGGGGTGTTGTCCTATATGTTGCTATGTCCTCTATGGTTCTCTCTTCTATGCTACACCCCTTGCCTGATCCAACCTAAGCTCTGCTGCCAGTCTGATGTCGCGGACCAAATACTGACCTTCGGTCAATAGCCCGATCTCCGCGTGAGCGCTAGCGCGCCCTAGCGGTTCTTCGTGGCGATCCTGCATCTCGTCAAGCGACTGCACTCTCATCTCGAGGAGTGCCGGAGCACCGATGGCTCTGGAGTCCTGATGCCATTGCACCACAACGTACGCCTGGAAGGTCGTATAGCCCGTCGCAAGAGTTCCGGCCTTTGTAAGCCCATTGTGGGCAGAAGGCAGTTTCCGTATCAAGCAGGAGCTCCGTAGCGTTGCTCAAGGGATGCTGAAGACTGCACCGGCGGTATAGGGGGACCAGCAGCCACCTGAGGCGGAGGCGCTGGGGAGGATGAGGACCCATTGGTGGCGGACCTCTGTGGCGAGATGAATCAGGCCTTTAGGGGACCTCTGCGAGCCACTATTCGATGTGTATGAACTTATCAACCAACTCTCCATCTGAGAACCTCGTGAGCTGCCGCAACAGGGTACACTCGACGCGTAGACAAGGTAGTAGATTTACAATGGCCTCCATTCGAGCAAGACGGTCGGAAGACGAAGTCGAGTACACGTATGGATCCTGGGTGTGTTGTCCTTTGAAGGTTATCATTCAACGCTGTAGCTGTCTTTTGGAATGCGGTATGGGATCAAACGTCGGACGCGTCAGCTAACTCTGAGGAAAATGTCAAATGAACGGGATCAACTCAACCCCCTTCGTACGGCATTGTATACACTGCCTCCGTTCCTGAGAATTAGGCGTTTCTCTCCGCATCCACGGAAGCAAATATCATCTCAACCAGTGCAGCTGACTGAATACTTTTCTTTTTCTTCAACGACCACCATGCTCTTCACGGCGGCGTTGATACTTCTTCCTCTGACTCTTGCAGCACCCGCGAAACGTGCCATCACTCCAATCTACGATGGTGCGACTGTCAACGGTCAGACGTTCGACTATGTCATTGCTGGCGGCGGACTTGCCGGGGTCGTCCTTGCCAGTCGTTTGACAGAGGATGCCAACCGCCGCGTGTTGGTTATAGAATCTGGATACGACGAGCAAGGTCGTACAGATGTAACGGATGTGAGTCACTCCATCTCATGTTCACTGACGTGCAGGCGTCAAAATACCAATCTACATTCAACAGCTTCCTCGACTGGGCGTACCAGACTGTACCTCAGTCCTCCGCCAACAACCAGCCGACTGTCATGCGTAGCGGCAGAGCGCTTGGTGGCAGTACCATTATCAATGGCATGGCATGGAGCAAACCACACAGCTTTCAAGTATGTATCTTACACCAACGCGCTGACAGCAGATTGACGCAATGGAAGCACTCGGCAACCCTGGTCTCAACTGGAACTCGCTCCAAGGCTATGTACGTGCTCGCCTGTATTCGCTAACGACAGATGCGCAAAGCAGAGAACTTTCAGGCACCGTCAAGCTCTCAAGCGGCGGGTGGAATTACCTACTCGAGCGCATGCCATGCAAACGGCGGACCTGTCAACGTCCAATACGACCCCAACGCGTAAGTCTTTGCTCGACGTGGCTGATGGCAGAACGCCTTCCGACCTCGAGCGCAACTTTAACACGACGATCAAAAACTTTGGTTTGCCGTACGCGACCGACCTCACCTGCGGCAACCCAGCTGGTCTCGCACCCGTCGCCAACACTCGCTCAGGCAACCTTCGTATCGACGCCTATCGCGCCTACCTCTTGGGCAAGACGCGCTCCAACCTAGTCGTTCTCGCCGGCGCCAACGTTGGCAAGGTCATCCTCTCCAACTCTTTGCGCGCTACCGGTCTCGAGTTCCGCGATGAGAAAGGAGCAACCTACACTGTCAATGCTCGTCTCGAAGTCATTATGGCTTTGGGCAGTATCAAGACGCCGATAATCCTGCAGCAATCTGGCATTGGACCTGCTAGCTTCCTTTCAGCTGCTGGCGTTCCTCAGCGCGTTGATCTCCCTATCGGCATGAACCTCATCGATCAGACAACAACCACCACAAGCTGGCGTTTTACGGGCAACCGTAACGGCGGTCAGTCCATCGTCTTTCCCCGCTTCCAAGATCTCGTCAGCGGTACAGAAGCCACCACCCTCCGCAACATGCTCCAAAACGACCTCGCTTCTTACGCGCAAGCAGCCGTCAATGCCGGTGCCGCTCCTTCCGCTGCAGCCCTCCAGCGCGTCCTCGAGATCCAACGCGACTGGATCCTCAACAAAGGCGCTGGCATGTCTGAAAACTTTGACTACTCTTACGGTACCGGTACTAGCGCCACGTTTGGCTACGACTCGTGGTTCTTGTTGCCATTCGGTCGTGGCTCTATCCGCATCAACAACAATCAGCCGTACGGCAACAGCTTTTCGATCGATCCTCGCTTCTACAGCACTGCTTTTGATCGTCTCGCTCAAGGCGCGACGGCTCGTTTCACCCGCAAGGCGTCGACGAGTTCTCCTGTCAATCAGCAGATCCCGTCAGAGATCACTCCTGGCGGTGCTGTGCCGAATGGCGCTTCCCTCGAGCAATGGGCTAGCTGGGCACAGAACAATTATCGCTCCAACTGGCATCCTATTGGCACTGTTGCCATGATGAGCAAGGATTTGGGTGGATCAGTTGATTCGCGATACCGAGTTTACGGCGTACAAGGTTTGCGCGTCGTTGATGGCTCGACATTGCCTTTCCAGGTTTCGTCGCATCTCATGAGCGTACTATACGGTCTTGTGAGTGTTCGCGCAGATGGAGCTGACATCAGGCCGAGAGGGCAGCCGAGTACATCAAGGCTGACAATTCCGGCACCGGACCAACCTCGAGCGCCTCAAGTTCCACCTCCAGCACGCCGTCATCTACTTCTTCCAGCGGACCCGTCACCACCGGCCGTGCGATTCACCCAAACGGCGACAATGCCAAGTGCATGGAAGCTCGCGGCGGTAGCACAGCCAATGGCACCCCCGTCATGTGAGTCAAGTTCCCGTACGCGCTGACGGCAGCATCTCCGATTGCAATGGCTCCTCTGGCCAGCAATGGCTCATTGCGCGTGGCTCGACAACCGTCAAGCTCGCTGGCGCCAACAAGTGTCTGGATACAGGCTCCAACGCTGGCAACGGCGTCCAGATGAAGATCTGGGACTGCTACGCTGGTTTGGCCGCGCAGAAATGGTACTACACTGCTCAAGGAGACGATCACATTGCTTTGGAAGGAGGTAACCAGTGTGTCGATCTCCCCAATGGTAGCAAGACAAATGGCAACGTCATTCAAACGTGGCAGGTGAGTTTTGAACTGGCGTCGAGGACAAGCTGACGAGCAGTGCACTGGTACCAACAATAACCAGAAGTGGACCCTGTAGTTGAGCCGTTCTCACAGGTGAGCTGATCTCTTGAAGCTCGACTAAGACCAGTAATTTGTTCAGCAACCAAGGACGATGGGCCTCTTTGGACGGCGTGTTGTAATGCAGTAGCGGTGTACATATGGACAATTCATAATTCCGCCAACATGGCACTCCTTTCCCACGGCCGATCTTACGGTCGTCTCGGTCGTGTAATGGGTCCGCTCTTCCTCTCAACGTCCTTCTCAAGCATGCCTCGTGCCGCCTCTGCCCTGAACGAGGGAGCTCCAGCCTCGTATGTTGCTAAACTTTGATGTGAATCTCATGCCACAGCTCTACACCGTGCGATGCGTGTCGCAAGTCCAAGCTCAAGTGTGATCGCGCGCGGCCGTTCTGCGAGACATGCGTGAAGCGTCACAAAGAGGTACAGCATCGCAAGCGGCCATCACTGACGCAAGTGTACCTACATAACTCCGAGCGATGAAGCCTCAGGACGTGTTCGTCGCTTTCATCATCGGTCGAAAGCTGGTTGCCAGCATTGCCGAACCCGCCGCGTACGCTGTGACGAGGCAAAGCCGCACTGCGGGCAGTGTGTCAAGAGAAAAGAGGAGTACAAGGTGGGTACCAATGATTCACGACTGACAACAGTGCGTCTGGGGAGAAGGGGACAAGACTTCCCCTCAGCCGGCTCGGTCACTGTATGAACTACCTATGTCCGGGTCTTCTTCTCAAAGCCTTCCAAGGCCTGTTTTTGATTCTCAGCACGGTCTGCCGCTCCTCAGCCAACAATCCATCCCCAACACCTCCCATGTCAGCACGATTCCGTCTCCCACTGCAATCATGTCCTCTCAATCGACGCCTGCAGACATCGCCTCTGGTGCAGACCAAGAATACGTCCCTGGGCCGACCAATTCCATCAACTTTCTTCCCACCGAGGGCTTCACGCCACAACACAACATGCCTGGTCATTTCACCGGCTCTCCTTTACCTCAAAGCTGGCGTCAGACCGGGCCTGTGAGTCGCACAGTCGGCTGGCCTCAAGGCGAGACTTACGGAGGCGCACTTCTGGGAAGCTTTGCTCCGCCTGCATCAATGTGGCTTGGAGATATGAGGGCTGCCATGCAGCAAGCACCAGTCTGGGCCCTGAACGAGCCTCAGTATGCAGCGTCCATACCAATCTTCACTCCAGAGGCGTCCATACTCAGTCTCGACGCCGACGGTCAAGAATGCCCAGCTGACGACATCCCATCTCCGGCGGCTACAGAGAAGAAACCAGTCCCGAATTCGATATGGTCCCGACGCGATCCGCTGCCAATCACCTACGTCTACCAATCATTACTGGTACAGCAGCCCGACGAGCTGATTGCATTCTTTCCGTCTATCGAGCAGCGCCACCAATTCCGGCACTTCTTCAACGAGACGGCGCGAGTCTTGATTGTCATGCCGACCCCACAGCCTCGCAATCCATGGCTCACGCATCTGTCCTATATGGCTTTGGGTAGTCCAGATGGCGAGAACCTAGCGCATGATTGTCTCCGTCGAGGTCTGCTGTCGCTAGCGTCATTCGACATTGGCTTCAAGATGCAGTCGGCTCTGCACAGTCCCGGAGACAATGCCATGTACGCGAACAGCATGGCTCAGCGAGAAGCGGCTGTAAACTCGCTCCAGACTGGATTGCTCCTTGGTATATTCGGCAATGACCAGACGTCTGCAGACCTCGCTCTTGGCGCTGTCGTTTGCGTAGCCATTCATGATGTGAGTTTCATACGTGCTCACGCTGATAAAAGCGACTTGCGGGCTGTCAAGACTGGGAGGATCCCCTCCGCGTAGGCGTGTCCATCATCGAAGGCTACGGAGGGCCGGCCGCATACCTTGGACCCTCTCCAACCCCGACTCGACGCTTCATTGTGGAGCAATTGGCTTGTGTCGAACTGCTTGGTGAGTCTATGTCACCGCAAGAGGCTTGATGGCGTCCACGAGAGACTCCACTTCCCAGGTTTCGTGACCTTCGTGGTCGATGAACGGATGGGGAGGTGGCGAAGGCGAGCGTACTCGTGGCCTCGATTAACGTTATCGACTTTATATGCCTGCTTATCACGGCTTTGTTCTTTTATTACCTTCCCGGCCAATGCGTTCAACGGCAACACAGACAGGCCAATCTCTGTATTGTCATTGAACACGTTGGCAGGGAAGTTATGTGGAATCAAAGCCATGATGAGCAGGAATATAAAGTCGATCATGTTGATCGAGCGCTCTTGCGGTGTCTATGGATGTTGCACGGCTGACCTCAGGATCCATGACGACGTGGTTTGCTCCAAAGTTGCTCTCCTGGGATCCAACGTGGATCCTTGACGGTCCTATTGGTAAGACTTAGCCTACGCATCGCTGACGCTCAGATGGGACAGAAGACCATATTGAAGTTGTCTACGGATGGACTCGGTGCGTTTCTATCTTGTCGATTTCTAACGAAAGTTTGAATGTGCAATTCACAGCCAGAGTGGGTTACAAGTGACAGCGAGCTCGTGCTGACGACACAAGAATATGATTCTCGCCGACGAATATCGACAATGCGTCTTGCTGGAGCGGTCGCTCGCCATGAATCTCCACCCTCAAGCAGCAAGGAGTCTCAATGCTCGATTCAACGCTCTGAAAGCGAGAGCTTATGCCGTTCTCGACGCAGGCCAGCAGCTTCGCAACGAGATACTTGTGAGCGCACAGGTGATGCATCGGCTGACATGCAAGATGACCCCTCATTCTCCACGAGCAAGTATCGCAAAGCCTCTCGGTGGTAATTAACAACCAGCTCATCCTGGGCAACCTGATCAATCAAGCGTGCATGGTCATTTGGATCCGCTCTGCTATCCTCGGCTTTGATCCATATAGCGAACAAGTCCAGAAAGACAACTTGCATCTCTTGGAGCTTTTGGATGAAGCCATGGCTCGCGGCATCGTTCAAGGGTTCGTCATCTCCATGTCTCAGCTGACGCCAGCCTTCTGCTGCCTATCACTTGGGCAGCTGCCGTCGCCTCGCCCGAGTATCAACCCCAGGTCGATCGGCTGTTCTCGATACTGCAGCCACAGTATCATCTGGAACGCGACTACATGCACCGGCTGCGAACCGCAAAGTGGCCAGAGTGGTGTGGACTTGGCGTGACCGAGTGGGAGCCATACATGAGGAGTCAGGGGTACTATGCGCCAGTTTTCTAGTAACTTGATGACATCGATTTGACGTGTGATCCCCCTGACGTCTTTCAAGCCTCAACAATGCTTAGCATCGAGAACCGCGCATGGAGCTAAACCTTGTGCACAAAATGCGCCGAACTGGTGCCACGAATTGCTCTCAGACTCAGTGTCCCGATGATATGCATGCAATCCCTATGCTACAGTTGTGCTTGTACAAGCTCTAGATATCTACCTTTCATCTCTAGCAGCTCAGAATGCGAGCCAATCTCGACAATCCTACCTTGCTCCATCACGTAGATGACATCGGCCTTGCGGATTGTTGACAGGCGATGCGCAATGGTAATGGTTAATCTGACAGTCAGCTTGACCGCGGTAGGATTCGTCGAACTCACCGGCCGCGCGAAGCATTGTCCAAAGCTTGCTGAACCTTGGCTTCACTCTCTCCGTCCAGCGCACTGGTTGCCTCTGCAAAAGTCAGTCAAGTCTCGATCAAGCCAAGAGACTTACCGTCCAGGAGAAGAATGCGAGGCTTGCGCAACAAGGCTCGTGCTATGCACATGCGCTGACGCTGGCCACCGCTCATCTGGCCACCCTTCATCCCAAGTGGAGTGTTGAAGCCGAGGGGTAATGTGCGAACGAAGGACATGATGCTGTCGAGTCAGTGATCATGTCACGCCGCTGCCTCTGCCTCTTCAACTCACCATGCTTGCTCACAAGCCCATTCTAGGTCGGCATCGGTCACGCTATCGGGATCCAGCGCACCAGACTGCTTGTCAGACAAGGAAATCAATGCTTACACTTACAGCCAGATTCCAGCGGACAGTTTCGTCAAAGAGAATGGGCTCTTGACTGACATAGCCCATCTGAGCCCGGAGATCGTTGACGTCCATATCGCGGATGTCGACTCCGTCCAAGAGAATGGAGCCGGCGGTCGGATCGTAGAAGCGCTGCAGAATAGCCAGGATACCTTAATGTCAGCCTCATGGTTCAGCTCCGTGCACGCACTGCTTTTCCCTGCGCCACTTGTGCCACAAAAGGCATAAGACTTGCTTGGCTCCATACGGAGGCTGACCTGGTCGAGTGAAAGAACCTTTGGTCGGGAGGGATAGCGGAGCTCGACATCAAAGCTGAACAAGTGAGTGTTATCCTGGCCTGAGACACAAAACGTACAGCTCAATGCCGACGTGCGCGTTGGCGATAGTTTTGGGTGCTTGACGTCCATCACTGCGAATCTCGGGTGTCCGATCCATCCAGTACTGCATGTCAGTTTCAAGAAACGAGTCAACACTCACTTGTATGGTATTGAGAGACGAGTTCATTCGGGTAAAGTCACCAGTGTACGTGAGGACACGTGCAGAGATGTAGATTGCGATGATGACTGCCTCGATGACCGTGTAAAGATCAGCTAGCTCCTGCCAATGTGTCAGAATCATCTCGTACAGAGCATCGGACTCACCACCTTTCCTTCAGCAAGCTGCTTTGCACCCCAGAACATGATGAGAGCGCCAAACATTTGAATCATGCCCTGACTGCCACCCATGGCCAAGCTGCCCCAGAAAAGCCACCTTCGCTTCGCGGGCTTGCCAGTGAATCGCACCTTGAACTGGCGCATGACCTCTGCCTCGCGGGTCAAAGCCGCAATCATCTGAACAGAGTTTGCAGCTTCACCGATAAAGTCTGCTTGCCGACTGTTCTCGGTGTCAATGTCTTTTTCAAACTTGTGAAGGCAGTCAAAGTTGAAGCGCCCCAGAAGCATGGCAGCTCCAAGCGCTGGAACGATCATCACTGCCAGGCGCCAGCTGAGGACAAAGGCCATGATAGTGGAGGCTGCGAGGTTGGCGAGACTGCTGATCACTTGAGCCATTACGAGACCGACGACGTTGCCGACGTTGGAAGGGTGGGATGTTGCCGCCGCAGTGAGACCACCGGTTCCTTGATCTCCAGATTCAAAAAAGGCAATATCTGGATCTGTCAGCCCCCACAAACTCATTGAACCACTGACCTTGTCGAACCAGCGCACGAACACTTTCGCGACGAAGCTCGCCGACAATGTGCTCTCCTCCATACTCGAGACCAAAGACGAAAATGGCAAAAGTGATGTAAGTTGCAATGGCGAGGACGAGGAACCAAAGTGCCCAGCGATCTACGACTCGTCGCATCGTCGGGATGTCAGGGATACGCAAACCGTTGACAGCGCGACCGTGGAGCCAAGCTGCTAGAGCGAACGCAGACCCGGCCGCAAGTCCAACAACGAGACCAATGATGAGGTAGTACTTGACGTTGTAGAAAGCTTTGGATGTCTTCTTCATTGGCGGAGGGATGGTGACTTGATGAGATGGTGGAGGAGGATTTTTGGCGGAGGAGCTCGTCAAAGCGGAGAGCGTGGCAGAGGACTCGGTTGGAGTGATAGTTGGCCCAGCGTGAATGCCAACCTTTTCAATTGGCTTGGCGAGCGCCATGGAACGGAAAGTCTGATCGGGACAGTCGGGGTGCATCAGCTCCTCGTAGGTACCAGATTGAGCAACGCGACCTGCGACCATGACGACGATTTTGTCGGCAGCAACCACGGTAGAAAGGCGATGAGCGATGACGATCAGAGTCATGCCTCGAAGACGCTGTTCCTCCAACAGAGTCTCTTGGATCTTCTGCTCGGTATCGGCAGAGACGGCAGAAGTAGCCTCGTCAAGAAGAAGACAAGTCGGCTCGCGAACAAGAGCACGAGCCAAAGCGACGCGCTGAACCTGGCCACCTGACAGAACCCCCGTGCGACCGCCCAAGACCTGAGTCTGCAAGCCATCTGGCAATTGACAGACAAAGTCCCAAGCCTCGGCTTTTCTCAAAGCACTCTCGACCTTGGCGTGAATACGCTGCAAGCGCTGCTGAGCGTCGGGGGAGGAGTTGGGGACACTGTCGATATCTGAGCGGTATTCGAATTCAGTACCAGTCAGACCGACGGCAACATTGTCAAAGACGGTACCGCTGACGAGTTGAGGGTTCTGCAAGACGACGGCGACTTGGGAGCGGAGCCATTTGAGGTTGAGCGACTTGATATCTTGGCCTGCAAAGTAGACTGTCCCTTCACCGGCGACAGTTTCTGGCGCGTCCTCAGACTTTTCGTTGCTCGCGTCGCCCTTTTTCTCCTTTTTCTCACCATTGGCCGCGTTGATCTTGGCCATGATGGTTCGATCGACCTCGCTGACGACTGTTGCAGACGCAGGGTCATACAGACGCAAGAGTAGAGAAGCAGCTGTACTCTTGCCACTGCCACTTGGTCCGACGAGAGCTGTGAATTTGCCAGCTTCCATCGTGACCGAGACGCCGTCTAGAGCTTTATTGGTGGGGCGCGAGGGGTAGGCAAAAGTCACGTCCTCCATCGCGAAGGAAGGGGAGAGCATGGCGGAAGGGAGCTTGAGGCCTGATGGATCACGCACGTCGATAGGAGGGACGCGCTCGATTTGCAAGCGAAGAGTGGCGAGGTTGGAGAGAGCGGTAGTGGTGGCGACGAGATGGGGAACAAGTGATGCAGCGAGGAACGCGAGATTGATGCAGTTGTAAAATGTCTGCTCGTCAACACAATTCCTACAAAGGGCGAAACTCACAGTGAGAAGATTGCCAAGCTCCAAGCCCTTGGAGACCTCGATCGACCCGAACCAGAACCCAATCGAATAAACAAGGAAACCAACACCATACGCAGCAGCCTGCTCCATTGCTCTGACCCCACTCTTCTTCTTGGCAGCGCGACGCAGCGGAGCCAACATGTCGTGCTCGAGCTTGCGAATGAGGCGAGGAGCGAGGTTGAACGACTGCACGATGCGCACAGATGACAAGATCTGCTCGATGAGAGAGGATGCTCTACCGTCGATTGGAGAGAGAGCGTTGGTGACGCGTTCGGACCAGTAGCCGAGTGCGGCATAGATGACGAAGCTGAAGGGAATGGTAGCGAAGAGGACGCCTGCTAGTTTTGGCGAATGAACGAAAGCAGAGACAAAGCACTGAATGTCAGCTTGGTGATTAGAGAGAGGGCAGCTCACAGCAAACATAGAGCTCGTCGTCCAGATGACATAGCCCAAGCGCTCGCCGAGCCCGACACGGACAGAGTCGACGTCTTTGCTGGCACGAGTGACGATTTCTCCTGGACCGATCCGATCAAAGAATGCTTGGTCTTGCACGAGGATGGCAGCGAGGTATTGCTCGCGAAGGCGATTGGACAATTGAATGCCCGCTAGGGAGACTGGTGTTGTCAGCATCAAGCTCGCTACTGCTGACAGAACACTCACAACAAGTCAAGAAAGCAGAAAAGGAAAGAATAGTCACAACGCCAACTACAGTCATGATCCAGCCTGCTTCATTGCCTCTAGCCTTGATATCACCAGGCTGAGCATCAAGACCAGAGATGCCCTTTGTCCAATAACCAAAGACAATGTCGAATGCAGGTAGTCCTACACCTGCCACGCAGGCAGCTAGTGTGCCCAAGAGATACAAGGTATAAGGATGGGCGAAAAAGGCTCTAGGCTGGCGAAAGAGCGATGGGACGGGAGGTGCAAACGATAGAATGTAGAGGAAGCCTGGAAGATTGGAATGATGAGGTGCAAGCTCGGTGAGATGAGGGTCGGTGTAAAGACCTTTTTCGATCTGAGCGGCATGCTCCATGTTGGACATGATTGTTTGTCGCTCGAGACGTACAAAGCTTGCGGGATGTCAAGTTGAGTTTCGAGTTCAGCAGCTCAAGGGAGTGGGTAAAAGCTGTTGAACTCTACTCCACTGTCAGCTTATAAACAGTCGTCCGGTCGTATCAGTTAGTAAGCGAGCGATATTTAGTATACACAGTCGAGCGAAAGAGTTTGTATATACATGGAGAGAGCGTTTGTAAGCGCTTCATAGTCGAGCGATCGTCATTTCATTGCTAAACGACCGATCTCATGTCAAGCTGGGAAAGGACCGAAAAAGTTTAAACAACCCGCTCAAACAACCCGCGCGGGTGCGGGTACTTTTCGGCATAATATACACAGGGTAATCCTTTCCGTCCCCTACTTATTATCTCGCTCATTCTCCCACGAAGGCTCATCCTCTTGCCCTCGCTAGTGCGACCGCAATCATATCGTCAAGTCTCGAGAAAGCAAATGCCCCCATCAAACCCTTCCATTTCACCATTGCCTCCGCCGCCTCTTTCTCCAGTATTCCTCCTGCCGACAAGATGAACGGCAGGAAGGGCAAATCACCGCGTACATGCGGCTCTAAAGTACCCTCTACTCGTCCCTTCTCGGGATGGACCAGAAGTGCCATCTTTGACAAGCTTATCGTCAAGTAGTCGCTTGAAGAAGAGTTGCGCCGCCCCAGAGCCGGTGCTGGCCACCGACACGTCCATAACGAAGCTTCCCAAACGGCTGGCGGACGACCCCAGGACGAGCAGATCGTCTCTCATGCGTTGGTCTCGGTTGAGGGGCTCTGTTGTAACGATCATGCCTGTGCTCTGCAGCGCCTCCTTCAATGCGTACTTGATACCTTCGTGGCGGTGCGTGTTGATACTTCTGTCGCCAGCGGCGAAGCAGCACTCCTCGTGACCAAGGTGGTTGGTCTTCGAGCAGTGAGCGCATAGACCAGCGGGGCAAACTCAAAGCGTGCGGTGCATCAAGGACGCTCCAGTGAGTGGCATACTAAGTGCATCTGCGATTCCTTGACTTTTGTCCTGGATAAATCATTTCCGTCTCCTACATTCTCTCGCCGAACGGTGAAATGCATGCATGCTTTGCTTTGCGATGGATACTCTGTACTTTTATAAACATTCCTTCTAGTTGACAGCAACAGTCTGCGAGGGTGCAGGAGATGCAGAGCCTTCATTCTTCGGTACAGGAGTCGGCTCCGATTCACCAAAGATCTTTTCAACGTCAGTCCAGTGACCACACGATCACACATACCTCATTCAGCGCCTGCGTCTTTGCCACTCCCGGCTTACTAGCCATGAAAGCTCTCAACCCCGTCTTGAGCGTCGGCTGCTTGTTGACGAGATCCTTAATCTGTTCTCTAGGAAGCTGAAGCAACGCTCCGAAACTCGCAGGTGCAATCAGTTTGGCGCAGAGGATGAACCCGCCCCAGAGTTTATCGTTCAGCCAGACTTTCTTGGCGATCAAACGTGGAAGGACAGTATTGGCGACAAAGCCCACGAGTGAGCGGTACGTATTGACGGCTTGAATGACCTGGCATATCAGCGCTGCGTCCTATCAGCTCCAAGACGTACAGTTCTCAAAAACACAACGGGAAGCTCTGCCAGATCCACCACGCGCTGCATGACCACAGCCAGTACCTCCGACTTGAAGACTTCAGTCATGGAAAAGCAGATACCGATCGCTACAAGTCAGTGTCTTCACCTTTGTAAATACACACCCTCAATCGTAGCCTTGATACCGATAGTCTTCTCCTCCTCAAGCAGCAACACCAACAGATCAGCAGGTGTCATCATATCCTTCTTATTCGTCCTCGGCTGATTACTAGCAAGCGTAAAAGCATCCGGAATAAACACAACAGAACTAAACACCTTGCGCACGAGATCGCGCTCCTTGTTACCGCCACAAAGCAGCTGTACAAGTCTAGGCAACTGCTTCATCACCTCGGCCTTTTATCAGCCCCGGCCCTCATCAAGCCCAACTCACCTTTTCGAGATCACCGAGAATAGGAATGATGAATCTCGGATCAAGCTCACGTTCCTCCATGAGTTCCTTGACCATCTTGACGAGGCTGGGATCAGGTCGACGTTTGGTGTCTGTCAAGACTGTCAGGATACGCAAAGCGAGCTTGTCGGCGCCGATGGGGAAGTTGCGGAGGATCTCGAGTAGCTTGGGATGGCCAGAACCCATGCTGCTGATCAAAGGCGCTAGAAGCGTGCCGAGGGACTCTTGGATCCCTGGCTCCATCTTCGGGTACGCGTTGAAAATGCTGAGAGGTCAGTCAAGTACGAGCGACAAGGTAAAATACGGACTCGTGGAGATGTTCCGGTTGACGCTTGCAGAGCGCAAAGAGCAACTCGAGATGTTGTTGCACCGTCGCCTCCGGCACAGGCGCCACAAGCTCCGTCGGCAGATACGGAGACATCTCCGTCCCAAGCGCAATCTCCGGCTCAGGCTCCGGCTTTTGCTCATCCGTCTCCATGGCTTCCGCTTCACCATCCTCATTCAACTGAATCTTCGCGACAGGCTCAGTCTTTGTAGATTCCTCAACTTTGGGAAGAGGGGCAGGCTTGATGTCGAAGAATCGGGCGAGAAGAGCTTTAGCGTACTCCGTGACGGTCGTGTTCATGGGCTCGACGTCGGGCTGCCATCGGCGGACGTTGTTGATAGCTGCGACACGTATTCTCCGATCTGCAAGTCAGTCACTTTCTACCTCTGCTTTGCAAAAACGTACCGGAATGAGTGGTCAAAGGCAGTGCAATCTTCATCGCCTCATCTCGCATCGGTGGACGAGCTTCGATGATTTCGCGCAAAGCCGTGAAGCCAATGATCATCCTGGAAGCATCAGCGACTGGACATTTAGCTAATGAAAACTCACTTGTCGTGATCCAAACAAAGACTCCCAAGCTGCGTCAAAACACTCTGCGGGATCTCAGGCAAGCTATTCAAAAAGCCAGATAACGTAGTATCCTTGTTATCCACTCGACTAGTCTGCGTCTTCAAGATCGCATCCAGATACAAAGCATACACCGTCTCCCTCATTAGCTCTGTTCCAACCTCCCAAAGCGACTCACCGAAGCCGAGCCCGCCATCTTTGCATTGAACCACTCTTCATTCAACCAAACACTTGCGAATTTGGAACGTTTCCCAAAATCTGCAGCGATGAAATCGCACGTCATCTTTTGCAGTCGTTCAGCCGCCCCGGCATCCACAGGCGTCTTGCCTCGAGTAGTCAAGCGCGAGACGAGCAGCATCCAGAGTTCTCTTGGCTTGACAGCTGACGAAACGCCTGGATGCGTGGTTTCGATTGAAACGGACGAAATCCCACTTGCGAGATCGGCGCCGGACTGCCAGATCCGCATGATGGCTGATTGGACCATCTCGTCTCGGACTTCTGGTGTTGGTGCGCTTGGAGCTGGGAGTGTAAAGTCGGCGAAAGCGACGGCGGAAGACGAAGCTTCGGCATTCGTGAGATCGGCATAAGCAGCGAGGTCGAGCTTCCGTCAGCAAAGTCTGCTGAAAAACAGAACTTACGTCTCCAAACTCTTCTTCATCATCAGACTCCATATCAAGTGGGTTCATCGCCTCCTCCTCCTCGACAGCATCAGACTTGACATCAGGCTTGACAGGTAGCGCGTGCCCAGAGCCATCCATGAGCATATCATCAGGTCCTTCATCAGCACCAAACGTCGCAAACGCCGCTTGAGAACCAGGGGCCCCAAAGCCCAGCGACGGTGCCAGAACAGGCATCGCATCTGGCGAATCCGTCTCGAGAGCCCGACGAGCAAACTGTGTCTGTCAGTCTAAAGCACATTAGACAGTCAATTCGACTTACGGTGAAAGCTCGCTCAATGACTTCAGGCCGCAGTGCCTGAAAGTTGCGCATAACTAAATCAATTACAATCTCCGGCGTGAAATGCGACACATCGAATTCAACACCTTTGCCCGTCCCACTACCCACACCCGCCGGCGCCGGCGCAAGCGGTGCATCCTCCATTTTCATCCTTTTCGCCCCCGCCGCACTCGTCTCTGCATGCTGATTCATCGATACAGGACTCAGCTCACGCTTCCGTCCTGCACCAGGACGCTGTTGGCGCGCAATGAGATCAGCTTGTTCGAGGCGTTTTCGCTGGCTGGCAATGCCTTCGGCCAACTGCATTGCGAACGCTGAGAGGGGCGCAAAGCGACTGAGGTGGACCATTGCTACTTTAACTGTCTTCTCAACGGCTCGGATCTGGGTTGCTGGTCTATTGGCTGCTTCGAGCGCTGCGGGTGTCCATTGGGTTACGCTGGAGATGAGGAGTGGTGCGAGAGAGGGTCGGGCTTTGGCGAGAGGTGGAATCATGTTGAGCAGAGGATGCAATAGAGCTGGGTCGCTACTTTGTCAGCTTGAGTTGAGGTATATATCGAAACATACTCGTAGGTGAAGAGACATGTCACGAGTGTTTCGCGAAGCCGCAATGCCTCCTGCTCTAGTTCTGCAGGGTTCAGGGTAGTGTTGGATGCCGGCCAGAGATTGACATTGGGATCCGTCTTGCTCTGCAGCTGACGAGATCAGCATTTCGAGCTCTGCTCGTTCAAAACTACGACAGCTGATCGCCATCCACGTCGGCGACGCCGAGCAGCTGGTTGTTCGTAGCGTCTTGGACTCACCCGAGGATCTGCACCTCCATTCCTCGTCCCAACGAGTAGGATCCGCTGCACAAACTTCCAAGCAACAGCCATGACACCTCTGGAAACACCAGCACCTTTGGGCGCTTGTACTATCGAAAGGATGGTTCGTTTAGAAAGTTGCAGTGCTTGAACGATCTGAGGATCCGGATGGGTTCTGGTTGTTGCCCTGAATGCATCAGATATCTGCTCGGTGGAAAGAAATGAACTGACCAGGCTCTGAAGAGGAGTGGATAGATGGTGCTGAAAATTGGAATCAGTTGTCGTGTAGTCTTTGGGGTTGGGACTGGTGGATGCAGCAGCTGTACCAGTATGAGCAGCGATTTCTGAGCGACTGCAAGCGTCAGTATACAATGCAGCCTTGTTTACTCACCAGCAACCTTGACATCCAGTCGCAGATCCGCTCTTCCAACAGCCAACAAGACGAGATCCAACGTCCAAGTCCTTAACAAACTGTGTCCACCTTCTGAAATCATAGGCAGTAACTGTGCAGCTATCTCTGGGATCTTACTTGGCTCTGCTTCGAAGCGCTCAAGAGCTGTTGCCAATGCCTGTGCTTGAGCCGCAGACTCGGAGGGCTGGGTGAGGGCTGTCGAAAGTGCATCGAGTGGACTGGTGTCGTCTGTTTGTGTTGGGACAGTTGGTTGTACGAGCGAGTTGTCGTCTGTGTAAAGCGACATTACTACTCTTTTTTTTTACTCTTTGCCGTTGTTTTGTGAAGAAACAATCCCCTTGCTCGACTTGTCAACAGCAACAAGCAGGAGAGTAGCAGCTTGGACAGAAGCGGGAGCAATTCTAACAAGCGTCGGGTCGAGGGCCGTCATCAGCGAGAGAGCTCAAGAGTTCAGTGTCCTCCTAGTTAGATCATCTTGACTTCCACAATGGTCAGTACACGCCTCAAAGTAGGCCATAGCTGACAGTCTAGGCCGCACAGAACTCGCAAGGAATTCAGACACTGCTCGAGGCCGAAAAGGAGGCTTCCAAGGTCGTCCAGAAGGCTAGGCAATGTAAGGGGTTCAACGTCTTCCCTCAATAGCTGACTCTTTTCTTACAGACCGTGTCCAGAAGCTCAAGGACGCTCGCTCAGAGGCTGCCAAGGAGATTGAGCAGTACAAGAAGCAAAAGGACGCAGACTTTACCGCTTTCGAGAAGGAGGTCAGTAGACGTGGCTTTCTGTAGACGTGTGTCTCGGTTTCTGTTACGTGTTGTCTGATTATGCGTATCGCTTTGCTTCATGAGTACTGCTGGGGTGTACAGGCCGTCAGCCCTCGAACTCGTTCGCTCCATCTCACAAGTTAGCTCCCTATAGAGCTATGCTGTTGATGCAGGACGCGCAGAGAAGTCTACTGTCAAGGTTGTTTCTCAAATGAGCAGGGGATCCTGCTGCAGAGAAGCGGTCTTTTGTACAGATGAACCTGCATCTGCAATAAGCCGTGAATCGGAACCTAAAGGGTCTGTGCTTGATCTCGTCACCGATTAGCAGCCGCTTTCTCAGCAGCTACTGCTGAGTATGTGGCTCTGACCGGTGTGATCTGATCCTGCTTTCTCACAAGAAACTAAAGAGACTGCGTGGCAGTGAGTGTCTGCAGAGCTACATGCTCTGTCTTCTTCTTCTGCGTGCAGTCTTGGCGGTGATCGGAGCCCGGTCACGGCTGACTTGGAGCCTTCACTCTTCACGAAGTTCGCTCATCTCCCGTCTGCACAAGCACATGCATTGACTTTCAAGAGCCGGCTCTGATTTTCTTGCGAACGGGACGGGCAAGCATTACCTTCGAAAGTCTGGCGCTCGAGCATCGGCCGAGTCTGTTTGCGTCTGACTGGTACAAAGAAACCACACAAAGGGTCGGTGACAGCCATGGCTCAGATAACAGTGACCGGACAGAGCCGCGAAATCAGCAGAGCAATGCTGGATGCTCGCAATCCGGTCTTGTTTTGTGCACGAGTGCGTGGCTTCAGTCTCTGTAAAGACCGTGGTACTACGAGTTCAATCAGAGCCATGAATGTTTCGACTCTTGCCCTTATAAAGCGGGTCTCGCTGTATGCAGACTTCTCAGCTTTATCGCTTGATGTCTTTAGCAATTGTCACGGGTCGCAGCGTTTGTCTGGTCAGGCTCATAAGCTGACTCTCTTAAGAGCTGATGAACGGGCTGATGAACGGGCTGATATGAATCGCGGACGAGTGCTATCATCTGAGCTGAAGTCCTGCGGTCTTGCACGGTCAGTCGTGGCGTAGGGGATCAGAACGACGCGAGTCATAATTCACGCGCAGGTCTTCTGAAGGTGGATTCGGGTGCAAGCATCCTCACAGCCGTCGGCCTTTCATCAGCCATTGCTGGGGGAGTCTACGGCGAAGGGTGTGATCACCGGTCCGCTCTCGCTGGCTGCATTGAAGAATGGTTTGCAAGTGCAGATCTCCAGAGCGACGTGTTCTGTAGACTTCCGCTTGCCGTTAAAAGAGCCTGGGTTTTACAAACTTCGTGGTCTTGGCAGCCGTTTGCACGTTGACCAACCGAGCTAGATCAAAGCTAAGCCATCGGTGTGCAAGGCGGTTGAACAGTCACTTCCGACCATCTTCTGATCGAGACAGCATCCTCTTTTCCGACGCCAGTCATTCAATGCTTGCGAAAGGTGCCCTCGTTGGCCCATGAGCCGACGTACGTATGAAGAGGTTACATCTCATCTGGATGCTATTCGAGCATACAAACTAGTTCTGGGTCAATCAGCAGATCACTGCTGAGCAATGAATTTTGTCCAGATGTTGATCGAGCGAATGTGATTCGGTCGAGACTGCGTGGTCGACGATCTTCAGAGCGATTAAAGTAGCTCTGATCAATGTCGCAGACCGGTCTCGGCATTTACAGATTGCTGTTCGTCATATTGCTCGAGATCTTGAATTATCATGGTGGCCTCAGCGTCGGCCTGGCGATTTTCCAACAGAGGTGTCAGAAGCTTGAAGATGAGGAGTGTGCGGCCCGGTATGTTCCTGAAGAGCCGCTCGACTTGAGCTCAGGTTCAGATTTGCCCAACGATCGCGCCTCGCAACCCAGTGAGATGGCGTCTATGACGTATGCATCACTGATCGAGGTCTTGATTCCAGATATGTTAATGCTTGCGCGAGACGGCGCAAACTGCTCATTGAGGCGTCTCAGTAATCTGTACCGGATCTGTTGACGTGGCCTGGAGCTACCAAGGACTGCGAAAAATGTGACCGCCGCCCTTTTCTTGACGTCTTCAGCCGGAATCTTTTCAATGCTGACTATACAGCATACTTCTCAAACCTCCTCTTCCCAGTCGACAATCGACGAGTCTACCCAGAAGCAAATCAAGGAGCTCGAGGCGGCAGTCGGCAAGAACCGTGACGCCGTCGTCGACAAGATCCTCGAGCGCGTTGTACAGTGCGAGCCCAAGCTGCACCGCAACTTGACAAAGCTCGAGGCCTAGGCCGGTAGCTGGGGAGATTGTATACTTTGACTAGATGTAAAACTGGTTTGGACTGATACATTTGTACATCTACAAGTCGTTACGGTACGGAAATCAGACCTGAGTGACTTCGCTAGAAGGTGGAGCGAACATGCGCTCTTTGCTTCTCTCTTCAGCAGCTGAGATGAGAGCTGCTATCCCGAGGCAGTTGGCGGGATCACGCGAAGCCTCCCAATGCCTCGGCGGACTCGACTCTCTCGTCTTGGCTGCTTCTGCAGGCCGAGCATACGGTTGATGGCGATAGCTCTGCGGAGCTTGCAATGACGCCCGTCGATCGCGAGGCTGCTCACGCTCGGGCGAATAGTGAGCATTCGAGATATAGGGTTCTCTAGAAGGTGCAAAGGGAGAGGGAGCGCCGTATTCTCGAAGTGGAGGAAGGGACGGTTTCGACATTTCGCTTGATGGTCGACGGTTGCGTCTAGGAGAGGAGGGATTGATCGAAAGTGGTGGAGGTTGAGGCTTTGTTGAAAGGGAGCCATTACGCTGCCTGCTTGGGCCAGCATCGCTCGCATGATGTGCTATAGGCGAAGGCCTCAAAGTACCCGACCCAGCACCAGCACCCACACCAGGTGTAGCATCCGAATGATACAACCCAAGCGAATCTTCCGCAAAGTGAGGTCTCTGCGCCGAGACTGGCCCAGCAGACTGCATGCCCTGCCTCGTATAATACCCCGAATCTATCGGTGCGCTCGATCGACGATCTGCACGCGCAACAATATAAAAGCCTTTTTCAAGTACCGTCTCCCTCTCCAACCCCCAAAGACGATTCGCTTCACCCCACCAAATCTTCAAGCTCGATTCCATCAACTGCTGTTGTGGTGTCGAATAGCCTTGTGAAGCTCGGAGATGGTCGACCCAATTGGCAATCACTGTCAGAGGGAACAGCATAAGCAATGGTTCACGACCGCGTTCACCGATAGTGTTGACGATGACGGAGAGGTTATCGACTGCTTGAGCTTGACGTTGGGCGGTGATGACTGTTCCGACGGTGGCGGCTGCTACGACTTGGAGGTAGAACATGCCGCATTCTGCTAAAGAGTGCATGTATGCGTACATCCAGCCTGCGCCACTGATAGCTGCTAGTGGTGATGACTGCTTGGCGATAGCTGCCCTCAGATTGGTCTCGTTGAATTGAAGATGACTAGGCAATGAAACAGCCCAAGTCTGACATTAGCACCATCCCATCCATTCTACAAACTCACTTTGAGAGCGCGCTCATGATACTGCACAGGCAAAGTCCGAGCTTCCGGATTCCCAGCTCCACCGTTATTCGAAACGGCCATGATATTGCCAAAGATGACTAGAATCCTCAACACATGACCAATCTCTCCAATCTCGCCATCTTCACCTGGCCAATCACCACTTTCATACTGTAGTCCATCTCTTCTCCTTGGCTCGACCCTTCCAGCTCCAGCTCCACCCCAGCGCGTCCACGCAGACTCGTTACCAGGCAATGAAATACCTCGCATATCGTTATCGAGTAGTCGACGTGGACGACCGTTGGCAGCTGCACAACAATCGTGCAGGAAAAGAATCCACAGTGTTCGAGTCCGTGTCTCGCGAAGAGTGAAGAGCTCGAGGGGGGAGAGGTTGTATTGACTTGGAGGTGCAAGCTTGACAGTTGAGGGATGAAGTGTCGCGATGCCGATATCAAGATACGACAATGCCAACCTGGGCGACCTCAAACAAGTATGATAAAAGCTCAACAAGCAACTAGCCTGAGCAAACTCTGTCTCTTCCCAAGTCCCCACATCCCTCCGTCGTTCATCCTCAGACCACGAACGACGTTCATCAACCCGTCGATCAATCGCGACCTGTGCACGCTCAGCAAAGGCCTCACCGCGAGACCAAGTGGAGCCATCAGGGGTATCAAGTTTCTGGTCAAGACAGAGTCGCGCCGAGAGGGCAAAGATTGCGTCTAAAAGGAAAGAGGGGACTAGGCCGAGGTAGTGACGGTGATGGAATGTGGGTGGGTGGAACATTGTTGAGAAAGGGGGTAGGCGGTCAAAGAAGACTGTGCGTTAGTGAGGTATATCGATGGAAACATACGTTGTAAAAGCTCTGCGCTCAAAGCGGCATCACGATCCACGAGATCGACGACTGTCGGTCTGCTCGGTCTCTCTCGTTCACGCTCTCTATGCATTTCTCTCTCTCTTTCCCGCTCAAACTCTCCTTGCCTCTCATTCTCTTTCTCCATCTCACGCAGATTGCTCTGCTCGCCGTCCGAACCACTCTTCCTCCTCGCAGACTCTATCGCAATTCCAGCTCCAGCTCCAGCAGGAGCAATCGCCACGTTACTCAATCGACTCGGACCCGCCTTTCTGCTCTGCGTCGGTGTTGAAATCGTAGCAGAAGTCACTGCCCCTATCGGTGCAGCAGATGAATCGCGCGTACGAGGAGGAGGGATAGGTTCACCCGCTGAATTGAGGTAAAGACACGATCGTGCAGAGAATTCACAGTTTGAACACGGTGCGAAGCCGTCGCACCTTCGTTTATTTTTCTAGAAGAAAGATTGTCAGTGAGATGATCTTTGTGTATTTTTGCGAGGGAATGAGAAGAGAAGGAGATCAATAACACTTGCGGCTGATCGCCCGCAATGCAGCTGTCTATGCTCAGGGCCAGGGATAGAAACAAACGAGGGTGATCGACTATTCCCGAAGCGAAGCGAGCTCTTTGAGCGCTATTACAGCATTCGAGGAGCCCAGCCAGCTCTGTCTAGCCTTGGCTCTTGCCCCCCGCAGAGTGTAGAGACGATTGAAATAATGAGTGAATCAAAGACTTACATGACATGCGCTACACGCTTTCGCGAGCCTCTTGCGTTTCCGCCCCTTGGTTGTCAATTCTTCTCTCTCTCGCTCGTCTAGGTCGAGTTGTTGTTGCTGTGCCGATGTGGTGCTAATCAGCTGAGGAGGTGGTGCTGCGGCGGCGAGTGAAAGGGTAGGTGAAGGTGTCGACATGATAGTGGCGACCTGGCAGACTGACTTGTCACTGTTCTTGAAGAAAAACGAGGGTAGTGATGTCGATCTTTTAGTCGACCGATAGTCTTGTTGATCGTCGTTGGACTGCTGACTACGCAGTGTCGTCAGACGTACGGTAGATGAGGAAGTGATTGACGCCGAGGAAAGATGAACGGATCTACACTCTGTCTCGTATAAAGTGGCGTCTAGCGGCACAAGAGCGATGAGCCGACGTTTCCCGAGGTACGCCGATCAAGGCAAGGCGTCAAGATCCGAATCGTACGGAGTTGAAAGGTTGAAAGGAAGGGTAGATAGAACTCGCGATGATCTCTTTATTGATTTACAAGACAGGGTGTGGAAATAGTGATCACGAGGCGGCAACGGTGAATCTAATCGTCTTCTTGTCTGGTGATCCCGGCGGTCTGTTCCAGAGAGAGTATGACTACATTCTTGCAACTTGCTCGTTCACGTTCAATCTCGGCCCGGTAGACCACGAGTATTAGTGTATTAAACGACTTGGCCGGCGGCAGGTACAGGGCGGTAGTACCAGGGCTCCAATCTGATCCATGTGGGCTCTTTCGGGGTCTGCGCCACTTTTTGGCGGGGTCAGGTTTCAATTCAGGGTTTCATCGTTGCACGAAAAACTCTTTTGGAATTATTGTGCGTGCTACTGTATTGTATATATCCATCTCATCTTATTCTTACTTCAGCCACGACCACGACAACAAGACGAAAGCAAAGGATACATTTCATACCACCTTTCAGACCTATCTATCCCCTCTTCTTCGAAGATCTCTCTTCTTGCCGTCACCTGCCTGCCTGCCGAGAAAACCCACCCGGCACAATGAACAACCGCCGATAGGAAAGTGGCGTCACTGTACTCGTCATTGCTAAGATCCTTTCACCCTGCAGGGTCTTTCGAATTCGAACCGACAAGGCAAAAGGAAAGGGAACAGTAGAGTTTCGGTCCTGGTCACTGATGGCATTCGATTCGTACGGACGGGCGGAACAACGGCATTGCTTGCCGGTTCAGTGGGTGGCAGTTTGTCGTTCTCGGCGGCGGTCTGCACAACACCTGACTCTAGCTACATATCTACACACGACATACGAGGTGAGTTAAATCTGACCTAGATGGTCAGGCAAGCAAGCGGGCAATGCATCTTCATCGTCAACGTCAACTAGCACCCCTCTACGTACGTGACCCGCTCATCGACAAAGCCGCATACGTCGGCGGTTGACCATTCCCATTAAACAATGAATTCCAAACCGAATTCACTTTTGTTTCTTGATCCCATGTCAGCTTTGACGCTTCCGTATGAAACCCGTGCGCTGCATAATCACTCTTGAACCGCTCATACGCAGCCGTGATCTCGTCAGCTGTATAGGTTTCTGCTGGCATGTTGAACTGTTGAAGGGTGGGGAAGAGGATGATGGGCCTTTGGAGGTTTCTTTTTTAACGGTGGCTTCGGTGAGAAGATGGCTTTGAAAAGGCGCGCGTTTGGCTGAAAGGATGCAAGACACGGTCCTCATCTCATCTCATTTTGGCGATTGGCCTCGTCCTGTCCCAGTGCTCCCTTGCGCAGAGCTAGCTGCTGTCAGTAGGGTGTTATGCATGCGCCAATGCCTCCCTTGGTGTCAGGTCCGCATTCCTTTTCAAAAACGACATACAGAAACTTCGACTGCATTAGAAGACTTCTTCACCACAATGGAGCGCGACACTAGATGAGATCTCTCCCAAGATCCTTTCATCTCCATTCATGTTGTGAAAGTCACTGTCAGTGTTGCCTTCCGAAAAGTTGTTCCATTCATCGTTCCTGTCTCGTCCTTGCCTTCCATTTCTACAAAGAAACCTCGTCCAAGCTACAAATGCGTCACTCAGTGAGATTCAAGTTCTCAATTTAACATACAAAAACATGTCAGACTTAAACTTCCAACCCTCTGAGCAGACAACGACGACCGCTGCGTCAAAGTGCCCAGCCTGATCAGCAATCACTTTGAGATTTTCCCCCGAAGCACGATCACTGAGGGTCATGGCATGGGGACTGTATTCGAGCTCACGGATGACAAGGGAAACATTTATACGTATCAAATCGTCGGAAAGCTCGGTGATGACTTGAGCTCTAATGTTGTAGTTGCGCGTGTGTGTGGTGCAAACCCAGGCGAATGCAATCACTGATTCGTGATGGATCAGAGATCCGAGGCATGCCACACCACCGAATCAAGCCATCCTTTCTTCCCTGTCGTAGTCCTGGCAAGGCTCAAGCATGTCATGCACTGATTTACACACGTGAGAATCACGCTGATCACCGTGCGTTTGAGCGAGCGCAACGCTCGAAAAGAATAGTATGCAGATGCGTCGCCGACATGCAATGCTTCATCATGACAATAACCAGCTTCGCCTCTCCCACCACCCCTTGGCAATCAGATCTTCATGAACCTTCGTAACCTTGCCATAAGTCCCGTCATATGCTTTCACCTTCTTCGGCTTGGGAGTCGGTCTTCCTTCCACCTCCGCCAACTCTGCAATTGGCGCAGCAGCTTCGACTGGCGCATCTCGCAGGAGGACACTGCCTTTTCGGAACATTGAATTGAGAGTGTTGTAGTTGATGCCGTATTGCTTGAACAGAATCTCATTCTTGTCGCTTGATATTGTTCCCTAACGGTCAATTGAAGCCGTCGACGTCGCTCGCACCGACTTACCTGCAGCGTTGCATGCGCCTCTTTCGTCGTCTGACCACCTTGTTGTATTAATGCCCAGAAAGTAGTGTTGTACAGATTGTTGATATGCGCTTTCAAGTGAGTTTTGCTCTGAGCCCAAGTGCAAAAGACCCACTGTCCGCTTGCCGCCAGCTAAAGTAGTCTTTGACTTCCTGTGTCCCTGGATACACGACCACTCGGCTATCAAAGCTCGGTGGATACCTGAGCGGCATATCAGAGGGAAAGAATGTCGACCAGTGAAACACGTAGGATGAGGTAAAGACGGAGACGATGGCCGAGTTGATCTTGCTTGACTGTCAGGGTGATTCGCATCACAACTCACCTTCTTCGTCTGTTATATAGTGCTGTACTTCTTCGCAAGAGAAAGCTGTCTAGTTAGAAGAATAACGTGATGTGAACCGACCCACCTGTACTCGTCACTCTCGCCAAACGCAAGCACAACGTCAGGAAACTCGTCCATCACGCTCTGCGCAGCGCGATCCATCAGCTCCAACGCTCGGATATCGTTCGGCTTGTCAAATCCATGCGAGTCTGAAAACCTGACTGTTTAGTCAAGAGTCACCTTTGCTCCAAGGAGCTTACCGGTGAAACGCTCTTCCGTCCACTCGGACTACCATGAAAACATTGGGAAGAATCGGGTCTGGTAGCTCGAAATTCCTAACATACTCGAAGCGTGACTTTGCCATGGCTACAGCTTGACTCGCGATGCTCTGCTTCAGGGTGTTGCTCTTCGCAAAGCAGATGTTTTACGTCTGCTCGTGGCGAGTTGGCATTTCTGGAACCAAACAAGGTCACACGATAGACGTCATGATAGCCTATCTAACATCTCTGTAGCATTGCCACTTCGACCGCTCAAACTGCCAATACACTTACTGGAGTGAGTTTCTCAAAAGGACTTGGCGCAAGAGTAGCAGCATGGACGACCACGTCCCTCCAGTCTCCAAGACGGTAGAAGCGACTAATCTGGTCATTTGGAAAGGTAAGACCAATCGATACTTGTGTGCATGGTCGTTGACCAAGTCAGACAAGTCGATTCGTGCGAGAATAGACCCTACCTTGGTGAGTCTGCACATTGGCACTTCAGCAGTTCAAAGCTCATCAGCAGGCCGTCCGAGATGTCATCAGGCAATTCAGCATTTCTTTCGATACACCAGAATCACCAATCACTCTCGCCATCAGAGATGAAGCAGATCAGCTGGTGACGGACGTGACCTTGACACACAAGATCAGGAATCATGAGACGCTCAAGTGCGTTTTGATCCTCGCTTTGTTGCAAGCTGATTCGTTAGGCTCGTTCCATCACCGACTCTAGAAGCTCTGGAGGCCGTCGTAACGCTCAGACACGCCTTTGCTCCCGAAGAGCAAGTCACCTTGCCAACACCGACAGGCAAGAGTGCATTGACCCCGCTCAAGATGATCCTCTTCTCGCTTGCAAAATCTATGGGCGAGGAGGACTTTGCAATCGAGTTTGTGATGCAGAACGGGCTCGACTTGGTAATGCGCTTGGTGCAGAAGGAAGGCTTGCTTATAGCGAATTCACTTGCAGTAAGGTCAACCTCGGCACCAGTGCTAACAAACAGTACGCCTTGAATGGGATTAATGCTGCCATGGATCTCGAGCACGGGTGGAGTGGGCTCCCCGAACGATTTATTACGCGGGTAAGTCACTCGCTACCCCTCTGCGGGTACTGACGACACCAGCTCATCAGCATCACTGCCAATCCGGCCCTAGCCAGTAATATAGCCAGACCAGCGTCGAGCATCATCGCAAAGCTTGTCGACGCTAAACCATCGGCGAAGCGCAAAGGCAAGGGCAAGGCTAAAGAAGTTGCCCAGGATGACGACGAGACACCAGAGTATGGCTTTGAACTTATCTATAGCCTGCTTGAAGCTTCTGGCTTGGATCTGCTCACGCCTGTTGCTCATCGGTTGGAAGGTGGTGACTTGGAACTGGTCGCTGTCAGGTAGGTCTGACTGATGAAATTCGCTGATGTTGAGTTTGGATTTAATCAACGCTTGGCTTGCTGGCTCTCTTGAAGCCGAGGACCATCGCACTGAGAGTCTCACGCACAAACTCGATACACTGCACATCCGTCGGACCATTGCAGTGCGTCCCAAGCAGAGTGACATCGACCCTTGGGCTGATTAACAGCGGTTGATTCCTTCCAACAAGATGACTTCCCTGACAGAACCGCTGTCCCACTTTCAACACCTCTATCTCCAAGTCATCATCTATCGCATGCATAGCAGAGTCGAGCCATGGCGGAACCCACTGCACGAAGAGATGCTGAGCGGTCTATGGAATGCCGCCAAGCTTGGAAGTCCCGCTTCTCATGGTCGGAGTCGTGGTGGGTGGGCCGTGATAGGACTCGGTTCGGAGGCGGAAGAGGGTGGGGAGATGGAGATGTTTGATGGTGTTGGCGTTGAAGGCTTGAGCTGTCTGGTAACTATCGATACGAGTGACTTGATGGAGCTAATAAGCAGCATCATTACGCCACACATCAAGAAGACATGGCAAGGGTGAGCTGAATGATGTGGTGAGGCACGACTCTGACGATGAGACTGTCTTGGAGCAAATGGCCAAACCGGAGGATCGCAGGTGCTCCATCGGCGCCGCAAGGTAAGTTTCGCTTATTACAGTCAAAGCTGATGGTCAGTGCCGAGTGTCTAAAGCTACTCGTCGAGCACTACTCCGAAGCAGATGCTCAATCCGCAACAACCCTCCGACCACACTTTATGAACTTTCACAAAGTGCACTCACTGCTTCTCCGCTTCTTCCTTCGGTAGGTTTCCTCCTGGCCGGCTTTGACATCACGTAGAATGTGGCAGGAATCCTCAGCTCACACGGAGGACCACGCACGGCTCGTCAAGCTTGCGCGGAGCCAGCTGCGCCAAGCGCTAGCGAAAGAGGACGAGAAGTCATGGCTTGAGCTCGAGCTCGACTTTCTTGAGACTGATTATCGGACTGTGCGGGAGCGTCAGATGGTTGAGCTGGAACTGGAGGATGACCTGCTGAATGGGCCGGCCATTGGGTGAGCTCGCTACGATATGGCACGTCGTGGACTGCTGACATAGGCAGGCCACTGAAGAGCAAGCTTCATACCGAGGCTTTCACGTTCATGACGGAGCAGCGGATCAACTGCATGCTGCGAGGTATGTTCTCTCCCACTCTCGGAAGCTGATGATCAGGCGGCTGGTTTTACTCGGGGGCGCTCGTTCGACAAGGTATCGCCGCCACTCATCCAGCGCAACAAAGTCGACCATGGCGATTCTTGCGACTACTCCCGAATCGCTCCACAATCGCTTGGGCGGACTATCCTGCGCGAGAAGCCGCAAGCCCTGCCAACAGTGCATTGTCTCAGAAAAGTGCGTCACGCGCGAAGCCGTGACTAACTGTCAGTCGATCTCATGACGGTGTCTGTAATCCTTCCGCACACGTCCGCAAACGTCACTGCCCGTCAAGGGATGCCCTCGCCGAATAGCTTTTCGATCATGAGTAATCCGAAGTCGAGCGTGCTGGACGTTGTCTGTATCCACGCGGAGCAGTATGCTGAATGGGTCGATGGCTTCAAGATGCTCAGAAATGAACCTGGAGGGTCAACTAAGGAGACGGCCAACTATGTTCATGTGGGTCACGCGAGAAAGGTTGAATTGGACTAATAGTCAGATCTTGACTGACTTGGCACTGAAAGTGCGACTCCTAGGTGCGTTTTCGATCCACCATCCAGTGCTGACTTGGCAGACGTGTCAGGTGAAGGCGTCAAGGTGCCAAATCAGCTATCCTGTGGTCCAGGTGAGTCCACACCTACAGACTCATAACCTGACAGGCAGCCCCTTCAAGCACCGACTTTTACTTTGCCTCCTCGTAACGACTTCATGACATTGAAATATGTAACGAACCACCCTAAAAGTACAACCCTTTATGAGCACACCTTGCTCAAGCATCCCTCTCATAACCATCAAGCCCCAACGCAGCGTAGTTGCCAACGGGATCGACTCGACTTGTGAGCCACCCTTCTCTATGCGAGAAGACGGCTTCGCGGATCGTAGCCTCCCATTGTCGGACCCAGGCTCCTTCGCGTTTACCGACGAGTTGGTGTCGGTGGCCATCGGGACCCATCTTGATATTTGCGCCGCCTACAGGCGTAGACTTGTCATTAATGACATTGTACGCCTTGAGAGGATCTGCATCGTCAGCTACTGCAGAGCGGTCTGTACAACACTGACAAGCGACGCGGACAGTATCGAAAACGGGATCATTCTTCGTCAAGCGAGCCCAAAGCCAGATGAACGGATAGATCAAAAGAATGCAGCTGATGACGAAGACGACACGCTGCATGATAAGCAAGAAACCCTTCTGCCGTGCGACGCACGTTGTGAATGGCTTTGCTAAGCCAGAAATCCGGCATCACACGAGTCTCGGCGCCAGTGACAACGACTTCAATATAGATCGGCTGAGTGGAGCGATAGCCCGTTGACAAAATGATTGAAGCGACGGCTGGCGAGTTAGCGAACGCGACGTGAGATGGGACGTACCAGACTTGACAGCTTTGATATCCCATCCCCAGACTTGTTTTCTGAGCGTGAACGCTTTGAGCTTGGCTGGTGATGCGCAGTATGCCTCACACCACTGCATGATATCCGCACGATCTCTCTGAGACCCTTCCCCGTCAGTGCGCGAGACAGGCGAGCTATCATGCGCAAGCAAACCCTCGCCTTCTTCCGCCAATGCCAACTGATTCTGATTTTGACGTGTTGGCCTCGAGTCACGTTTTTTGGAAGCTTGAAAGTCCGCAGGGAGCTTGATCCAAGATGGAAGTCCCAGATCCCAACGATGCGAAGCCCAGTCGCGCCAGAGCTTGGCTTCAATCTTGCTTGGATGCGCGCCTTGCGCTGTGCATACTGGGTTCTCAACTGGCGCGAAAGATTGTTTTGAGCCTCCTCGATATGCCGGTGCCCAGGGTGGGATGGGAAAGAAGTCTAGGGCAGATGAGGGGACTTGAAGGATTGGAGCTAGATCAATCTGATTGTCAGCATGCATGAAGTGCGAAGAGTGAGCCACACGTTGAAGTCAAAGTCCGTAACTGTCTCTTGGCGCGTCACATTCTCGGAGCGAGTTCGACCGTTTTCAGTCACTGTTTCAGTCGAGTTGCGATATTCAGTGTGAGAGCCTGGTCATCAGTACGTGTGCACATCCGGAGCTGGGGCGAGGCGAACCTCGGCACGTGAGCTAACGAGGTCAGCCACCGCCTGGTCTCGAAAGGGACTGACTTTGATTTGAGGAGGAATCTGAGCGTGATAGCGAATGAACTCGTACAGAGCCATGGCTGTAACAAATCAGCGTTGCGTAGCTCGACCTCGCGCCACTCACGGTCCGCGAGCTGCGGATCCCAACTCCGAACATCTCCACTCCTGGTCACCGTCCACTCCAAGTTCTGCGTATCATGGATTCTCTCCGCATCTATTGACTGAAACAAGTCTTCCGCGAACTGTGGTCGAGTGTAGAGATGCGCCGTCTCTTGAGATGGAGGCGCGTCCGCAAACTGGTTGTTGGCATGAGCTGTCGACGATGATGCGAGTGGCTCAATAGGTGTATACTCTGGTGGAGCATCAAATGGCTCTTGAATCTGCTGAGGAGGTGCTAGAGGGTCTTTGCTATCGTCAAACATGCTGCTAATCTCCCTACTTGAGTTGCGAGCAGCCTGGAGAGCGGCGGTCGCGGTGGCGACAAATGATCTGCTCCCGCTTGGCTGCCGGAGTGGCACGTAAGTTAAGTGTGGCAGTAGGCAGCAGGAGATGAAAATCATAGCTTTGCCTAGTACGCCTATCACAACAACAATCCAGTCACTGTGGCTGACTGATGCCCCATGCTCAACAGCTGGTAAAGGAACCAAGAACCAATTAGTGTCTCGGAAATGCGGGATCCCGACAGTGTTAGTGCGCCTAGCATCTCTTCCCCAACGTCATGTCCCCTTTCGCCACCCGCCACGCGTTTCATCCGCGCCTTGCCCCTTTCGACTTTCAACAACGACCATGCAGTCCATTATCGCAAGTATCTTCATTCTCTCAGATCTTCACTGACTCTACAGAACGCAGTCTCAAACACCGTCGGTACCGTCTCGGGAACCGTCGCGTCAGCTTTGACCGGTTCCCACCCGCACAACGAAGAAGCCGGAGCAGTCTCGGCCGTGCTCCCTCCCGACTCCAAGGCGTCGCCAGTCGAGAAGATCGAGTCTGAATCACTGGCTGTCTTTGAAGATGAGGGTGTGAGGCATGAGATTCTTGTCAAGTTGAACAAGTTGGCCATGTGAGTGTTGAATGTTGATAATTGATAGGGGTTGGGCGAGATACTAGCTCGAGGCTGCGTAGATAGCGCAAGAAGGCTGTCGGTCTGCCTCATGGGCAGATGGCACAATCGTTGGTCATCTACTTCTTAGTCCGAAGGAAAGGTTTTCGGTACGACAAGGTTCGTGCGGGAGGGTGTGCAGATGGACAGCTACTAGGCCCCTGCCCTCGTGGGTACGGGACACCGGTGCAGCCATCTGAAGTAACCCGGCCTCGCAGGACCTCGTCAATCTACAATTGCCTCGATGCTGACCATCCTCCTCCTCTCCCACATGCTATCACTTCCTGACTCTCCACAATCAAACTCCAGCAATGACGAGCGCCACGGCCTCGGAGAACTCGCAGGCCTCGACCTGGTGACAGCAACAAGCGAAGGTCCCAAGAAAGGCATCGATGTGAGTGGTTCAGCTTTGCTCCACGGCGATCAAGCTGTATCCGCCAGTTGTTGCTCACGCGTACAGTACTACCACCCTCTCCGCTTTATTACCGTCCAGCGTCCCAATGGCGTCGATTATATCGGTGAAGTCGAGCTCGAGAAGGGCAAGTCTATTCACGGTGAGTCTTGGATGCTAAGGGAGATGAGGAGGGAGCTGATGAAAAGTTCGTGTTCACAAGGCAAGCCCAACTGCCAAGCCGACTTTCCACTCTATCGATACCCGTCCGGGGTCCGAGGGTGGTGCAGTCTACAAGACTGGCGAGGCTTTGGTCTGGTTCGACTACTAGCCCGAGCTAAATGATTCCTATGTACTTTCGCTGCTTTACTTTGAATGACATGCTACGACTTATGATGGCTCATCAGCATTGCAGCATCGACAGGCGTTCGGATCAAAGAACTCATGCATAGTACACACAACAACAAGCTCATCCCCAGTCAAGGATTGGTCCAAGCCCAACAAAACGAAACATGATATCAGGGTCAAGCCCGCGGCTACTAGAGACAGCTCATCAAACTTGACGAATTGCGGATTCGCGGCCGAAACCGGAAGGGTTCATGAAGTCGAATGTCAACTGCTCCTCAGGCTCGACAGTTTGATCATGATTGGCAAAGATCTGCAGTGGCACAGCATGAGGCTCAAAGACCCCTTCCAAGAGGCCCTGCGCGGATAGAGCGAAGTCAGCGAACGAGTGCAAGACAGCTTGAAGCTGATCCTGGTCAAGCGATATCTGCAAGCTCATGAACTTGTTCAAGACAGCGTCACGAGCCGCCTCCGCAGCTAACTTGGTGCCGAGGAGAGCTCCATGGTTGGAGAGGAGATTGCGATTCGACTCAAGCAGCTGACTGTTGGATTGCAGCAGCGCTTGACATTGTGCTTGATGGTCGCTGTTGGCTGCCGTCAGCTCGACATTCTCCTTCTCCAAGAGCTCTGCCAGCCTAGAAGTCTGCTTAGCATGCAGAGCGTTGTTGTCGCTCTCGTCCAGATCGGACAAGCACTGATAAGCAACCAAAGCAAGCGGGGAGAAGGCGTTGAACGCTGCAGTGAGGTCGGAGTGGTGTTGAAAGCCAGTGAAGAGGAAGGCCGCGCAATGAGCACAGCTTCCTGGTGACAAGATAGAGGCTTCGGGACGCTGTCAACGTCAGAACCGTCTGACCAGAGGATTGACCTACATTCACAGTCAAGCTACCCATTCCGAGACGAGCTTGCTTACATCCGTCGCAGAACTGTCTGTCAGACTAGTGTCGAGAAAGAAAACTCACGATGTGCGTGCAAGGCGCAACCCAGAGCGAAGTAGGCAACAGCATGCAGTCTGTGCATACAGCGCTGCGTTGTCAGCGGAAAGCTCCTCTGTCATCACTCACAACTTGCTAAGCTGGAACACCAACGCCCGTCGCGCATCTCGCGCCTGCTCACTCATGTTTCGCCAGCCGAGGAAGGAGACTGGTGGCGCAGAAAAGGCCGTCGAGGTACGAGAGCCGGGTGAGTCGATCTCACTAACCGGCGAGACCGTGTGTGGAGCCTCCTCATCGGTCATGCTTGCAGCCAACTGGCTCGTGCTGCCAGAATCGAAGGTTCCTCCCTCGCAGCTCGGTTGTGCAGGCCTTCGATGATCTTGATGATAGGCAACGAAGACAGCGTATGCAGGTTTTTGCCAGTAGGAGGATTCCTTAAATGTCAGCTTACATCTCCTGGCTTAGCTCGGAAACTGTGAAAGAATGTGAACTTGGAAGCTAGACCGCCGAGTCAAAAGCAGTTACGAGTGTTCCGCCGATGATAGTGGTGAGCCTTGACACTACGACGGGGCCCTTGAGCAGCTGAAGCTGCAAGGGAACTGCTGTTCGTCAAGCGACCAGCAGCTGTTCGACTTGATGAGCCACTCCTTGATTGGAAGCTCTTCTGTTGAGTCAAGATCGAAAGCAGTAGGAGAAAGACTCAGACTGGAATCGACCCAGCGAGACCCAAGAGTCAACCGGAAGCTCTTCTTTTGAACCAGGCCGAAGCACAGAGAGAGTATCAGCTCATACTGGGCAGGGACCCTGAGGCTCAAGAGCACCTGACTTGGCACCAGAGAAAAGGACGACGAATCAGGTAAAAAGCTCGGAGCGTCGCGATTGAGATCGCAAATCTTATTTATTTGCGGAAGAGTCCCTTGACACCGACGCTTGCCGGCTGCAGAGTAGGCTGCGGCCAGAAGACGACAGCACCGGCAGACATCGACTGCCGATGCAGCCATCTCGCTACCGAAAGGCGTATACCTGTTTCCACGTCTCTTTCCCTGGCTTGCACGGCACCGTAGCCACTCTATCCACACGGAAAAAGAGGCTTCAGTGCAGCTAGAACGTAACGTGACAATGGAGATCCGATACAGAGCCAGGATGTGTAATCCCAGCCGATGAAGATAGCGATCCACGTCCCGAAAAAGCGCAGTCGATACGGCTGGTGGTAGACGAATCCACACACCTTTGAGCAGTAAGGTACTCTTCAATGCAGATTTGGTGAAGAGGGCTCGTCTTTGGATCCTTTCTCCGTCCGCGCAGCCATGCCATGAACAAAACCTGTACGGTGGCCCAGTTTTGCTCCGATAAATTGAGGTTTCGAGCAAAGATTGCGGCGGTAAAGTGAAAGTGCCAAGCCCCGAAGTGGGACTCGAGGATGGTGTAGAGGGGGAAGGTGGACCCGAGTCGCTCGAGCAGGGCAGCCTCGGTCCTCTAAATTTGTCAGCGTCTGTGTCGCTCAATCAATTTACTCACGCTCGGCATCTGTACAATCGAGCTTTGCTGGGTGTCCGTATCTATGTCCATGTCCGTGTTCATGACGGAGAATGAGGAGGATGTAGGTTGAGGGTTGCGAAGAAGGGGGACGGCCGCAGGTTTTTGAACACCCACCGGTTAACCGGCTCATAAATAGAGTTCTTTGTGGCGGGTGGCGGAAGTTTAGCTCGTTCATCGGGCGTGCAGTAGTGGCAATCATCGCCTTCAGGTGGCGATACATTTCGATTTCTCTGCGCGATATCAAGGCAGCGTACATGACCTCGGACGTGTCGGATCATTGCTTGCCATCTTTTCATCAGTAATTGTCTTGCACAAGAAACGAAACGGGCACTCACATCAGATATGCTGGTCCACGCAAATGCTGGACACTTGGGGATGTGCGCTCATCCACTAGGCCAGCCTGCTCCTCGCGTAGCCTCTCCGTCGGCTGCAAACATTGAATCGGTTCGATCTTGCAGACCACGTTGCCCGCAGCAAATATACTTTTTCACATTTCCTCACGATGCGAACGACTGCGCCTACCTTACGCAGGATTTAGCAGCGTATCATGAACCGCGAGCTGTCGCACTCAGGGCAGGGCAAAATTACTCACTCGACTTGCTCGCCGCAGTTCGGTTGCAATAAGACGCCACCGCTGCTTTTCTCAAGCTCTCGCTGCAGCGGAGGTTGAAACAATAACTCAGGTGCTGCAGAAGTAGGCATAACAATTGCTCGCTGTACTTCAGCCTCATACAGTTGCCCTAGTTGAGAATCTCATGCACGCTAATACTCACCTGGCGGCTGGCGCGAACGCAAGACTACGTCGTGTTCCTGGCGACGACACGTCGTAAGGTTAGTTCTGGCTTGTTGGACAATTTCTCTCGACGCGATGTGGGCGACCCAGTACGACTTGCATCTCTCCAGGCAGATCTGGTCTAACTGAGACTGCTGCTGCTGCACTGATGACCTGCAAGCTCGCCATGGCCAGTGCCCGGCCGGGGAGGATCTCTCTTGTTGTCGCTGTTAAAACATTTTAATCAGCTAGCGAAGCGAGGGTCGATCGGAAGTGAGGCGAGCTCGGGGGATGTACAGCGCAAGGGTATAGATAGCAACCTATACACTCAAGCATGTCCTCAGCAACGTCCACCATGCCATCAGCAACACCATCAGTCATCAATCCTGAGCGCTACCTATCCAAAGAGTCAGCCAGGCGCAAGCCTTCTCCTCTGACGCATCTGGCGAGGTATGCAGCTCGTGAAGGACTGATCAGTCTCGGTGGAGGTGAGTACGCTGCACAGGCCACACTGATGTGAAGGCTACCCTCATCCTTCTTTGTTCCCTCTTTCTGAGCTGTCATTTGAAGTCGAGACGCCAGCAGGGACAAACGCATCCTACAAGCTCGCCAAACTACCTTCACAACGCGCCGGTACCCACACCTCTGCCTCTCCCCCCTCCGCCACCCTGCCCCTAGCCTCATGGCAACAATACGGCGCAGCAGGAGGAGATGCTTCTCTCGAATCCTGGCTCAAAGAACTAACAGTCGCTCTACATCAACCGAAATATGCCGATTGGGGCGTGACGTGCTGTGTCGGCGCAGGCGATGGCATCTATAAAACGCTGAGGATGCTTTGTGAACCCGGAGATAAGGTGATCGTAGAGGCGTATACGTATCCCGCTACGTTGGAGACCATAACGGCTATTGGGTTGGACAAGGTGCCGATCAAGATGGACGCTGAGGGGATGAGGGCGGATTCATTGAGAGAGGCGCTGGAGAATTGGACGGATGGGAAGAAGCCTGTTTGCATGTGTGAGTTGTCTTTTTTCTTTAATATCAAAGTACTGAGTGATAGATACGGTGCCCAGTGGACAGAACCCTATGGGCTGCACGCAGTCCGCCGAGAGGTGAGTTTGACCAGTCTACAACTGTACGAGTCTGACTTGAAAGGCGCAAAGAGACCATGGCCATTTGCGTCGAGCACGACATTGTCGTGATCGAAGACGGTCCCTACGACATGCTTACCATGGGCACCTTTGACCCCTCGTCACCCATCCTCGAATCAACCCCCACCAAACCGTCTGCCACGCGCCGCGAATCCTTCCTCGCAGACCTTGCACCCTCCTACCTCTCCCTCGACACCACAGGCCGAGTCCTCCGCGTCGATTCCTTTTCCAAAGTCTTCTTTCCCGCAGCACGCGTCGGCTGGATCACGGGCCACAAGGCCTTCTGTGAACGCTTGCTTCGTCACAGTGAGACGAGTACGAGGATGCCGGCGGGATTGAGTCAAGCTGTGCTGAGTGCTACGCTTGTTGGATCAAAAGAGGCGCCTGGGTGGGGATTGACGGGATGGTTCGATTGGCTTGCTGATCTTCGTGATCTTTATACTGCTCGACGAAACGTCTTGCTCGGTGCTTTACACGCCCTCGCAGCTCATCCACACGGCAAAGGCCGATTGCAATGGGTCGATCCAACATGCGGCATGTTCATCGTCCTTTACGTCGATCTCGAATCCACACCGCGCTTCAAAGCAGGCAAAGCAAGCGTCGCCGAGCTCTTACAAGAACTCTTTACACGCTGTATCGATGGGCCGAAGGGAGATGGCAAGAATGGGGTCTTGCTTGCTTCGGGTGATTTGTTCAGCGTGGCGGAAGAGGACAAGGAAAAGGCAAACTTTGTGCGCATGACTTTTGCTTATGCTAGTAATGAGGATATGGTGACTGCTGTTGACAGGTTTGGAGTTGCCTTGGAGGCATTGTGGACTTTGTAGCATGCATGCATCTGTGTCATGGTGCACGGACCGCATGGACCCCTTTTGTTAGGTTTCAGGCTTCCCCTGAAGGGTCCTTGCGGTTGTTAGGAGCTATAGATGAACTATCATGTTTACAGAGGCTCTCACGAGGCCTGTACCGCTCTCGAGAAGAGGGACGAGAAGGACATCGCAGGTGGCTGTACCTGCTGAACCTGCAGTCTTGACTGTCAGCGATCTTGAAGAGCTGAGGAGTCTGAGTGACGAGCAGCTTGGATTGACGAGCTATGAGACGCTACTTGGTGCTTTGAGGCTTCAATGGGACGAGCACGATCAGGTGAGGATGCTCAGTGTTGAGGGTGGAGCTGATGTGGCAGTTGGCAAGCAGGGTCGAGCTCGCTCAAGCTCAAGAAGATGGGATCCGAACCAAGCTGGATGATACGCTGGCTTCAATGGCAGAAGCTGTCTCTCGCTATGAAGAAGGACTACAGGATCAGGTACGTACTTGACTATGAGATGATCACTGACGAGGTCAGGATCGACTTGAGGCAGAGGTCCAAGGACGGAATGAACTGCTGGGAACGCCTCCGTCAGCGGTTGGCGAGCAAGGACGCCGAGCTGAGGGAAAGTGAACGACGGTATGCTGAGCAGGTCCGTGTTCCATGTGGCAGTATATCAGACTGATGAGCAGGAACGATCCTTCGAAGCAGAACGTCAAGCTTTCATTACCCAAGAAGCGCACAACCGCTCCAAAATCGCCGCTTGTACTCTTCCCCAACATCCCACCAAGTCCCTATCCCAAACCACTCAAGTCCAAGCACTTCAAGATGAGCTAGAAACAATGACGACCTCTCAAGACGCATTGCAGAACCACATCATGGCATTGACGGAAGAACTACATGATCTGAAGAAGATTAATGGGCAGTTGAGCCAGGAGAACGAGGGGTGGCAGGCACTTGTGACTGATCAGACTATGACGGGCAGTATCAGGAGAGGAGGTGGAATGAGGGACGGGTGCTTTCTGATGGTGCTGGAACTGGTGATGGGGATGGTTCTCCCGCTGGTCGTCGGAAACGACTGGGTGTCAAGCGGCTCTCGCAGCTTTCGGAGGGCGATACCACCGCGGAGCCTGCCGAGTTCGACGAAGCATTGCTGGAACAAGACAGCGAAATCAAAGGCGAGAGTCTGGGTGGGTTCCCAGTCACAGGCAGTGGCCTAGATCTAGCAGCCGAGCTTGGACGCGCCGAAGTCTCCCAAGGAGCGGGTGCGCCAATGCGAGTGCTAGGCAAGGGAGACGAAGGTGATGGTAAGCATGCCTGTTCTCCAGCATCAGGCTATGCTCATCCAGTAGCTTTGCGTGCAGAAGTGCGGCATCTCAGAGATGCCAACAAGGCTTTGTCGTTATATTGCGCCAAGGTGAGTTTGCTCGCACGAGCGATAAGAAGCTGAATTTGAAAGATCATTGATCGGATCATTGCGAAGGAGGGTGAGTTGATCTTGAGTGCGGAGTGGTGGCTGATGGAAAGCATATGAGGATATCCTCGCTGCGGACCATAGCAGAGACGCCAATGAATCAACACGACTGCGCGAAGTCTCCAAGACCCACCACCCCCTCGTTGCAGCGGCTGCGAAAATGGCGGGTTCGCCCTCACCTTCACCAGTCGAAGTCTCAAAGCCCATTCCAGCAACAGTCCAAGAGAAGCGGGTAAGCTGCACGCAACTTGATAGCGCTGATGAGCAGGCACGCAGAGGCAAGTCAGTAGACTGGGGTATCGGAAATTACCTCCGATCTTTTGGTTCCACCGCTTCATTACCACCAGTAACAACAAGACCAGGGCTTCGACCATTGTCGTTATCGACAAACGCAGTCACAAAAGCACAAGACCGCTCGGAACGTTGAGTCGCGGCCAGTTGTGAAGACGAAAACGTATAATGTCATGATGTTTTTGCTCGTTATTGTGGTTTGAAGCGTTGGTATAGCGACTTTGCTCGGACCTCGACTATTTCTTGTGTCGTCTCTGGCTGTAGCCCTAGTTGACGTCCTAACAGTGTTAGCCATAGCGTGCAAGACAAGTCAGGACTCACCTGGGTTACCACCCCATCTAGTGAGTGGCGGCACAACAGCCCCATCAGCCAAGACCGTCCCAGGCTCCAATTCCGCCAGATCTTTGATAACTGCAAACTTTCCAATGATACACCCTGCACCAATGGTGACTCCATAGCCAATAGAAGCTGCTTCGACAATACAGCGTGGGCCAATGTGAACGTTATCTGAGATCCGCATAGGGTAGAATGTGAATGCTCTAGGAATCAGCTGGCCGTGGCTGCTCAAGGGGGGGGGGGGAATCTTACCCTTTGTAGCACTTGCCTGGTGGTCTCACGACTGCTCCTTCGCCTATAAGGCAATACCGGCCGATAGAGACGACGACATGTTGTCCTGCTGCTGTCCGTCGGAGGTCACCACGGACCACAGCACCTTGACAGATCAGCCTCGTAAGCACGTATGAGTCTCTCACCTGTCTGAATAATAGTCTTCCCGCCCAAAACAATGTTGGTAGCTCCTGTGATAGTAGCTTTCCTAGAAACTTTGTCTAGCAATTGTCAGTACCATGCATGCTTTGCAGCCAGCATCACTCGACTTACTTCCAGTATCTGTCTCTTTTTTGGGGTCAGTCTAAAGGCAGCCACGTCCTACGAGACTCACCTATATATGAACCCTTTTCAAAAGGTATAGGGAGATCGAATGCACCCATGCCATTGATGATGGTCGTTGCTTCAAGGTCGGTCTTTCCCCGCCTCGCACTCCCCGCATAACTCGCGTCAACATCTATAACCACCATTGTCAACGAAGGACGCTACAAAGAAGATACAGAGACGGTTGGACGATGTCTAGTGAAGCAGCTACAGAGCGCATCTCGACAGAGCTGGCAAAGGGTAGGTCTCAAGCTCCAAATTTGACCTGACCGTGCAAGTATCGTCGCTCAAGCAGCATCGACAGATCCAAGCTCGTCTGCGTCTGGAAGCCAGAGCTTTGAAGACCTCCATTGCCTCATTACAATGCGAGCTGAATCAAGGCCAGGACCCAGCGAGGATGGGCGTCATCCAGGACCTGATCGCTGTATGTCTAATGAAGGAACACCATTGCGGGCTGATTAAGTTAGCAACTCATGCTGCAAGTCAATCTCATCAGAGAGAAGGCCTCAGAAGCAGAAGCGATTGTCAAAAGTATCACGACGGATATTCAGCGGCTTGATACTGCCAAGAAGAACCTGACAGCGTCGATGAAGATGGTCGAATGGTGGAATATGCTGGGTTGGTATCGCACCGAGTTGGGCCGCATTCTAACGCAACAGTGCAATTGCAGAGTGAGATGGAGTCTTTGGCGTCTACTTCACAGTATCGTGAGATGGCGCGTACTCTCTCAGTATGTCGCACCTGTAAAATGATAAGTCTGACAAGCAGGTTGTCAACCAGCTTTCTCAGCACTTGCGACCAATGATCAAGGTACCAGCAGTCTCTGCGCTCTTCCGCAAGATTCAGCAGTCTCAAGCGACGATCAAGGAGAAAGCAGATGGCGAGATGGACGCATTGTACGTCCCCTTTTGTCTAGAGCCGACTGACGTGCAGCCTCTCGGGCGACACGGCCAAGCAGCCGGACCGTCAACTTCTTGAAGAAGTGTGCGCAGTCATCGAAGAGCTCGGCACAGACTACAAGTCCGTTCAATCTCTCTCAACCCACTCAGCTGACATCATAGGTCGCATGTCATAGAACGATACTACACCTCACGCCTCCAAGAATACCGTCGGATCTTCAGATCAACAGATGAAGCTGGGCAACTCGATAACGTCCCGCGTCGTTTCGCGTGGTTCCGCCGTCTTCTCAAACAGCACGACGAAGAAGCCTCGACTATCTTCCCCAATAGCTGGGCGATTGCAGAATTGCTTGTGGTCAAATTTAGCGATGCCACAAGAACGGATCTTGTGAATGTCTTGGAGAAAAGTCCGCCTTCCGTTAGTCATTTGCTGGAGGCGCTGCAGGCTACGCTTGATTTTGAGGAATCGATGGACAAGCGGTTTGGGATGCCAGTGCGTGATCGATTTGGCGGGCGTGCTTTTGCTGATCTCAGTATTCCAAGTTGCTTGAAGTGGGAGGCTCAAGTCGATCAATGTCTTCAGCTTTTGAATCGCATCTACAAGTCTATGTCGACGCTCAGGATCGGTAAGTCCGCTCGAAAGCTGCATAGACGCTGAGAGTCAGAGCCATCTCCGACATGCTCGCCGCCTACCGCGGAAACAAGTCCAGACCATCATTAGAAGGCGTTCTGGCTTTCAATGAAGATGAGACGCCCGCACCATCAGTTCTGCCTTCTTCAACCGAGCTCTTCCATTTCTATGGACAGGCTTTAGATCAGTGTAGCAAGTACACTACTGGGGTTGCTATGCAGAAACTGGCGGGGGTGTTCAATAAGTGGTTGAAGGTGTATTCTGGTACGTTGCTATTGGGCTTTGGTATGGCGCTGACTGGAACAGATGATATCCTCTCCCCTTCTCTGAAACGGTTTGTGGTTGACTTGTCGTACAATGTCGTGCTGACCAGGGCAGAAGCGACACTGGGCGACGATCAATGGACAGTCGTCCGGATCTTCTCGAACTGCGCAAGCTTTGCATGGTCATCAACACTGCCGACTACTGTCAAATCACAGCTTCACAACTGGAAGAGCGTCTGAAAGACACCATCGACCCAGAGCTCCGTGAGATGGTCTCGTTCCAGGACCAACGAGACGTTTTTAACGGGTGAGTTTTGCACTTGACACTGCGACTGTATTGATTGCCCATCAGTGTCATTTCATCATGTATCACCGGCATTTTGAGAGAACTCGAACTCTCATGCGAGCCAGCTTTCAGCGCCATTCTCAAAACTCCATGGATGCACTTGGAGAATGTCCATGGACGATCAGCGTACATTGTGGATCTCGTTGGGAGCGTCAAGCAGGTTGCGGAGATGGTGCGGAAACGCGTCGAGTCGAAGCGATTCGTGCGAAATTTTGCAGACAAAGCTGTTGGGTGAGAACGGGAGGGGAAAGTTGGCGCTGATGTGTAGTGTGATCATTACGCGCTTTACACAGGCTGTTGTCAAGAGTCGACCGCTGAAGACGATCGGTGCGGAACAAGTCAGTCCACGAGAGGTCTGCTGCCGGTCCGCTAACATTGATAGATCCTGCTCGATATCCAGGCTGTCAAGGCTTGCCTACTGGATCTGCCTGGGTCGCAGACAGAGAGTGCGGCGAGCAGGTGAGGTATGATGTGGAGACCATGTCTGACCTGCAGCTACCACAAATACGTCACGAAGAACACTAGCCAGCTTGAGACGATGCTCAAGGTCATTCTCGCCCCTGATGTGAGGAAAATACATATTGCGAAGAGTCACTGACGAGACGCAGGAAGTTCCCGAAGGCTTTGTCCAGAACTACTGCCTCCTGATTGGAGATCGCTCATTCAACAACTTCCAAAAGGTAAGATCAGGTCGTGAATCCACTGACGTCCAGATCCTGGATCTTAAGGGCACGCCACGGACAGACCAACAACGTTTACTGGACATCTTCCTTTCCGTCACATCTACCCAAGGCGATCTGAGCGATACCTCCTTCCTGTCGGGGCTGGACATGAACCCTGGCGACAAGCTTCTCACGTCACCGACCGGCGGGCTCGTCTCTCCATTAGCCCGCGGAGCAAGCGTCGATGGACCAGACGGCCTGTTCCGCTCAGACACACCCAAAGCATTCGGAGAGTTCCGCCGATTAGTCAGTTTCGCCACCAGGATTTAAGATGTATAGATGCATCGTGGCTCGTAATAGATCTATGCAAAGTACTGCCAGAGGGTCAGCGACTGTACGGCAATGGGTGGTATGACTGACAAAATGGTCGTTCTTCTTCTTGGCTTGTACTTCGAGAATACCTCCGTGGAAGTGCTCGTGATTGAGCACCGAGCCGTTCTCACGTAGGCAGATCATGCCGGCTTCAACAGCGACCTGCTTAAGCTGAGCGCCGTTCATATCCTCCGTAGATCGAGCGAGCTCCTCGAAGCTGCATTGTTAGGTATATTGCAGTTACAGACTGAAAAACGCACTTAACATCGGGACCAACAGCCATCTTTCTCGAGTGGATCTCCATGATCCGCGCACGAGCCTCCTCGTTGGGCAGCGGGAACTCGATTTTGCGATCCAAACGACCTGATCGCAGCAATGCGGGGTCAAGGATATCGATACGGTTTGTGGCAGCAATGACCTATCTCATCAGTCACAGCTCACGCTAGCTGTTCGGCGGACTGACCTTGATCCGGACGTCACTCGAGAAACCATCAAGCTGGTTCAAGAGCTCCAACATTGTTCGTTGAACTTCACGATCACCCGACTTGTCAGAATCGAATCGCTTCGTTCCAATAGCGTCGAGTTCATCGATGAAGATAATTGCGGGTGCCTTTTCCTTGGCTAGCTCAAATGCATCGCGCACGAGCTTGGCTCCGTCACCGATGAACATCTGCCAATTAGCACAATTCACTGTCGCGCCACAGAACTCACCTGCACGAGGGAAGGACCGGCAAGCTTGAGGTAGCAAGCATTCGTTTGAGCTGCACAAGCTCTAGCGAGCAGAGTCTTTCCTGTTCCCGGGGGACCATACATCAAAGCACCCTTGGGCGGAGTGATACCGAGCGTCTTGAACTTTTCGGCTTGCTGCATTGGCAGAACACTACGTTGTCAGCAGGGCCAATTCACCAGCGACTCACATTGCCTCAACGAGCTCCTCAATCTGCTTCTCCAAGCCACCGATATCCGTGTACGTCTCTGTTGGGCGCTCGTCGACCTCCATAGCCTTGACACGCGCATCGTACTCTGAACAGTCAGCTCCGCTCGTTTCCAGCCTTGAAGTTCAACGCACCTGCTGGCAGCGAGTCCAAGATGAGATATGAATCCTTGTTAACACCGATCAAGTCTCCAGGGCGCAATTTCTCAGCAGGCACAAGACCGATAATTGGGAGGAAGATGGTCTGAAAGTCAGCATGGGCATGATCTCAAGCTGAGGCTCACTTGGCGTGTACTAGTTTTGATGACTGCACACTTGCCCTTCTTGGCCGCATGCTCATTCGACGCAGCGCCCTCTTGTGTCTCGGCATCTACGTCCAAGATCTATGCTTCGTCAACGCCTATCATGCCCCTTGCGAGAGCTCCACATACCTCAACCACGTTGGAGACAAGATATGGCAAAACCTTGTTCTGCTTGATCTTTGTCGCATTGTCCCCAATCTTCTCCGTCATCTGATCACGTTCATGCATCAATCGAAGGTTCTCCTGGCGCATCATCTTTACGACAGTCAGCACGGAACAAGATTCCTTCGAAGACACACCTTGACTTCGTTGTCGATCATCCTGATCTGCATCTTGAGATCTTCTGGTGTGGACTGATTGTCTGCGTCAGCTACTGTCACGCAGATTGTTCAGGCGGAGCTCACCTCCTTGACAGAGTCTGGCAGATCATCAAAGTTGTCCTCGGCGGGGGCTTCAGCCATAACAGCGTCTCCTGTCGCTGGCGTCTCAGACGCCGGCTGCTCTCCTGACGCTGGTGATGCTGCGGGTGGATCTTGTTGAGGTTCTGACATGATTCTGCTCTCTCGTGTTGGCTCTGAAATGATGACAGCTTCAGAGTTACTGCGCTCACGCGGCCTCATACTGACTTCGCTTTACCTAATGAATTACAAAATCAATGCTAATCTCATTACAAACATAAAACAAGTTCGTCGCGATGTTGGACATCGACGGAGATCTTTCAAACTGACACAGGATAATTGAGAAGACACACATAAACATGCACTGGATATACAAGTACTCTACTTTTCCTCTCCAACCATCTAGTCGACCTCCTCCATGGAGCCACCAGTCTCCTCCTCAAGCGCAGGCATCTCTGACGACGAAGCCTCAGGAGCCGAAACCTCAGTGTCAACGCTAAGACCCAGGGCGATCATGCGGGTAATGCGGTTGGCGAACGAGGTAGGGTCCTCGAGCGTGAAGCCCGAAGTCAAGAGAGCAGTCTCGAACAAGAGGAAGGTGAGGTCGCGAACAGTCTTGTCAGACTTGTCCTCGGCCACCTTGGCCTTGAGCTCTTTGATGATGGGATGCGAGGGGTTGAGCTCCATCGTCTTCTTAGAGGACATGTAAGAAGACACTGAATGTCAGCGCGGTTCACAAGATGATGAATTACTTACTGGATGAGTCGCGGAGAGCCTGGGCGCGCATGACACGCTCCATACCTGCGCTCCAACCGAACTGGCCGGTAACGAGCACACAGGGAGACTCGGTGATACGGTTCGAGACAACAACCTTCTCGACCTTGTCACCAAGAGTCTCCTTGATGGCAGCGCAAAGACCCTCGTAAGCCTTGACATCGGCCTCACGAGTAACCTTCTCCTCCTCAGTCTCCTCAAGCTCGAGTCCCTCCTTGGACACACAAACGAGCTTCTTGCCGTCAAACTCCTTGAGCTGAGTAACAGCGTACTCGTCAATGGGGTCAACAAGGAGAAGGACCTCGAAGCCCTTCTTCTTGAGAACCTCGAGGAAGGGCGAGTCCTTGGTGGCGACGAGGGACTCGCCGGTGAGGTAGTAGATGGACTTTTGGACCTCGGGCATGCGGGTGATGTAGTCCTTGAGCGAGGTGAGCTCGTCAACGGACTTGGTGGAGTGGAAGCGGAGGAACTCGGCAAGCTTGGAACGGTTCTGGGCGTCCTCGTGCACACCGAGCTTGAGGTTCTTGCCGAAAGCAGTGTAGAACTTGTCAAAGTTGTCCTTGTCTTCGGCAATCTCGGAGATGAGCGAGATGGCAGCCTTGACAAGGTGCTTGCGGATGACCTTCATGATCTTGTTCTGCTGAAGGGTCTCACGAGAGATGTTGAGGGGGAGATCCTCAGAGTCGACGATACCCTTGACGAACGAGAGGTACTCGGGCTGCAATGTCAGTGGTATTCCGAAAATTCAGTAACTCACGAGGAGATCGTTGTCGGTGTCGCTGATAAAGACGCGACGAACGTAGAGCTTGATCGACGACTTGGACTTCTTGGTCTCGAAGAGATCGAAGGGAGCGCGCTTGGGAATGTACAAAAGCGCCTTGAACTCGAGTTGACCCTCGACCGACATGTGCTTGTGAGCAAGTGCGTCCTCCCAGTCGTTCGACATGGCCTTGTAGAAGGTGTTGTACTCTTCGTCGGTGATGGACTTGGGGTCACTAAAAGTCAGTTCCGCCCAAGCAAATATAAAGACCTCACCGAGTCCAAAGAGGCTTGGTCTTGTTGAGCTCCTCATTCTCAGTTGTAATCTCCTTGACCTTCTTGGTCTTCTTGGTCTTGGTAGCTGAGTCCTCATCCTCAACCTCCTCAATCTTCGAGTCACCCTCCTTGACATCCTCGTCATCCTCAACCTCCTTCTCGACCTCCTTGGTAACGACGAGCTGGATGGGGTAGGAGATGAACTCGGAGTGCTTCTTGACGATCTCCTTGATCTTCTTCTCCTCGAGGTACTCGAGCTGGTCGTCCTTGAGGTACAACTTCATGGACGAACCGCGACCGAGACGCTCACCCTCAGTGTCCTCCTTGATGGTGAAGGTACCGCCAGCAGCCGACTCCCAAATGTACTGCGAGTCGTCGTTGTGCTTGGTAGTGACAACAACACGCTCGGCAACAAGGTAGGCAGAGTAGAAACCAACACCAAACTGACCGATCATGGAGATGTCGGCGCCGGACGACAAAGCCTCCATGAAGGCCTTGGTGCCAGACTTGGCAATCGTACCAAGAGAGTTAATGAGGTCGGCCTTGGTCATACCGATACCGCTGTCACGGATGGTAAGAGTGCCTTCCTCCTTGTTGGGAATGATGCGGATGAAGAGCTCGGGCTCGGACTCGAGCTGCGAGGGGTCGGTCAACGCAGCGTAGCGGATCTTGTCGCAAGCATCGGAAGAGTTGGAAATGAGTTCACGAAGGAAGATCTCCTTGTTGGAGTAGAAGGTGTTGATGATCAAATCCAACAGCTGAGAGATCTCGGCCTGGAAACCAAAGACTTCGGGTTCGGCAGACATCTGTGGGTCAGCGTAGTTCATAAGGTTGGGTTTCTCTAAGCTAAACGACAGGAGACTTGGAGAAGGGTGACACATTCGAGGCAGATACTAGCTCGGCTTCATAGCACAGATATGGCTGCCTGCCCAAGGACTGAGCTTCGCAGCTGTTCTCAAGGCGCCCTGCTCCCAAAAGTCATTTCAGCACGTCCCGAGCTCGAAAAGAGCTCGTTGAATGCGCCCTTTCCTTCTCGTCGCGACCCAAATCTTTGTAGGACTCACTTTTGATGAAGAGGTAGTTGTTTTGTAGTAGTTTGTATTGTTTTTGCCTCGTAAGACTGATGAAAAGAAAAGAAAGGGTGCTCTTGGAATGTTGCAGAACAGTCTCAAATAAACGGGAGGCTGAATTAAATAAAACGTCACTTGGACTTTGCGAGAATAATCTGGCATCAAGGGTCATAAAGTGGCCTTGACATGGCGAGATGAAAGGCAAAGGTGAGAAATGGAGCATTTGAAGCAGTAATGACATGCATATGATTCATGATGTGAGATTCATGCATCACCGGAAATTCTCACCGAGAGCTGTCATTCCGATTTGCGTAATCCATACAGCTTCTACCTCATGTGGCGGGTATCGGGATCGATTCTGGGGCTGAAGGAAGTGGTTCTCAGAACAGTGATACAGGAGAGGGGGATCTATCAATGCTGTCAGCAAAGTGAATCATGATCACTGGGTCATCCAGGTGTCGGAGGAGCAGCGGCAGGTACTGGAAGCTTCGAGATCGACAGAGCCTTCATGCGGATGCCTGTGCGGAGCCCTGATGGAGTACGTCGCAACCAAGGATGGTCCCCACGACGTACAGATGTTAAAGTGCCTTCCCGCGACAATTACCCGCTGCCATGCCCAAGCCTCCACATTGACGCACCAGCCGCATGCTTCCGCACAAACCGTGAGACTTGTCGTCAGAGCGACGTAGCACCTGAGCCGAACCATCAGATGAGAACAGTGCGAGCAACCGTCGCCTCGTCGAGACCCTCAGAGCTGCACAAACACTCAGGAGCATGCCAGTGTCAGCGCCACACCGAAGCAAACCAAGCATCGCAAGACCACCCAACATCCGCACTCGATCAGAGCTAGCTGCCAAGCGCCGAGAACTGCACGAACTCCTAGGCGACGAGTTGAATGAGCTCGAAGGGGCAGTCGACGAGCTCGAGATGGCGAGATTACAGCGTGAGCTGCTGGAAGACTTGCGTGCAGGTCTGGCTGAAGAGAAGAGCGGTGAGGCAGAGTCGGCAGAAGCATTGGCTGAAGACCGCTTGCGGCAGTTAAAGCAGGCTGCGGCGCAGGCTCGTGGTGGCTGGAGGGGATGAGAGGTCATCATATGTACATTTCTCAATCTCTCTTCTCAGATAGCGTGCGTCTCGATCCCAATCACCTGCATCGTCAGTCTCTGTTGTCAAACACAAGCGCCGCGACCCACCTTGACACCCTTCTTCCTCGGAATCGCATCCGTCAACTGCGAGCAACCTGCTAATCAGCTCTGAAGATCCTCACAAGCTACACTCACCCCAAACGTAGATCAGTTCGACAGCATCGCACTGCTCAAGGATATCTTTGATGACCCAGTCCGTCACCTGTCGACACCAACCAATATCCAATCTCTTGAGAGCCTTGCACTTGACAAGTTCTGCCTGCATCGCCGCCTCTTCCAGATCCTTCCATCCCATCAAGCTGAGACGCTCCAAACTGTGTCCGCTATGCGCCACAAGCGCCTTGAGTGCTCCACCGGTACACTCACTACCCTTTTCGAGGTCGATCGACACCAAACCAGGTCGCTTGGCGTCTTTCATGCCAGTAAACATGGCAGCAACCGCCTCGTCGCTGAACTGCATGCCGCGCAAGTCGAGATGGCGGAGCTGGGTACAGTGTTCAGCAATGACGACTGGAAAATCATCAGACAGATCCATGTGCGCACTGAGGTTGAGTGTTCGCAAACTGCCACCGATAGACCGAAGAAGCTCGGTTGCAGGCAAGTCGGTTATTGAATGCGCACTGGGATCAGAGATATCGAGCAGCGTCAACTTTTCAAGCTTTGCAATCTCCGGAAGGAACGTATCGCCCATATCGCCGACTTGCGACAGGCGAAGCTCGGTCAGATCAGGACAGTGCTTGACCATTGCTTCGAGGCAGTCGAGGTCGAATCGAGGGCTCTGAGTGAGGAGAAAGCCTTTGAGACGGGAGCCAACGGCTGCGAAAAAGTCGAGCCAGCCGTCTTTGCGGACGAGGAAGGGTGCGTTGAGCTCGATTCTTTCGAGTGAGTGGAGCTTTTCGCCCCATGTGCGGACGGAGGTTGAGTCGAGGCGACCGCAGAGATCGAGGCGGAGACGAGTGAGGTTTGGGCAGAGGATAGCGAGAGTGTAGAATGCAGCTGGCTCGAGTACTGCTGTCAGAGGTGATTCGCCGAGGGAGCTTACGAGTGCAGTCGTACATGGCCAGATCTTGACGGTCGTTAGAGTAGAAGAGCACGGCCGTCTCGGGTGTACTGTCGTCAACAGATTCGATAGAGACCCAAACATACAGTCGTCGACTCTTGGAAATGATCTTGCAGACTTTGTCCAAGTTATTGACGCCAATGTCGCCCAGCTGCTCCACATCTTCAATGTGCTTGCCAATGATCTTGCCATCAGTATGATCACCCTGGCATAAGAACTGACTCCAATACATAGATCACCAAGCTCCTTGACACCTTTTCGGGCTTCGTAGTGCGTGATCTTGCCGCGGTTCTCCTTCTTAACCTTGGCTGCAGGCTTCTTGACTGCCTTGGCTTTGGCTAGAGGATCGATGCCTAGAGCAAGGCAGCATTCGTGGCAGAGCCATGTTGGAGGCTCAGAGTTAGGGTGCGGTTTGGTGTACTTTGTCTGCATCATGAGCTTTCGTCTCCTCGCGCCTCGATGGACGTACGACAGTAAAGTCCTTTTCACACTCTCCACACTTCATCTTATGACCGATACCCTTGAGCTGCGTACTGCCCATTGTCGCCTTTTTCATGATATTACTCCCTTGATTCGTCCCCTTGCGCACGAACGTCTCTTCGCCATCGAGATCGTCCGAGTCCGGCTCGGCTTCATCATCGTCATTCGCCTTGCCCTTGCCTTTGCCACGCTTTGGCTTTTTGAATGACGGCTCAGGGGTATCGAGCGAATCTGAGTCCATGCCTGTATCTGACTTGCGCTTGGCTTTGCCCTTGCCTTTGCCTTGAACACTTGAATGTTCAGAGGGCGCAGGTGTGTCATCATCCCAGACGGGGGTGCCGTCGCCTGCCTCTGTCGGACCAGCCATGGTGTTGGCTTCTGTTGGGAGGACATTGCCGATGTCCTGAGTTCCACTGCCTTCTGCTTGTGTCTCGCCGTTGCCTTCACCTGTCAAATCTGTCGTGTTGCCCCATGTCGTGACTCTTCGAGGGGGTTCAACCCCCAGACCCTTTTCGTCAGCGTTTGCTCTCATTTCGCAGAGACACACAGCCAGAAATGAAGTCAAAGCACTTGCTGGGCCTCTTACTGCTCCTCCTCTTCCCGCACCTCTTGCCATGATTGCTGATGATGAGCTGCGAAGACCTCGTTCCACCTCAGCTGAGCTGGATTTTGAAGCGTTAACATATTTTAAGATCATGTACCTCCACTCTTTGGCTGGACGCGTCGCTGTACTTAAATGAACACAAGTACAGCTAGCTCTGTAACATGTCAGAAGCGCAGAAGAGAGGAGCCTTCATCGTATTCGAGGGCCTGGACAGGTCAGGCAAGTCGACTCAAGCTGCCAAACTCGAAGCAAAGCTGCGAGACACAGGCCACAAAGTGCGTAGCCAAAAGTTCCCAGGTAAGACTCTTGCTTTGCTGCACACCGAACCAGCTCTTAATGATGTAGATCGCACAACAGCAATTGGCAAAATGATTGATGGCTATCTGCAAAACTCACTAGAGATGGATGATCGAGCGATCCACATGCTATTCTGTGCAAACCGCTGGGAATGCGCGTAAGTGCCAGCCCTTCCAGCCAAGCCAGTCTTGAAGCCACGACGGATCTGACCGTTCCAGAGCCCAAATCCAGAAAGACCTCGCAGATGGAATTACAATTATTGCAGATCGATTCGCATTCTCAGGAAGTGCCTTCACAGCCGCAAAGGTACATCTCCACCCCACCCCTTCCGACCCCGCACAGCTAACAATCAGGGTATCGATCTCGAATGGTCATCACGTCCCGATACCGGCCTCCCAGTCCCAGACCTGACCCTCTATCTGACGCTACCGGCTCTACAAGCAGCTCAGCGTGCAGACTTTGGTGCAGAGCGATACGAGCGACAAGAGTTTCAAGAAAAAGTAGCGGCTGTGTTTAGGCGGGTCAAGCAACGGGTTGAGGAATGTCATGGTAGAGAGAGGTGGTGTGATTTAGTTGGGGAGGGGAGTGTGGAGGATGTGGAAATAATGGTATGGGAGGTTGTGGAGCCTGTGCTTTCAGGACCGAGGGCGGACCTGGGAGGGCTGTGGGAAACGTCGTGACGCTGTGCAGTACAACAGTGTGATACCTTTTGCAATCTATGATACACTATCCTCTTCCCTACCGTTCACTCTTCCTCGTGCTCTTCTTCAACTCCAGCTTTATCCTTCTTCTTCTTCTTCTTGCTCCGATTCATCTTCCTTCTTCTCTCCTTCTCCCACCGCACATCATCTCTCGATTTCCCAGGATTCAAAAACTGATCAACCTTGTCTCTCAACAACCTCCTTGCCGCTCTTCGATTCTGCTGTAATGAACGCGTAGGCTGACATTGGACCCTGATACCTGTGGGTAGATGGGTCAAGCACACCTGTGATTCTATCAGTACGAGGGAAGGGGAGGAAAGGAGGGACGTACAGATGATGAAGTCTTGTTGATACATTGACCACCTGGTCCTGACCCCCGGACAAACTTTTCTTCGAGCTCGTGTTCGGGGAGATCGGGTAAGTTTTGTGTTGAGAGGATCTTGTTGAGGGATTTGATAGACGTCGGAAGCTTGATCTTTTTGTCTTGTTCTGTCTCTTGAGCCGGTACTGAAGACGATTCTAACGTTGTTGATGAGCCTGGGTCTCCATTGCGCAGGATTGAAGAAGTGTGAAGACCCGTTCTACGAATGGATGGCGAAGCACTGCTCGAGCTGCTTTGGCTAAAAGTGACGGCCCCAAGCCGCGCCGAAGAGCTGGAGAACAATGCGATTACAGTTCGAGCTAAGTTGGATGCGGCTCTCATGTTGTGGCCGTTGCTGCTGATCTGCAGCTGCAGCTGGGGTTGACTTGCTTGCTGGAACCAAACAGTGACCATCGAGTATCCGAGGTCTCGGCGCCAGCGTTGATACGCGGATGACGGATTGCCCACCGACGGCAATTCGTGCGTTCTCCGTGGGTAATCCTGGTCAGACTACACACGGATTTCCTACGGAGACCACGAAGGTGAGGTAGGTTAAATTACACGCAGTCATACACACCGCGTTCAACCGGTGCTGACTTTACACTCAGATGACCGACGTGGGTTGGGCCCCTGCTTCGCCAGGGTACCTGCATGCTTAGGTCGCTCTCTGACGCTGCCAGCGTTGCAAAAACGTAAAATTAAAGTCCATGCATATGTCTAAGCTGTCCAAAAGCCACGAAAATCACGGAAAGGTCATCTCCGAGAGAACGCGTTCCACAGGGGACGCGATTGTTCTTCCCTCTGGGACCGGTCGACGCGTACGCGCGTAGGTATAGGAAACGCGTCATTGGCTGATTCTCTTCCACGCGCACGCTCAAGCAAGCTCAAGCTTCAACCACGACGAGCTGAGCACTTGTACACAGCTGAACAACGCTTCCGTCCTTGCTGCATGTGCGTGACTCACTGTAACTGTTAGCACTGGTACTAATTGTCAGCATCGGCCAGGCAAACAATCACCAGTCAACAACGCGCGAAAATTGTACGTGTATACGGCTTCAAGGTATACCGAGAAGCGTGAAGGATTACTCACCGCCTTGCTCTAGATGCCTCCTCGCCAAATCTCTGACTCGACGCACAGCCCGCAGCTGGCGTCCAGCGAAGCGCAGTCAACCAACCTCCCCTCGCCGTCGCCCAGGCGACTCGCGCTCGATGCCATGTTTGACGAGCCTGATTTCTCAGACTCTTTGTCTGAGTACCTCACTCGAACTGAGGAATCGGTTGATCAGTTCGAGGCCAAGCTCAGTCGCCATGCCCCACCTGCCCGCTCCGCGGACAATAACAAAATCGAGTACATGGCGAAGCTCGACAAGCACAGAGAGACCTCACACGAGGTCCTCTTGTGGGGCTTTCGCAGACGGCGTTTCAGTTCGGTTGCTCTGCGCCAAGGCGGCGAGCGACTTGAAGAGGCCGAGAGCAAGAACTCACAGCTCGCTGCGGCTGTTGATAATTGTACCAAGGTCTGACAAGAGGACCTCGTGTGTGATCTCTCTGTGCTTGTCAAGCTTCGCCATGTACTCGGTTTTGTTGATGTCCGCGGAGCGGGGAGGTGGGGCATTGCGATGGAGCTTGGCCTCGAACTGATCGATTGAGTCCTCAGTTCGAGTGAGGTACTCTGACAAAGGCTCTGAGAAATCAGGCTCGTTAAGCATGGCATCGAGTGCGAGTCGCCTGGGCGACGGCGAGGGGAGGCTTGTAGACTGCGAGTCACTGGACGCCGGCTGCGGGCTGTGCCTTCAAGAGTTGGCGAGGAGGAAACTAGAGCAGGGCGTTTGGGAAACCACTTGTGGAATACTCGGAAGAGGGACGATCCCAAACCTCGCGCCTCGCGCCTGTGTAGTTACAAGTTTCGCCCAGCGCCGAACCTCAGAGCCAGGGAGGGCATCAAGACGTCGTTGGAAGTAGCGAGCCGCCTCCGTGATTCTTCTTTGCCATCGTGATAGAGTAGTTGCTGTATGCAACGTTTGATCGAGTTGGCACCAGATTCCAGGTCTAAGCTGATCACACACCCGCCTGCTGCAGAGAGCTGTTGCAAAGCTGGTCGGACGTCCGATTTTCTACCAACTCGCTGAAGGGGGGTTAAGAATTCAAGGTTCACCTTGATCTTTTGTCCTTGCCTTGTCTAACCCAAAAAGTCACTTCATCATGGCCAACCCAAACGCATTCTACGAGCCAGAGCAAGACGAGCTCCTCAATGAGCTCTCCGTCCCGACTTTTGCAGGTCAGGCTGACGGTGGTGCCGGTTATGAGGTCGATACCGAGGAAGAGCAGTATCGTTTCCAGCAGGCGTTGCAGCAGCAGGAAGAGGCTCAGCTTGCGCAGCTCGAGCAGGTTCCTCAGGATGTCAAGAGGGTGCGTGTTCTGCGGAAGAAGGTGATGCTGACTAGGTAGTTCTTGGTGTCATTCCACCAGGCTATTCTTTCCAATGACTTGGCTGCTATCACGACCATGTACGAGTCGGGATGGAACAAGTTGACTCAGGTGGGTGGATCGCGATGATGGGTAGTGTACTGATGGTAGGCGCACTATGCTCAGAGCGAGTGGCCCGAGGCCGAGTTGATCTCTCCTCTGGTTGGCAACGGTACGTTGCATTTGTGCAGTACATTCACTGACAGCAGATCTCGTCTTCCTCACCCTGTACCGTGAAGTCAGTTCTTCACTAATATAGCCTAAGATAGCAACATGTCTAACATCTCAGCTCTACTTCCGTCACGTCTACGCTCGTCTGCAGCCCAACGTCGACGACCGTTTCCAATCATACGAGAACATTTGCGAGCTCTTCAACTACCTTCTCAGTGCGTCTCTCCACCCCCATACTTCACTAACAACAGACTCGGAGGGTCCCGTCCCTCTTGATCTCCCAATCCAATGGCTCTGGGACATGCTCGACGAATTCGTTTACCAATTCCAATCCTTTGCTCAGTGGCGTGCCAACCCCAAAGCCAAGTCCGACGACGAGCTTCACTTGCTTGCCGAGGGATCGCAAGTCTGGTCGTGCTACTCGGTTTTGAACGTGCTCTACTCGCTTGTGCAGAAGAGCGCGATCAACGAGCAGCTTGCAGCTGAGAAGCGCGGAGCCTCGGCGGAGGAGGTGGCGGAGATTGCGGGTGATTACGGATCCAAGCCGCTTTATCGCAACTTGGGATACTTTTCGCTTATTTGCTTGCTCCGCGTACATGTCTTGCTCGGCGACCCCACTCGTGAGTCTCAATTACTGTCGGCGGTAAGCTGATGACCAGTTGCCTTGCAAACAATGGAGCACGTCGAACTCGGTTCAGGTGCTTTCTTGACTCGGATCACTGCTTGTCACGTCACGACCTACTACCACGTTGGGTGCGCCTACATGGCGCTCGGTCGTTGGCCAGACGCCATCAAGACCTTTGTCTCGGTCCTCATCTTCTTCATCCGCATGAAGCAATACCACACGCGAAGCTACCAATACGGTTCCATCACCAAGCAGTGCGAACGCATGTACGCCCTCCTCGCCATCTGCACTACCCTCTCTCCCGGCCCATCTGACGAGAACATTATGACGATTGTAAAGGAGCACTATGGTGATCAGCTCACTGCTCTTCAAAGAGGTGGTGAGGCTGCGCTCGCTGCGTACCAAGAGTTGTTCGTTGGTGCTTGCCCGAAATACCTTTCGCCCATCTCACCGCCTTACGAAGATGAGCAGGCATTGGCTGCGTGGGCCGCCAACCCTCCTGCCGACGCTTCCGAGCGCCAGATCGAGCTCTTCCTTGCGGATGTCAAGGCTCAGCGCGCCGTCCCGACGATGCGCAGCTTTTTGAAACTGTACACTTCAATTGATGCCGCCAAGCTCGCAAAGTTCTTGGAAGATGATGATGGGGAGGAAGAGGTTCTGCAGCAGTTGATGGTGCTCAAGAACTCGTCGAGGACTTATGGGAGGGCGGAAGGAAGCTTGCTTGAAGGAGAGAGGATCGTAACCAACAACCTTGACTTTACCATTGACGGCGTGAGTTTTTCAAGTAATGGAAGGGTATGGGACTGACGTGTAGTCGATGGTCCACGTCGAAGAGACAACGTCTCATCGTCGATTCGCGGGCTTCTTTATCCGAAACGCCGAGCACGCTCAACGCACCTTCAACTCGATCCACGCTGCACCATTGCCATTGTCCAAAGCGCAGATTGCCTCGACAGCCGCCAAGAAGGCTGCTGATCCCACACCGGCTGGTGCCCGTCCCGCACAGAGCAAGCCTGCTGGTGCTGCTTGGGCTTCCAAGCGTACGGTCAAGATCGCAGCTTAGATTGGGGTTGAAGTTCCTTTGCATACTTTTAGAGATCGCCATGTGACCACGTGGATTCCCAATGATCGGTTCGCCACCCGCATTCCAACTGACATCAATATGACATTCTACATAACTTGAAACAAACTAACATGCCTGCACCGTTGAGACCGAGTCTGTCCGATCTGCCTGACAGCAGTACTTCTAGTGTACTGCTGCATACGGGCATGCATGCTCTTTACCCACTTTTGACGGAGCTGCAATTCTATATCATTCCTTCAAAGATTGGGGAATTGACCGAACAACTATATGCTTGTATACGAGAGCTTGGTGGGAGGACCGTTGCCAATCCTATGCTTGCGGATATGGCTCTCACGACACTAAGGGGCAGGCCGAGGCTCGAGAAAGTGGTAGCGAAGGATGTGATTGTATGTTCGATCATGACGCTGCGCTGATGTACAGGGCACAATACCAATCGTACATGTCAACTACATTACCGAAACATATACAAACTGCCTGCGTGCAGCGGCGGTAGGGGATATCCCCACTTTGGCGTCACGGAAGGATCACACAATCATTCCAAGACGGCCCAAAGACACTTTACATCCCAAGAGAAGGCACAGTGAACCTGCGGATGATCTCGAGCTGCCGGATCAAGGGATTCCGCTGCATGAGATCAGCAAATGGGCTGTGCAGCGTGCAAGTCCTCTTGTCTGTGTCAACCAGGACATTGTGAGTTGTTTCGCGTGGCGAAGCTGATGGGTAAGATCGATGCCATCAAACCGATCTTCTTGGAACGAGAGTTTGAGGCGGGGGAGCAGAAGAATACGAACATCTTGAGCTATAGAAGATCCATGTCTGTGAGTTGAATTTTGGTATTTTTGGGCTGATGATAGATCTTGAAAGGTGAGATGCAGTTGGAATCTGCCTGACCATCAGCGGTGCCACGGCGAATCACATCTGGCATGGAAGCGATGGAGCTCGTGGATGTTGGCGCCAAAGTAGCAGACCGAGTGAGTCCCGCCTCTCAATGTCCCACTGATAGATAGATCGACGAATACCTAGCCAAAGGCTTCATAGCCGACAGCCAAGAGATCCTCGATTCCGAGCGCTACAAAACCCTGCTCGACCTCTCCTCTGTCTTCACCATAGGTCACGTAACCGCCATGGAACTCTACGACACTCACGGCTGTCGTTCCCGTTCCGATGTCGCTCTTCACTACGCCTCTCTCGAAGACGGCGTCACAGACATTGAAAGAGCACGACGAAGAAGAGAAGGCGGGATGAGTAAAGGCGATATCACTGCTGAATGGGTTCGCTTGGCTGATGATCTCGCGACGCCGATACCAAGGGAAGAAGTTGAAGAGATTGGTAGGTGTGTGTTTGAGCAGCTTGAAGCTGTTGTACCTGGGTGCGAATATACTCTTTGTGGGGGTTATAGGAGGGGCAAGGAGCATTCCAATGATGTGGATGTCGTTTGGGCACCTCCAGCTCGCTTGCTGGATCGGGGCTTGTTACAGAAAGTCTATCGACGACTGTCTGCATTCGGAATCATCACACACGTCCTGCGTACGCTTGCTTTTCCAAACTCACACTGACGACAGAACTCACAAGGCATGACAACTCGGAACACTATCGCCATTCGAGCAATAACTTTGACAACCTCGACAAGGCATTCGTGATTCTTAAACTCCCTGGGGAGGGCAGACTGCATCGTCGAGTGGATCTGATCAGTGCTCCGCATGAGCGGTATGCAGCTGCTGTACTGAGTTGGTCAGGCAGTATGATGTTTGAGCGGGATTTAAGGCGGTATGCTCAAGATGTCAAGTCAGTCTTTACTTTGTCGGTGCGACGGAGCTGATTGACAGAGGCTACAAGTTTGCAGGTGGGCTGATCGATTTACAAACAGGCAACGAAGTCAACCTTCCTACCGAGCGCGAGATCTTTGCGCATCTCGGGCTACGTTATGTTCCGCCAAGGTTACGAAATGCAGATGGTTGAATGTAAAGGTTGTAGAGTGTAATGACCCATGCAATGCACTACTGCGCCATCTCCCTCTGAGCCTCTTGCTCTCCCAGCGTCCTAGCCTCTTCAAAAGCCTGCAGCTCACCCAACATCTGTCTCTCCTTTGCAGGCCGCCCACGCCCTCTTCGCTTGTTAAGATACAATCTCTCCAATCTCGTCGTCAAACCCGCAACTCTCTCTCCCTCGGGCAGCGCCATGACCTCACGTTCCGTCCGCCTCTGTTTACCATTTGCAATCAACTGCTCTTTTCGCTCGGCCGCTCTGGCAAGCTCGACTTGCTTGAGCTCATATGCAATTTTCGATGGAGGGATCTCGCCAGAGCAGAGACGATTCCAATGAGACTCGGTATCCCACAATGTCCCTGCTTGAGCCGAAGATGCTGTCTCGGGCATGGGAGGTGCTAGACGCCAGAGCCAGACTGGTTTCTCGGCTGTTGAATTGCCTCGGGCGTCGAGGGTACGGGTATTGCTTCCCGAGTCTTTGTTGGTGCGTTTAGCCTCGAGAAGTTGGGCGCGTTCGGCGGGCGTTAATGTCTGGCCTGCTGTTGGTGGTGAAAGCACGGTCTTTTGAATCAGGTTTTGCGAGTGGAGGATGGGAAGGATGCGTGTTTTAAGAAAGCTGTACCGTGTCAGTATGATTTGTATGGCGCTTCAAAGTGGACTCACTTTGCTGAGATGAACGGATGCTCGTCCGGTACAAGACTCGCATTCACCGAGCTCTTGACAGCTTGAATCGCAGCAACAGCCGTCTTTCTACCCTTTGTCTTGCGCACTCCAGCCTTACTAGGTCCAGCCACATCCTCGACCTGCGCGTCGATCGAGCTAGAACTCGCCTGCGCACTCGAGCCACTAGCAGGCAAAGCCACCACTCCCTCCTTCAAAATCTCTTGAAATGGCCTAGGCCCTTCAGCCAGCAGTTTCCTGACTAGCCTGAATGCCGCTGGTAATGTCTGCTGCTGTCTTGACATTGTCAAATAGCTTTCAGAAGATGAATACGTTCTCGAAATCAAGTGCATCTACCATCCTCCGGCGTTAAACTAACACCGGATTGGAATTAAACCCCAGGACGAGAGCGTTCAGAACAACGAACCAAACACTTTGAGCTGTCAAGATCAAACAATGCATCTTCTAGGACATCACTTGCCAGACCACAAGCTCCTAAGGGTACGTCTCTATCTCCTCACTCGGTCCCGCGAAATCTGACAATCTACAGGTAGCTTTGACGTCTTTCTATGGCATTTCGCACAGCACCTCTTCTCGTCTCCTCGCAAGACTCCAAATACACGATAACGCGCTCGTATCTTCTCTTACAGAACCGCAAGTCACTGCTCTTTCAGCATACCTGTCATCGCCAGCGACAACTCCACCACCAACACCCAAGGAACTCGCGATTCCAAGTGTTGTTGCCGCGCGAGCACAGAGCACGCCCGACCCACTAGATGAGCTCAAGATCGAGACTGATCTGCGAAGATCACTGCAGAGTGATATTGGGCATCAAAGAGCTGTAGGGACATATCGTGGGCGAAGGTGGGCATCTGAAAGCCGGTACAATGATGAGTAGCTGCTGATAAACAGACACGCGATGGCTTTGCCTGTCCGCGGTCAGGGTACACGAACAAACGCAAAGACAGCAAAAAAGATGAACCGTGTCGACAGACGGCATTTCTCATCAGGTCCTTCATTCTCTTCTCCCATCCTCGAAGCCGTCGCCCGCCTCCGCAGTTCATCCTAATCCAAGTCAAGCCCAGCCCAGTCCATGTCCTTAGCATATGCATGCATGTCCGATCTACAGCCATGATGCTATCAGCCTACTTGTTCCCTGCGCGCGATGCTAAAAAGACTCCAACGATGACAACGCCCAAGAACCCGACACTAGCAGGCAGCACCAAGTCTTTCGGGATGCCAAAGACTTTGTCGTCTGGAACGCCTGGCGTCCCTGGGCTCGGCCCATGGCTTGCAATCTTGTGATTGACGACACCATACGTCGGCTCATGTGCCGGATCAGCCTCTTTCGCCGTCATCCTCGTCTCCTCATCTTCAAAGCCCTTGACCTCCGTCTCAACAGCTACAAGCTCCTTGACGGCCGCTTCACCCCCGATATCCCTCGCTGCCTCCTCCCAAACTTTGCCGCCGTTGATGAACAGCACGACGCGATCCGTCTTCTGACCCCTTGCGATCCGAACGGCATCGCTCACGTCGCCATCGGTACTGATGACGACCATGTCACCGTCATCATCCGTGTAGCTGATTGTAAACTGCGCTGGATCAGGCAAGTGAACGCTCTGACCTTCTTCACCGCCCTGGATCGAGAAGAAGGGATCCGTAACAAGCTTGCCAGCGGCGATATCGCGAAGCAGCTCGAAGCTGTCATGACGCGCTTGGAAGCGGTGCGTCCGCCCAGAAGGCGTCCGAAATTTGAAGATATAAGTCCCGTCATCATTTGGGATACTAGGGGCAGCAACAGACGAAGCCGCAGCACCGCGTTTACCTATCTCAGAGTTGCCGTCTTCAGCGGCCGAAGCCGAGTCGTTGGGGTTGAGTTCGGATATGGGGGAAGTCATGGATGACAAGCCGCGGTGATGCATCGAAGGCTTGGAAGGGGTTTCGGGCCTATCGGCGTGCGAGCCAGAAATCGCAGACGCAGTGTCATCGTCGGCGGCGTTGAGGGTATCGAAAAACTTGCCCCACATTGGACCGTTTTCGCTGGCTGAACGATCTTCAGACATGGTTTCAATCTGCTCGAGCGTCGCGTACGTCAACTTGAGGACGTCCACGATGCCGAGCAGTTTGCCGTCAGTTTCGACGACTGGCAAGTTGAGGTAGTGGCCGACTGACTGTCAGCTTCGTCAACAGCATCAACTCACCATGCATCTTCTTGAGTGCGTCCTGAACAATCATCGAAGGAGGCGCAGTATCGGGATGAGGCGTCATGACGCGCACAACGCTGCAGCGCTGCGAGTCGAGACCAGCAGCGATGACCCTCAGAACAACATCCTTGCTAGTAAAGATACCGGCAATCTTGGGGTGGGCCGATGAGCCCGGAGCAGGTGGCTCCATGACACAAACTGCCGTCGTCCTGCGCTCCTTCATCAAACGCGCCGCATCTCTCACACTCGTACGCGGCGAAACAATAGCCGGTGAGTTGCGATTGTCCAGCACAGATGACAAGTCTGGCAACGCCATCTTCTCACGAAGAGCATCGACGTACGCGAGCATGGCAGCAGCTTGCGGGTTGGCCGACATACCTGGACCGAGCTCAGATTGAACACCTGCGAGGGCGGCAGAGAGCTGCGATGTTGCTGATGATCCGCGCTCGACTTTGGCGAGGGCTTCGTGAAAGACTTTGGTGATATCGAGGAGACCGACGACGTCTCCTTCGTCGTTGCAGACGGGGAGGTGGCGGAAACCTTTGGAGACCATGAGCTGCAACGCTTCGGTTGCGCTCGTGGAGTCGCGCGTGACCATTGGGTTCTTGGTCATGATTTGTGCGACGGTGGTAGTTCGAGGGTCCAAAGACTCGGCAGTGACCTTTTGTCAGATCATTCCGAGCACTAAGCAACTCACTCTGAAAGCGAGATCCTTGGCTGTAAAGATACCGCTCAAGCCCTCCTCTTCATCTACTACAAGGACACAGTCCGTACGCTTGGCAGCACAAAGCTGCGAAGCATCGGCAACCGTCATGCTCTCGGGCACAGTCAAAGCCGGACTGGGACGAAGACCAGCAACAGTCCCCTTTGCAGCCTGCTTTCTTCCCTTCTTAACCTGATTTCCACCTCCACTGGAAGGTGCGCCGCCCGTACCAGTCCGCTTGCGCGAAAGCTCATTCTCAATCTTCTTGCGGAGAGACTGGAATTTCGAACCGAGTTTGGAAGATGATGATTGGGTTGAGGATTGTGAGAGGGAAGAATGGTAGCGTGGACGTTGTTCGATTGGGTTGGGAATGGGAGCAGGGGCAGGTGGTGGAGGCATGAGTGTTGTATCGTCGGGGAGAGGAGTGGAAGGGAAAGGAACGGGTGATGTTGTTGTGATGGGCGAGAGAGCAGGAGTCTGGTGAGCCGGCAAGAATACGTATGAGCTGCAGAACACAGACGCGCGGCGAGGCTGAACGAAAGCAAGGACAGTCAAGCAACAGATGGACCCGGACAGCGAAAGATCGCTGCTTGGCACCTTCCTGAACCTTGACCCCTTTCATGAAACTCCTTTCGGCCGCAAAAAGCGAATTCAAGAATCTCAGCAGTGGTTGCAGCAGAATCACAATGAGGCCGCTCTACCTTGACAGGTGTTGCGCCGTCGAATTCTGCTGAAACCCATCGCCACCGATGAAGACAAGCTGAAAGTCCGAGCTTGGGCCTCTGCCAGCGCAGAACCTCTCCCTCGATCTTGGCAGCTCACAGTCACCAACGATATACTGCAGGTACCAGCCCCGCCGCATCAGACCGGAACAGTACTAACCTCGTCTCTTTTGCTCTGTTTCCTCCTGGTATCGTTGGCGGCCGGACTGGACGAAGCCGAGACGGTGCTCATATTGTCTGATGTAAAGTTGTGCTGTAGTCCCTGTGTTGGTAGTGGGATCCTTGACATAAGTAAAGTGAAGTAGAAGGAGACAGAAAGAAGGAAGAGGAGGGAAGGGAAGGGAGGCCAGGATGGGTGTTGTGATGCGAAGGAGTCGACGCAAAGTCAGTGTGGCACTTTGGACGCGTCAGTGATGGGGATTTTGTTCAAACAGCTGCCAAGACGGCGGCAAGTATCTTCAAGAAATCAGACGAATGGCATACATTCTATACGATCTTGAACACATCATCAGCTCAGAAATACATTCCTGCATGCGGTATAGCGGCTTTCGTATGTCCTACACTTCAAACCGCAAGGAATGCCCTTGTAGCAAGTCGCTAGCACCTCTCACGACATTGCTAGAAGACAGAAGTCCAACCGTCCACTCAACGACCAACGACCTCAATGAGCCTAGTAAGTGGCCATGTCCTAGGTCATCTTGCTCACGAAATAGATGCCAGAAGAAGACGAGATTACAGACGGGATCGAAGTTGCGTGGGGTACGTCTCTTATCCATTGCATGCAACAAGCTCAAACTTGACAGAGGATCAGCAGCGGATCAATCAGTTCTCCAAATACAACACACGTCTGGGGGATATCGATGATCAGCTCAAGATCAAGCGGGTGAGCTGGTATGATGCGCGAGCGGCCCAAAGCTGACTCCGACAGGAAGAAAAGGAATACCTCGATGAGCTGAATATGGAGCTCGAGCTGCACGACGAAGATGAGCCCGTCTTGTACGCCTCTATCTCGAAGAAAACGCACTAGCTGACGGTCAGATACAAACTAGGCGATGCTTTCCTCTCCCTTCCCCTTCCAAAAGCCCAATCTCTCCTCTCCCACCAAACCGCAGAACTCGACGAATCCATCGCAGCTCTGGAACAGCGCGCCCAAGAAGCACGCACAGGCATGGACGAACTCAAAGTTCTACTCTACGCAAAGTTTGGAAAGGGTCAGATCAACCTTGAACTGTAATGCATATCACTAGACTAGACTGCGCCGCTTGATTCGAGGGCTTTGATTTGGGAGGGGGTGTATCCTAGTTCGCGTAGGATCTCGGAGGTGTGTTGGCTGAGGTAGGGTGGTGCTCTGTACGCCTGTTTGTTAGTGGAGTGAATTGGGGTCGAGATACCTTGGGCTTTTGGCCGTCAATGGTGAAAGCAGATGCTGCGAGCTTGATCTTGCCTGCGCGAGGATGCTGACGTCAATTTGGGACGAAATCACTACTTGCCTCGATGTCTTCTACGACCTCGCGAGCGATCGCTTGAGGGTGCTCGAACGTTTGCTGGATATTGTTGATCGGCCTCGACACTCAGCCCGTCTCTCCACTTCGCACTCCGCAAACTGAACTCACGCGAACGGGATCCTAACATCAGCTTCGCACCAGCTATCAAAGCAGACGCACCCTTTACCAGTCAAAACCTTGACCCATTCCGCCGTCGTTCGCTCTTGCAGAGCACCTTCAAGCTTGCCAATCAGCTCTTCGCGGTGCTTGACGCGCTGGCCGTTCGTAGCGTATCGCTCGTCCATAGCCCACTCTTCGCGATTGAGGATGGCTGAAGAGCAGAGAATGCGAAACTGGCTGTCGTTGCCTGCTGCTACCATAAGATGCCCGTCTTTCGTCGGGAGAACTTGATACGGGACGATGCTCGCTGTTGGTCAGCCCTACTTTGCAAGTAGCCTCACGATGCTCAGTCCCAAGTCTTCGACCCTGCACACCACCAATCAACCAATTACTTCCAATATTCACCAAGCTCGCAATCTTCCAATCAGATCTAAGCCTGCCGAGCGACAACACACCTGACTCTCAAACAGACTGCAATCGACTTTGGCCCCCTGACCCGTCTCTTTTCTTCGATAAAGCGCAGCGAGGATGGAGCTTTGTGCGAAATGGCCAGCGAGGACATCAGTGAATGCTACGCCGACTTTGACGGGTCCACCGGCTTTGTCGCCTGTGATACTCATCAAGCCAGCTTCGGCTTCGAGGACGACTGCGTAGCCGGGAGCCTGAGCGTAAGGTCCCGTTGGGCCATAGCCTTTCGTCAGTACTCGAGGAACGTCAAGCTGAATGCACACCAGTGATGGAGCAGTAGATCAAACCGGGGTTGATGACTTTCAAACTCTCATAATCCAAACCAAACTTTGCCAATTTACCCGGAACACTGCCACACGTCAGCGTCAGGCTCAGCCCAACCACTTCAGAACCCACTAGTTCTCAACAAAGACATCTGCCTCTCGAACAAGATCCAAAACGACGTTTCTGCCTTCTGGTTTCTTGAGATTGACAGTCACGCTACCCATCATCAGCAGCATCGCGTCGCACAAAAGTGAGCGCAGACATACGAGCGTTTGTTTCGATTTGCTTGGAGGAAGTATGCCGACTCGGGAGGGAGATCAGGTCTTGGGCCATTTTGAAGCAGAGGCGCGTTGGGAGGTGCCCATGCGCGTGTATCATCGCCTCCGTGTGGGCTTTCGACCTTTCTTTGTCAACTCTGCTCATTTGAAAGCTCACCTTGATCACGTCCGCTAAGAACTCATCAGCACAATTCCTCGAGTCAAAAGCACATACCGCCTAGATCAGCCTGTCACGATCAGCTATGACTCGGTTTCAGCTTCGACTGAAAGACTGACCAACATCATCGTCGCAAGCGGGCCTGCCAGAACCCTCGTGAGATCCACAACTCTTACACCCTTCAACGGTCCATCGCGCTTGACAGCACTCGCAAGCGTCGAGCTCAATCTTTTTATTATCAGCATCTTCGTTGTCGTCGTTGCTGTCCAGAATCCAAGCAGGCAGAACTAGCTTGACTCTGGAAAGCTCAACAACCCGCGCCGCGTTGCATCCAAAGGTGGAGGTCAACCTCGGCTAGCACTCGAGTCCCGAAACCACAGGATCAGGCAGAACTGGTACAAAGTTGCAGATGCATCTCAGCGCCCAACTATACAGGTATCGCCAGGGGTCTATGAACGAAGGGAAAGAGGTAAAGAATTAAGAACACCGAAAACGCAGACATCCGTCTCTGAACCGAGACAAGGACGACACACTGTGTCCAGGATGGCGTGGGTGAAAGTCGAAAAGGGAAGGGAGGAAAGGAAAGGAAAGGGGACCACACTACTGCTCAAGCTCCTCCTCGCCCATAGGAATCTCATCCTCGTAAACATCATCATCGACACCCGCCTCCTGGTACTGCTGGTATTCGGAAACCAAATCTTGGAGGTTGGATTCAGCCTCTGTGAACTCCATCTCGTCCATGCCTTCACCAGTGTACCAGTGTACGAACGCCTTGCGGCGGTACATTGCGCTGAACTGGTCACCGATACGCTTGAACAGTGACTGGATCCTATTTCGTTAGCATCCTTCTCTCATTGACATGCGAAACTTACGAGGTGCTGTTACCGACAAACGTAGCCGACATCTTCAAACCGCGAGGAGGGATATCGCAATAAGAAGTCAAAACGTTCGAGGGGATCCACTCGACAAAGTAGTTCGAGTTCTTTGTCTGGATCGTCTGCATCTGTTCCTCGACTTCCTTCATCGAGACCTTGCCACGGAAGTAGGCGGCGACGGTGAGGTAGCGGCCTTGACGGGGGTCGGAAGCGCTGTAAAGTCAGCTTATTTCAAACAAAGAAAGCCTCAGCCAATGGCTGCTGTATCTAACAGCAGCCACGAGTCAAATGTCAACACTCACGCCATCATGTTCTTGGCATCAAACATTTGCTGTGTCAACTCGGGCACGCTCACAGCTCTAAAGCTCGCGCTACCACGCGCCGTCAAAGGCGCAAAGCCAACCATGAAGAAATGCAGACGGGGGAAAGGCACCATGTTGACTGCCAATTTCCTCAAATCAGAGTTGAGTTGACCGGGGAAACGAAGACAGGTCGTGATACCGCTCATGACGATCGACACAAGGTGGTTGAGGTCGCCGTAGGTAGGAGTGGAAAGCTTGAGTGTACGGAAGCAAATGTCGTAGAGGGCCTCGTTATCGATACAGAATGTTTCGTCCGAGTTTTCGACGAGCTGGTGGACGGAGAGGGTGGCGTTGTAGGGTTCGACGACGGTATCGGAGACTTTGGGGGAGGGAACGACGGAAAAGGTAGCCATCATACGATCGGGGTACTCTTCGCGAATCTTGGAGATCAAGAGCGTACCCATACCTGCACCGGTTCCACCACCCAACGAGTGCGTAATCTGGAAACCTTGCAAGCAGTCTACCGCCTCTGCCTCGCGTCTCACGACCTCCAACACTGAATCAACAAGCTCGGCACCTTCAGTGTAGTGACCCTTGGCCCAGTTGTTACCCGCACCGCTCTGACCAAAGACAAAGTTGTCGGGACGGAAGAGGGAACCGAGGGGACCTGAACGGATAGAATCCATTGTTCCGGGTTCGAGATCGATCAGAACGGCACGGGGGACGTATTTGCCGGCGGCGGCTTCGTTGTAATAGACATTGATGCGCTCGAGCTGGTTGTCCGAGGTGCCTTTGTAGGTACCGTCTGCTTGGATGCCGTGCTCTTCTGAAACAACCTCCCAGAACTGAAGTGTCAGTCGAGGTTGATGAGAGAGAAACGACTCACCTTTGCACCGATTTGGTTACCGCACTGTTAGGGGTAAAGCAGGACGTGTGGAGGGAGCAGCGTCAGCACGGACCTTTTGCACCAAGAATGAGAACGAACCTGGCCGGTTTGGAGGTGGACAATCTCGCGCACTGTTGGCAATACGATCAATACGAGTGATTCGGAGGTGGACAGGAAAGCAAGTCGAGGCGAACAAAGTAAACATTGGTGGAATAGGGGTGATTAAGCTCGTCAATTCTCTTGTCCTTTTTCAATCTACGCGCTACGTACTGTTTGTAGAGGATGTAACGGTCTCTTAAAGTCAGAGAGGTGTAGGAGGGAGAAGAGGAGGATGAGAAGAGGTTGCTTGAAGCTAGGTAAGGTATAGTCCACGCGCTTGTCGCGTTGATTTCCCAAGGGGGGGTTAATGATTGTATTACCGTTGTGATATCAAACCCCCCTCGGGTGGTTCGCTCGCTGTCGTGGCCGATCGCGTGGCAACTTATTCCAACATTCGCCCAAAGATGTAAGTCTAATAAAATGATAGTCTATTAGCTTATAACACAGGGCGTTACCAACAATCTCTTCTCCAGAGATAGATAGGATAACACTACATAACCCTATCCCACTTCATCTACGACTTTACGGTCTGCCGTTCCTCTGTAAGTTGCACAGTACACGGTAATCAAAGTTGACATTGCAAGCACTGTATCCGATTCTTTACTATGCCTACTATCACGACTACGACAGACTCATTGTCTCGGAAGAATGGACTTTTGTCTACTGTGTACTGCTCGGAGCTGGACATGCGTTGGCGTTTTTGACGACGAGATGGAGTGCAGCGGTTGACTCTAAAATTACGGCTACGACTGTAAGTTGCTCAGACAGTGGCTGCTGCGAAAGGAAGCACTAGCTGTCGTCGCAACTAGATCATGGCTTTTCACCTCTGCAGCCACTACTGTAACGGGTGGCAAACTGGCTGATAACCAGGCAACGTCTCTAAAAACGGCCGACATGGTTCGCGTAATCCCCAAGAAAGGACGCGGAACAGGAGAAATGGTGCCTCTGGACGTCAAGACCGTACGTCCATCCCTTCTACCTTTCCTAACATTAGTCACCCGAATCATCCGAACCAATCTATTCATTCATCTACCAACGCGACACTTATGTCTACTCTGCCTCTACAAACACCTTCACCCCGATTCCCTACCCGTGCGATGCAGGACCGACACTCGGAGAATACCAATCTGCCAAAGGCTTGCTTTCGCATAAACCTGTTTCGGGATTGAAGATGACGGCGCCGGGTGGCGATGTGCCCGTCTTGGATATCCTTAAGAACAGATTTGGGCCAAACGAGTGCCATATCCCTATTCCTCGGTTCACGGAACTCTTTGCGGAACATGCGGTGGCGCCGTTCTTCGTCTTTCAGATGTTTTGTGTGGCTCTTTGGTGTTTGGACGAGTACTGGTACTATTCGCTTTTCACGGCTTTCATGCTCGTTGTCTTCGAATGCACCGTCGTTTTTCAGGTACGCTCAAATGGGAGGGAATGGTAAGGCTGACGAACAGCGGGTTAAAACCTTGACGGAATTCCGCACAATGTCAATCTCGCCCTACAACGTTCAAGCTCTTCGTAATGGCAAATGGTCCGAGGTGTTAAGCAGTGACCTTGTCCCTGGAGACGTCGTCTCTATTCTCCGCACCACGCCCGACTCAGGCATCCCGTGCGATCTGCTCTTGATCCGCGGAACTTGTATCGTTAATGAAGCGATGCTGAGTGGTGAATCGACGCCGTTGTTGAAGGAGAGTATCGAGTTGAGAGAGGGCAAGGATGTGTTGGATATGAATGGCACGGATCGTAACAGTGTGCTGTTCTCGGGGACAAAGGCTCTTCAGGTCGAGGCGCCTGGACAGGGTGGTATCCAGAGTGAGTCTGCGCTTTGGTCAGAGTATAGAGCTGATGATCGAAAGCTCCCGACGGAGGCTGCTTAGCCGTCGTCCTCCGCACAGGTTTCGGCACAACTCAAGGCCAACTCGTCCGAACAATGATCTTCTCCACCGAACGCGTCTCTGCAAACAATTTCGAGTCATTCCTCTTTATCGGTTTCCTCCTCGTTTTCGCCATTGCCGCCAGTGCCTACGTGTGGATCATGGGATTGCGCAAGGGCATGAAGAAGGGCAAGCTGTTGCTGGACTGTGTGTTGATTATCACCTCGGTTGTGCCGCCTGAACTGCCTATGGAATTGAGCTTGGCGGTGAATGCTTCGCTTGTGACGCTTAGCAAGTATGGTGAGTTTTGGATGGGTGAAAGGGGGCAGGGTTGATGGATGGAAGCTATTTTCTGTACCGAGCCTTTCAGGATTCCATTTGCCGGTCGTGTTGATGTGTGTTGCTTTGACAAGACTGGAACTATCACGGGCGAGAACCTCGTTGTTGAGGGTATCTGCGGCGTTGAGTAAGTGCTTCGCCAGCTTGAGTGATAATGGGCTGACTCGAGAAGCAAGTCCGACTTGAAGAAACTCGTACCGATGGCCGAAAGCAGCAAGAACACGACCCTCGCTCTGGCCGCCGCCCATGCTCTCGTCCTCCTCGAAGACGGCACCATCGTCGGTAACCCAATGGAAAAGACCACTCTCGAAGCACTCGACTGGAAGCTCTCCAAAGGCGACCAGATCTCACCAAACAACAAAGACGCACCACACAAACATCAAATCATCGTCAAGCGTCGCTTCCAATTCTCTTCGGCACTCAAGCGCATGTCGACTGTTTCGGCTATCTCGAATGCGCAGGGTCGGCAATTTTATGCGGCTGTGAAAGGTGCACCTGAGACGCTCAAGACCATGTATAGGGATGTGCCAACGGCTTATGATGAGACGTATCGGTGGTATGCTCAGCGCGGGAGTCGGGTGCTGGCGCTTGGGATCAAGACTATGGATGTTGGGGATCGAGTGAGTGCTTGATGGATGGACGGGACTGAGCTGATGGTAGATCAACTCTTTGACACGCGATGAAGTCGAAAGCAAGCTCGAGTTTGCTGGTTTCCTCGTCTTCCACTGCCCGCTCAAGCCGGATGCCGTCGAATCACTAAAGATGCTTGCTGACTCCTCTCACCGCGTACGTCTGCACTCAAGGAAAGTGAACTGACGCCAGTGCGTTATGATCACTGGAGACAACCCACTTACGGCCGTCCATGTCGCCCGCGACGTCGAGATTGTCGATCGTGAAGTGTTGATCCTCGATCTCAAAGAAGGTGCCACGCGTGACGACGACCTCATCTTCCGTACACCCGATGAGTCTATTCAAATCGACATTGACCCTTCCAAGCCGTTCGACAAGAAGCTGTTCGCGGAATACGACATCTGTATCACCGGCGCCGCGCTCAAGCAGTATGAAGACAAAAAGAGCTGGATTGATCTTGTTCAGCACACTTGGGTGTACGCTCGTGTGTCGCCTGCGCAAAAGGAGTTCATCCTTGTTACGCTGAAGGACCTCGGCTATGTCACGCTCATGGCTGGTGACGGTACCAACGACGTTGGCGCTCTCAAGCAGGCTCACATTGGTGTTGCTTTGCTCGACGGTACACCCGAAGATCTCAAGGCTATCGCTCAACACCAGCAGCAAGAGCGCCTTAAGAAAGTCTACGAACAGCAAGTCAAGATCTCTGCTCGCTTTAACCAGCCGCCTCCTCCCGTTCCCAAGGGTCTGCACGATTTGTACCCCGAGCTCGTTGCGACTCAGCAGCAGGCTGCGACAAGCTTGACCTCGGCTCGCAAGAAGAACTCAATGGAGAAGTTTGATCTCGCTTCGATCACCGACAAGCTTGCCGATCTTGACGAAGGCACCGAGGCGCCGCAGATCAAGCTTGGTGATGCTTCGTGCGCTGCACCTTTCACGTCCAAGCTCTCCAATGTCTCTGCCAGTAAGTCAATGAAAGCGGCAGTACTGACAGCAGTCACCAACATCATTCGTCAAGGTCGTTGCACCCTCGTCGCGACCATCCAGATGTACAAGATTCTCGCACTCAACTGTCTCATCACCGCCTACTCGCTCAGTGTGCAGTATCTTGACGGCATCAAGTTTGGCGACTACCAGGTTACGATCACTGGCATGCTCATGAGCGTCTGCTTTTTGTGCATCTCGCGCGCCAAGCCTGTCAACCAGCTTTCCCGCGAACGTCCCCTTGGCAATATTTTCAATCTCTACGTCTTCCTCTCGGTCGTCTTGCAGTTTGCAGTTCACGTCGCCGCTCTGCTTTATATCACTATTCTGTCCAAGTCCCTTGAAGAGTGAGTGCCGTTGATGACGACGCTTATAGGCAGCCGTGGTGAAATTGACCTCGACGCCAAATTCGAGCCCTCGCTCCTTAACACGGCCATCTACCTGCTCGGTCTCTCTCAGCAGGTTTCGACTTTTGTACTCAACTTCCAAGGTCGTCCCTTCCGTGAGGGGATTAGGGAGAACCCACCCCTCTACTACGGTCTTCTCGGTGTCAGTCTTGTCGCATACTCTGGCGCAACCGACTTTGTCCCCGAAGCCAACCGCTGGCTGCAGCTTGTCGAGATGACCAGTGGTGTGAGTTTTTGCCACCCGCCGAACCAGCTAACCCGCAGTTCAAAATGAGGCTCACAATCGCGATGATCATCGACTTTGGAGGATGCTTCGTGATCGAAAAGGGCTGCAAATACCTGTTTGCAGACCTTGAGCCGCGCGAGATGGTGACGCGTGGAAGGGAGCGCAGAGAGAAGCGTCGGGCCGAAGAGGCAAAGCTCAAGGCGGCTGATGACCTAAAGGAACTGGCGGACAACATGGAGATTGAGATTAAAAAGAGTCAGTAGATGACTGTTGCATATGCATTCGCTCGCGGTCACTCCCGCCGTCTCTTCCAAGAGTAGGATTCCGCATACCGATGACCGAGGTCTGATCGAAGATTAAAGTTGTCAAAGGGCAGGAGTGCCTATGAAGTCTGGCCGGAGCTTTTGCAGTTGCATACAGTATGAAAGTAATGTTGACGGCCACGGCACTCTGGTATTACGAGGGCACCACAATTCCTTGGTAGATGCCTGGTAGGAATGGAGATGGGGAGTCTGTCTTGCATGCGATGTCTCAGCCACTGCGGCATCTATAAACGAGTGATTCACGCTGTCAATGATTCAGAGTCCCGGCAGTGTCGCCAGAACGCTCCAGTGTTTCCAGACAGAAGCGGAAATTGCAGGACTGTTCGTAGCAGTTGGCTCACCACTCGTAGAAATCACAAGAGAGAGCCAGGATGATCATAGTCTACATGCTAAACACACACCCATTTTTAGCCAATATGCCGATGGCCGCCTGGACCAATGCCCGTGCTGACATCTCAACATCCCTTTCACTTGAACTCGAGGCGTGCCCTGAGGGACGGTGCGGTCTTTTCAGATCGCTGAGCATTGCGCTAGACTCAATAATCGTCTGCCACATTCACTCAATAAGCCTCAGAGTGTATTTGTCAGACACTTAATCAGCACAAAGGATATTTGTTGGCGTGCTGACGTTAAAATCCGGTCATTGACCAAGCAGCTTATACATCTGAGGGTTGGAGCCATGCGGTCACGGCCACGGCTGAAGTACTTGATGCAGTACACAAGCTCGGAACAGCTCACATATCTCCTGCTCTTCCTGTGCAATTCATCATCAGTCAGCAATAATTATGGTCTCCTACCTCGTCTCCGTCAGTGCCATCGGGTTGAAATGAAAGATGCTGACAAGCAGGGCGCGTCTCGTGGAATTGGCCTCGCTCTCACTGAGCGCATCGCCAAAGAAAAACCTTCAAGCATCATCTACGCCGGCGCACGCAAGCCTGAAGCTGCCAACGCGCTTCAGGCTCTTGCGAAGCATTACGCGCAGATCAATGTTATACAGCTCGACCCTACTAGCCAGTCTAGCGTCGACGTAAGTCTGATTTGTTGGGAGGTTGCTGACGCGTAGGCGGCTGTCAAGGTAATTCAGGCGCAAAGTGGATCGTTGGACGTCCTCATCAACAATGCTGGGTGAGTCATCCTTGCGAGTGCCCGCTGATGAGCAGTACCGCAACTGGTGGCCATACCACCGTGATTGACATGTGAGTACCCTTTCACACATCACCCGCCCGCTAACAGCGCAGGGACCTTCAAGCCTTGCAATCCAATTTCGACATCAACGTCGTCGGCGTCGCCCGCCTCACGAATGCCACCCTCCCTCTCCTACGCAAATCCAGCACTCGCCAGATTCACATCATCTCTTCCATCATTGGAAGTGCTGAAATAGTCTCGACGACCGGCATGGCTCTAGCTGCCGCTTACAGTCGCACCAAGTCTGCTGCGACCATGATTGGCGTACATTACGCCGTTGTGCTTAAACCTGAGGACTTTACTGTCAAGGTCTTGCATCCTGGCTATGTTCGTACGGAGATGGGTGGCCCGGATGCGTACATTTCCGTGGAAGAGTCAATTGACGGACTGTACGTACTTGCTCCTTTGAAAGACTGACATGCCAGCTACAAGGTGATCTCGTCAGCCAAGAAGGACGACCCCGTTGCGCTCATCAACTATGACGGCACCACCATTCCTTGGTAGAAAATGAAAAGTAGATTTTGGCACAGATCTGCATATTCTTTTCGTTCGAAATCATTCCGATCAGGCTGTCGGACATCTCAAATGGCCGCGGCAGCGTCAGCCCGTCCCGCACCATCGTGCATCATTCCAGAAAGATCCCAGACTGTCGTGGACCATGGTAGACTAGATTCAACAACAGAAAAAGCAACATCTGACGACTTGGGCTGTGTCACCTGAGACCTCTGCTCCTCGTCGCAGTGGGCAGGTCCCCCCAGGCACCTTCTGCGACAGTGCGGGCGAACCGAGGCAGAGGGATGTCTTGCTTCGTGAGCTCCTGCGGTAGCTCACCTGCACCTTCGTGAATGACCACCTGGTTTTCTGGCGGTTGAAAACTTGAGGTCTTAACTCTTAACCCCTATCCCGTTCGCCTCGTCAGCGATATGATCGAGCAGCGCGTAATGCAGTACGGCCTTATTCATGCTTATGTCAAAAACAAGAAATACAGTGTTCTCTGATGAAGTAAAGGAGGTCCACATGCACCGACACAACTCGCCCTCTGTCGATCTTTCAGCCTCTTTGGTACTGTCAGTCGAAGCCACTCATGCTGTATAGCCGCTGAACTTGCTGTCGAACTATGAAGCTTAGTTCACTCTGCTGTGTTGACTATCGTCTTCTTCACGTTAGGCACGCCACCTCCATAAAGCTGTGCCTGGCAGAATATATACGTGCTCCTCACCTTGTGGGCACTCATCCTAGAGCTGCTGCTGCTGCGAACATTGCATCATCAAGCACTTCCAGCATGAGTCACCCTGCAAATGTCACCAGAGTAGCCTGTACCACACGACAGTAAGAGATTATGGGACACGGCTCGAGCAAGCAGGTCAGCTGGGCGGGCTTGTTGGTGTCATGGCGGCCGTAGAAGACTTCCCTATCGGTACCCCTATTCCATCCACTCGCTCCACCGCCGCTCGTCCCATCCCAGTCGAACTGTCCGAGACGTTTGTCTTGAAGGGCAATATGCAGATGGTATCCCAGGCTGTGCAGCAATTCGAAACCAAAGCCAGTCTCACACAAGACATCTATTACGTCGTCGGCGCCTTCGCCGTTCTTCATGACACATTCGCAATCTCAACTTGGGAACTCAGCGAGTCTCAAGTCCGATGGCTAGAGATGGCAGGCTCGCTTGGTAAAGTCTCCATGGTGGGCACCTTCATGTACAACCTTGGCGCACACGTCAGCGTGCTTTCGTCTAACGTGTACTACTTTCAACTGCGTGATAGAGTCAATATCCCCCGGAGATCGAACGCCCTACCGCAAATCTACGTCACTGGCGTGATGGCCGTGCGCAAAGAGCCTCTGCTTCCAAAGGAATCACCCCATCTTATGCACCTTCTTTTCGTTTCCGACATTGCCCGCTACGCGCCAGCCATCTTCGACCTTGCAGGTCAGAAAGAAAGCGTGCACGTCGATCAGGTGGAGGGAAAGGGTTTTTCGGCTGGCAGGGCTTCATGGCCAAGCGGTCTGGACGCCAAGTTGTCTGATCCTCTTTATGACAAGGCTAGTAAACTGCTCGTTTGGGTGAGTCCTGACTTTACAACACTACCGTGCTGACTTTACCAGGCGTACGAGAGTGCTAGAGATTGCAACACCGAGTACGTGCGAATCAGTGATGGCTGGAATCAGCTCTACTGTTTTGTTGGACCGCACTCTCTCACTGTCGATCCCCTCGTTACCCCTCGCTACCAGGGTGTCTCAAACGCTGCTCAGCCATTCAGTGCTCAAGAGGCCTTCATTGCTCTTCTGTGGCAGGCTCAGAATCGTAAACGAGTCATTGATAACCGCTGGTACACACCCGACGATGTTACCGCGTCCTCTGATGATCACTTAATGACCGAGGGTGATGGTGTTGCCGGTCCTCAGCCTTCCTTGACATGTCAGTCTTCACTTGCATCATAGCGAACCTGCTGACAGAATCAAGGATATGCGAGCGTCGCCATCCATGTTCGACCACACCGTCGCCGGCGTCGCGCGCCTGACCAACGCTGCTATTATCCTTATTCGCAGATCGAACGAACGTAAGATTTTCATCAACTCTTCCATCGCTGGCACGATTGATTTCAACACCTCGTACGGTGGTATGGCTGCGGTGGTTTACTAAATGCATCCGTGATTCCTTGACTTTTGTCCTCAGATAATCATTTCTGTTATTGCTGCGGCGCATAATCCAACCAAGATTGGCGCCAACATGCTCGGGTGCATTTCCTTTTTGCGCTCAAGGAGGAGGGTTTTGGTGTCAAAATGCTTCCCTTGGTCATGCTCTACGGGGAGCTATCTTTGGGGAAGTGTCGGTTGGTGGAATGTTCGTATCCGAGACTGCAAGTGGCAGGGGCTGACCGCTGACGGCTGACGTGTGGCTCAAAGTGATTGCTTCGGGCAAGAAGGATGATCCCGTGACGCTTATCAGCTGGGATGGTCAGACTTTTTCCTTGGTGGACTATAGCTATTCAGTATGTGAAGTATTCCTCCTTGTCAAAGCCATTGTAGTCCAGTCCAGGCCATTGCTTGTCCGAGTCAAGCCTCTTATCCCATTACGTACATTACATTTTCCCCAAAAGTGATCGAGAAAGTGATCGGGTTCAAAGTCGGAGAATACTACAAACAGCTGGGTTCAATAGAAAGTGATTCCACATTCCACACACATTTCACCATCATTCTCACTCGAATACTCTTCAATCAACGCGTCCTGGTCGCGCGCACAACCACAAGACATCTCTCTACAGTCTCAAACCCACTCAGAATGCCTCACCGTGCCCTACCAAAAGAAGAAATGTCAGCTCAAGTCGTCAAAGACATGCAGCCTTTTCCATTGCTTCAAAACTACCTTTCAAGTAATGTGAGGTGGGCGAACGATGTCAATCAAGCGGAACCAGCTTTCTTCCCACTTGTCTCTACTGGTCAGGTGAGTGCGGTGGACGGTGGAAAGAGGGACGTGCTGAATGATGGTAGGCACCTGGTATGCTTTGGATTGGTTGTGCCGATTCGAGAGTGCCGGAATCAGTGGTATGTAGCGTGTGGCTGTGCTTTGAGCTTGGACTGACGCCTAGGTTCTCGCTCGTCGTCCCGGAGACATCTTTGTGCACGTTCGTACTCTCAGGGGTTGATAACAACACTGACGTCTCAGCGTAACATTGCCAACCAGTTTCACCCAAACGATGACTCTGCCATGGCCGTCTTGACCTATGCCGTTCAGAACCTCGGTGTTGAGCACGGTTAGTTCCCGTTTCTCAAGCATAGCCAGCACTGATATCTCAGTTGTTGTTGTGGGTCACACGGCTTGCGGAGGTTGTCAAGCTGCATACGATACGCCTGAAGACGCTATCACGGGCGAGAAATTTGTGAGTTGGACAGTTGGGTCGTTGAGATACAATGCTCATCCGCACAGATGACAACCCCTCTGGAACGCTTCCTCAAGCCTCTTGCTCAGCTTCGCCATGATTTGCCGGTCGAGGCAGATTTGAACGAGTTGATTGCGCAAAATATTGCCATGAGTGTTAGGAACATTGTTGATACCGATGTGAGTTGATCGTGCTGGCTAGATTTTGAGATTCGTGGGCGCTGTTGAGCGCTACGAGGCTCAGACAACTATTCATCATCTACAATTTAGGGCAAGCTGACATGACAGATCATCAAGAACAACTGGACAAAGTCCAAGACTCCAGGTGGCCCGAAATCCGTCTGGGTTCACGGCTGGATGTATAACCTTACGACAGGCCTCATCAAGGATCTCGATATCACTCAAGGTCCCGAAGGCCAGTCGCCCCCTCCTGAGCCTCCGCTCCAGAAGCCCTTGGCTCCCCAGCTGTGAATGACTCCATCAGGCACAAGTTTATGTATATAGAGAGAAAGTTGTGGAATGCGCATAGCTATCGTATGGAGTGGGATTCTCTGGGATTGACGAGTCTGCACAGATAATGAGAAGACAACCAATCGGCGTTCGCCTTTAGCGTTTGCGAGTCTGCCAGGACGCGAAAGAAGCCTCGCATCGGGCTACCATTTGTACACGTATCAGTCAAGCTTGCGCTTCTTGCCTAGAACCTCGGCAGTGGTCAGCGACTTTGCCAGCTGCTCCTCTGTCTCATGCAGTTTGAATGCCTGTTGTTAAAAAAGTGCCACGAACCAAAGAAACGCAAGCGGTAAAAGCTTTGCCACCGCGACTTGGATAAGGACAATAAACCATTATTACAAGTAGAAAAAAGGTGAAACAAGCTTGTTTGAAGGAGATCAAGGAGTTGCTTGTTTGTCAGACGCTAGACTGGGAAAAGGTGAGTGAAAGAGAGATCAGCATGCAGATCAATGAAACCGAACCAATAAAACCAATAGCTGACAAATGTTCAGAGCCATCAAGATACCACCGTCCCTCGCGACGCCCGTCCGCCTCGTCGGCTTTGCTCAAGCAGCTAGACGAGGTGGACGATTGATTCCTTGTTGTCAACCTAGTCTTGCTGGACCATCTAGACCGCGTCTTGGCTCAAGTTCACGGACGTTGCATGCTTCGAGGGTTGAAGGTGTTGCTGCGCTTTCGCGAGCTGTTGAGCCATCGAGAGAGAGGGAGAGGGAGGAGCAGCTGGATTGGTTTGGAGAAGGGGCTGCTGGAGAGGAGCTTGAGGAGGATGGAGCGGTGGATTATGGGTCGTTTTTCGACGACGCGTCGAGTACATTGACGCCACGCAACAACGACGATCCTCCTCCAGATCCAGACTTTCTTCCATTCGATCGAGACTTTGTCGATTCCCTTATCAGCTCTGAACACGACGCAGAGTACGAATCACAGCCTCTAACTACCATCCCAACACCACATACAGGGCACAGATTCTCCAAACCGCCACTGCTAATCGACGTCCCGCCAGATGAAGATACCTATTCCATGTACTACTGGCGAAGAAGAAAGCAAGGAACGAAGTCAATGCGGCATAGGCGGCATCCTGCACCTTTGAAAGTCTTGGAACAGGGTGATAGGTTTTATGATGAGCTTGCGGCGTACAAACGACAGTGAGTCCGAATCGCAAATTCTTGTTGAATCAGAAGCTGATGTGTGGAGTTTTGAACCGTTGATGAAAGCTGTACAACTGGAGGAAGTCAAGTCGTGGGAGACGCGATTGAGGGAATGGACGTCCGAGAGACTCACGCGCGAAGGCTTTGCTCTCACCAACCTCGCTGGAGAATGGACGGGCGTCGAGAAGAAAGGTCAACGACATATCGCGACTTTCAATAAAGTCGGCAAGAACGCTACGCAAGACTTTGAGTGGAATCGTCTAGAGTCAGTGCATCGCTGGTTGCAGACAAATGAGCTGATGTACTGTAGACCTGGAACGACGATTGTGATCTCTCGCTCGCATCCCTTGCTTGATCCGATTGCGTCGACCGGGGAGCAACTGGCTCATGAAACGCTTCCGGAGGACTCGACTGCGCCTATCGAGCGAGAGGATCTGTTGTTTGGTGTTGTTCGGAAACGTATACGAGGGAAGATCCAGATTGCTTTTGAGAAGCGATTTGAATTGCAGAAGCAGGATACTCTCAATTGGAGGTGAGCTTAATGAGACTGCGTGCGGCTGACAGATAGACTTGATCTATCACCTAATGACGTCGTCCATCGAAGGACAATGGCGGCTATCCAGTCTTTGAATCTCAATCCTCTTGAACAAGACGTCCAGCAGGCGGTTGACTCTTCGGGCGACGCTGATTCCGGGTCGTTATACGGCTTCATGAATGAGCAGATTATTCTGAACGGCACTGCCCTGCGCGACATCCTCTTTCGTTCCTTCCAGCCGGTCAACTCTGAAGAACCTCTCGAAGCGGACACTGCCAGGGCATCACCGACTGATGTCCTCCCTGGAGACGTCGATGCGACGCCTGTGCCGCCGGTCGAGAGACTCCAGCGAGGCCGATGTGCTTTTTGGCAGAATCCAAAGATCACGAGTTGGGCGGAGCGGTATCGCTTGCCCAACCCTGTCAAGCGTTATGATGATCCGAAGTTGGAGTTGAACCCTAGTCAGATGAAAGCTATTGCGCTGATGCTGGGAGAGCGCATGAGTCTGATTCAAGGCGTACGTGTCGCGGAGACTTGGGAGCTGTGCTAACATCCAGCCTCCTGGAACTGGGAAGACTCGTACCATCATTGAGGCGATCAAACTCCTCAAGGTGAGTCTACGTCGCAAGCGCGCTGCTGACAATCAGCAACATTGGAAGGTTCCGCAGCCGATTCTCGTGACGGCTTTCACAAATGTCGCCGTTGATAACCTCGTCGATGGTCTCACCAAGCACGGTCTCAATGCCGTGCGCGTAGGTGATACCAGCGTCGTGCGTGAAGACCTCTTGGCACTCACTCTGGAGAATCGCAAGTTGGTGCATCCGATCACGAAAGAGATTGAAGCTATCAAGGCTGCGATACATGAGGAGCGGGAGGTGATGGAGAAGTCGTCAATCTCGGCAGTTGAGAAGGGTTTGTGCAACGAGGTGGTTTGAGGCTGATGATTGTAGATGCTGTTGTTGCAGAATTGCAGAAACGGTGGCGCAAGACGTATCAGCTTGAGCGGGACATGAACACCTCAATCCTACGAGATGCGGATGTTGTGAGTGCTTGGTTTCATTTGGTTGAGTAAGCTCATTTTCAGATCTGCACAACTTGCATCTCCTCTGTGAACCGTGATCTTCAGGTGAGTTTATGCCACTGCAGCTTGAGCATTTCATCGAATTCTGATCTTTCGAGGCGATCGACTTTCCTGTTGTCTTTTTGGATGAAGCTAGTATGGCGACCGAGCCCGGGTCTTTGATACCTCTCACCAAAGGCGTAAGTCGATGAGTGTTGACATCGAGCTGACGACTAGGCCTGCCACGTAGCTATCATCGGAGACCACAAGCAGCTGCCGCCAGTCATCACTAGTGACTTGGCTCAAGCCGGTGGTTTAGGCACATCTCTCTTTGAGCGCCTCATCGAGGAGCATGGTGCGTGCTTTGACAAGGCGGAACATGCTGATTCCTAGACGTCCCTTCCATTATGCTCGACACTCAATATCGCATGCACCCTAGCATCTCGGCCTTTCCCAACTCTGCTTTCTATAAAGGCATGCTTCACGATGGGACCATCGACCAGCGTGGCAATACACCTGCCCGACTGAACCCACCTGCCACTGCTTTCCTCCTCGAGAAGAATGGCGTTCGCGAAAATGTCACCTTCATTGATCATGATCACCCAGAAAGCCCGCAAAATAAAAGCATGTGCAATTATCGCGAGGCTGGGCTCGTCAGCGACATTGTTGCCGACCTCCTTCTGTGCAACCCTGACTTGCGCGGTGCCGACATTGGTGTCATTGCGCCGTATGTCCGGCAGATTTCTCTCATCGATCACACACTGCACGTCGATGTCAAGCGTCAACCTGCTTTCCTGCAGCTCCTTGGTGATCAGAGAGCGCTAGAGGTACGCGACGTCGAAGTCAAAACTGTCGATGGCTTTGAAGGTCGAGAAAAGCAGGTCATCATCTTCTCGACTGTTCGCAGCAATGACTTTGGAGGCATTGGCTTCTTGGCCGATTGGAGACGCTTGAATGTTGGTCTCACTCGAGCGCAGAGAGTGAGTTTCTTTCATGGGCGCGCTAATGTCCCAGGCCCTCATCATCATCGGCAACCAAAAGACTTTGAGCCGTGCGCGTGTACCTGCTCGCACCGGGTCCTATCCAGCAGGTGGAGCCAAGATCTGGAGAGATTTCATCAAGCATCTCAAAGACCGCGAGCTTATCTTGCAATCATGATTTCCCCCACAACCATTCGATTTAGCATTGTCCTCATTCCATGCATGATTGCAGTCTAGTGTACACCAGTCACCTCGTGCCGGCTCGTGATTATGCTCATATTGCTGCTCCGACTTGCCTCGTCGCTCTATGCTAGTCTCATCATTGGTCGACATCGGGGACGGCGGGCTTGGGAGGGTTAGGAGGGAAGCCAAAGTCCTGAAGAGTCAGGGGAAGAGCTGTGCAAAGGTGCTAGAAACTGACCATCTTGCCGTTGTCGCGATCCGTGCTCATCAAACGCGCATACTCGAGGTAAAGGCGGTACATGTAAGCCTGCATGTCCTCTCGGCGCCACGCTAAAAAGTCAGCAAAGACGAATGCTTTCGCAGTCATGACTCACTGCGCTCGACCCAGCATTGCCCATTGCTTGCTATCCGTCTCGCAACCTCGTCATGTCGACCCTTGGCGCCTGGAACACCACGGAAGCTACCCGATCAGTCATCGTGATGACAGCGACGACTTACAAAGCCATGATGGAGTAAAGGTCCGAGTAGTCCATTTTCGAAGGCACGTACGCATACCACTCAGGCAACGACTGCGTGTTCCATTCGGGGAAGATGGAAGCCTTGATGACCATACTGAGGCTGTCAGCGACGTGTGCATTGATTCGAGTACTCACTTCTTGCTCGCCATCAATCGAGGGAATCGCGAACTCCAAGCGTTGCCATCAGTCTATCATCATCAGCATTGCCTTCGAAAGATCGTTTACACTCACATCAAAGACGTATTTGAACAAATTCGACTTTTCCGAATTATCCTTTTCGGCAAAGTGGAAGAGTTCCCTTTGCTTATCAGCGAATCCCCCAATATTCACGGCGCGACTCACTTCATCTCATCGCAAGTGCCATCGTTGCCGTCACACTGCCAAGGTCCACCAGCAAGCTTGACATCCATGTAGTACTTGCCAAGATCGCGAAGCGAGTAGTCTTTAATCTCGGCTTCACCCGTCGAGCCGACAGGAACGAGGACTTCTTGGCGCTTGGTACTTTGGTCATTGGCAAGGAGATGGAGTCTTGAACGATGGGATTCCCTCCAGCGGGACCCGGTGCGTGTGTTGTGTTCGAGACCTGTGGCGAGGCCGCGCCAGTAGAGAAGATCACTTTTCTTGCTCCAGGCGGGGTCGGGTCCAACGTCATCACGACGCCCGTCTTTGCCAACGGGCGTGATGGGGATATCTGCATGGAGCGTCGTCTTGGACAACACCAAGATGGGCAAGAGACGGGTGTGAGGCTTGGGGTGCGAATCGCCGTTCTTGACTTCTAGGGTGATGCCGTGAGTCTCCATCAGCTAGAGAAGTCAGTCGACGCTCGTGTGAAACGGAAATGACGTACAGAAGGGTGATTGCAAGGGTCCATAGCAGCAAGATGAGAAGAGACAAAGGTATCTGTCTCAGCTGATGATCTCAGCAAATGCAGCGGCAGTGAGTGGACTTACGAGGCTCCTTCTTGCCCAAAGCAAGCGGACTGTCCGGCGCACAAGCCTTGACATAGTCATTGATCGGCTGATCCTCCTCAGTAGGATGCGATGTTACTACCCAATCAGCTTCCCACACCTTCAGAGCCCAAAACTCACGCTTATGCTGTTTCGCCAGATCCGTCAACTCCTTCATGCGCTCATACTCCAACATGATCGTGGGCTGATCGTGAATGGTAAAAGTAGCACGGAAGCTTCCAATGCGATCAATGAACGGTTCCATCAAATTGACTTGAGCGTCTGCGCGTGAACGACTGGCCCACCAGGTGTCTCGGGAATAGTCGTCGTTCCATTGAAGCTCGATTTTGCCGTCGTGTACGATGAGGGTGAAGGTTTCGGGTACGGTCTCGGCTTCTGTCATGCGTTCTTGGAGGACATCGACAGGGAGGGCGTAGTACGGAAGTAGAGCTGTCATGATACTGTGCTGTCAGTGACGCTGTGGGAGAAATACGCACGGATCGTATTCGTCGGGAAGGAGGACGTTGCGAGATTGTACAAATTGCCACCTTGATGTTAGCACACAGGCTGAGAAAGAAGACTTGCCATTCTCCAAAGCCCTTGGGAGGTTCTCTATTCCAACGAGCTCGGTACTCGTCTACGGCCTGCTCGAGCGTCTTGCTCTGCCTTGCCACCAAGTCTTGCCATTTCCTCTCTCCATCTCTCAAAAGCCCAACAATAGGGTTCGTCATCCCTTCATGATGAAACTGAGCTTTCGGTTTCGCCCCTCCAAAGTCAAGCTCGTCGTCATCCCCGATTTCACTGTGGTGCGTAGTGTTGGAAGACTTGACGATACCGGTCGAGACCGCCTCCAATACTAGCTGACTCGCACGCTCCTTCTCCTGCTCGCTGAGCGCATCAAATGGCGATAAAAAGATGCACTGGCCGTCTTCATCCCATTCGTCTGGATAATCTGACCCGAAAGGGGACGGGATGGAAGGGAGCCATTTCCCTGGTGAGAATTCTGCGATGGGTGCGGCTGGTAGAGCAGAGGAAGGGGTAAAGATGTAGAAAAGGGTGACTAGACCTAGAACGGATACTGCTAGCAGTACGACCCTTCGTGGGACTGGCATATTGCCCGGGAGCGCGAAAGGCAACGACATGGTGGCGGTGCGACGCGCTTTTCGCCGCCTTTCTCCTTGATGCTGTGACTACTGTCGTTGATGCTACTTGCTTAGCTGCTATCCTTGTTGATCCTGTCCTGTTGCCTGTTCCAAGGATGCCTTTCTATTTGCCTTTTTTGCCTTGCCTTCGCTCAGACCTTGGCCGGGACCGCCTGCTGATCGACGAAGCATTCAATAGTTGATTACAAAATTCGGACTAATACAATTACAAAATCTTCCTATTCCGTCCGAGCAGCTTTCACTCAGGTACGTCCCGCTCACGACTGTAACCGTCAACTAACAGTCATGCCAACCTTACGATTCTGTGCAGAGTGGTGAGTCTACAGCTCGGTACAGCAGGCAAAACGGCTGACACAGTCAGTAACAACCTCTTGTATCCCCGGGTACGACGAACAATCCTCGTGAAGCAACACGCTGATCAATCTCCAGTCTGACAACAACTCCAAAATCCTCCTGTACGCCTGCAGAAATTGCGCATACTCGGAGAATGCAGGAGATGCTGCGTGTGTATATAGAAATGATCTTTTGACTGTCGCGAGGTGAGCTCTGCAAACCACTGGTGGCAAGATGTTGACTCGTGCAGAGAGCAAGCGGGTGTTGTACAAGATCTCGAGACGGACCCGACGCTGCCTCGGTCTAACATTACCTGTCCCGAATGTAGCTCATCAGGGTAAGCTATCAAAGTATCGCATCCGAGATTGACAATCAGTGCCGTGTTCTACCAGGATCAGTCAAAACGACACACGACCAACATGCAAGTCGCCGCCTACACTCCTTTGCATTGACTGACACTCGCAGGACACTGTTCTACTGCTGCCTGACGTGCAAAAAGGCTTTCAGAGATCCGTCTGTTAAGTTGCACTGAGCATTAGAGCACGGAGTCAATAGAGATGAATGGACGGGGGATGCACTTTCGGTCGATGATATGTACAGTATTGTAACGTCAACGTCTTCTCAATCGCGCCAGAAGACTATCCCTGTACCGGGTAGACGAGGAACATATAACTCGGTCGAGTGTCGCCGCCGCTAAGTCTGTCAATGATGCTCAAAGCATCCGCAACTTCCACGCCCTCCAAAAAGTGTACTGACCAAGACAAGAGACTGACCGATGGATCTCACGATATCCACGTCTTTGTAAAACAGCTCAGAGAGTAGACGTACCAGGCCAAGTCTACTTCGAGAATGGCACTTGGCGAGGCGATGTGAAAGCTTAATGAGCGAATGCTACGAGCTTTCGGCTACGGAGAACGACGAGCTGAGAAGAAGCGACATGATTGCGAGTCTACGATGAGGCTGAGACGTCCTAGACGGAGGCTTGTCTTTGCCAAAATCTTGGGTCGCTCATCCACTTGCACATGCTTTGCATCGATTCTTTGTCCAATCATCTACCATTACTCATTTTCTCCCTTCTCATTTCACAGACCCAGCACAAGCACAGTCCTGCAAGGCGTGTAAACCTGCAAAAAGTTGCTACGACCATTCCAACCCATTGGCGTAGTGTGATACTTGCCGTTCACGTCGATACGATCATGGCCGCCAAACTTGGCTTCGTCTGATGAAAGCACGACCTTGTATTCTCCCGGCGCTTCGACGCCGACGCGGTAGTCTGTGAATGACTGCGAAGAGTTGACTGGTTCATCAGCTCTGCCATTGCCGAAAATAAACATACAGTTAAAGATGAAGAGCAAACCAGCCCTCTCAAACACAATCACCTTGTCACTCTCATTCTTCAAAGACACATAGGCCTGCGGCGCGCTCAACCACTGATACTTTTCTTCGAGCCAGTTCATAGCGACATCAAACTCGTTGAGGAACTTGTAGCGGAGGAGTTCATCATCAACGAGGTTGAATTGACGACGGGCGTGAGCGAAAGAGTTGCCGTTGCCTTCACGAGGGAAATCCATCCATTCGGGATGACCAAACTCGTTGCCTTCGAAATTGAGGTAGGCTTCGCCGCCGAGGGTGTGGACGATGAAGCTGCTTGTCAGCGACGTCAGGAAAATGGCAAGACTTACCGGATCATCTTGTGCAGAGCGAGACCACGGTCAATGATAGGTGTCATAGGCGACATGATCGACATGAAATCGTCTGCTTATCAGTTCCAATCACAACAGCAACGACGTACACATCTCCTTATCCATCAACCAGAAAGCAAGCGTCTTATCTCCCACAAGCGCCTGATCGTGACTCTCGGCATAAGCGACACTGCGCTCGTTATGACGACGGTTTGTCAAAGTGTGTACGATATCTCCCATCTCCCATGTATCATCCGAGCCATCCTTGAGCATCTTGATGAACATGTCGGGTACCGCCATGGACAAACGATAATCGAACCCAACACCCCCCTCTGCGACGGGTCGACAGAGCGCAGGCATACCACTGACGTCTTCAGCGATAGAGATGACGTCTGGGTAAACCTCGTGCAGCATCTTGTTGGCAAGCATAAGGTAGGTCATTGCCTCCAGATCCACATTCTCGCCAAAGTACTCGTGGTAACCACCCGAGAACCCAGTTCCAATCCCATGATGAGTGTACATCATGCTGGTCACGCCATCAAAGCGGAAACCATCAAACATGAATTCGTCTAGGTAGAACCGAAGGTTTGACAGCAAGAAACGAAGGACTTCGTGATGACCGTAGTTGAAGAGACGAGAATCCCAGAGTTCGTGACGGCCTTTGGCACCTTCGTGAAAGTATTGGTGGTCGGTCCCGTCAAACATGTTGATGCCGTCAAGAATGTTCTTGCAGGCGTGGGAATGGACGACGTCGAGGAGGACGGTAATGCCCATTTCGTGAGCCTTGTCGATCAGGCTCTTGAGCTCTTCGGGGGTGCCTGCTGTTAGCCAGTTTGCAGATTGAACTTACCGTAGCGGGACGACACGGCAAAGAAGTTGGTGACCTGGTAGCCGAAAGCTTGACGTCAGCGACATGTAAGAGACAGAAGCGCGTACAAGCATAGTAGGCGTGCTCCATGATGGCCATCCTGATCATCAGCACAATCCCTCTCAATTAACGCACATCTGGATGCAGTTGTAGCCAAGCTTCTTGATCCTAGGCAAAATGTTGTCCTCAAACTCCTTGTACGATCCGACCTTCATTTCAGGCGTTGAGATACCGACTTGATTGATCAGTGCCGTCCATATGCCAAAATGAGATTACGCACTGTGAGCCTCGTAAATCTTGAGGCCGTCAATGCGGTGCTTGGAGTGACCGTGCTTGAATGTGTATTGCTTCTCCTTGGGCGGGTTCCAGAACCTTGCGTCGTAGATGGGCGAGATGTTGAGGTCTTGAGTGACGCGCTTGATCCAAACTGGGAGACGGTCGATTGATGTACCGTCTGGCTTAGTCATGGAGATCTTATGGTGAGTTTGTCTCCCTCAGAGAGGACATGCCTTGATCATGGAATCGTGAGGAATGGCACATTCGCCGTTGGCCTTGGCAGGGATATACGTCTCCCAAACACCAAACTCATTCTTGGTCATAGGGTTGGCTTCGTGATTCCATCCATCTGCTCATCAGCACCGACCCAGGCTTACCCATAGTAACTGACTAAAGTCACCAATAACCCTTGCCGCCACGACTCCCGGCGCCCACTCGCGATACTTGACATTGTTCTTCTCATCCACAATGAAACCGAAATCCTTGTAGCCTTGTGAAAACTTGGCAAGGCCGCCTTCATACTGGTTGATGTTGGCGAGCTGCTTTTCGTACGCTTGGTAGCGGTTCTTGATGGGTTGACGGAAAGGCTCGAGCCTTTTCAAGTCAGTGAGCTGCAAGCGGTTATTGGATATGAATTACCATGGGTCTAGGTCGATGATGCCGGTTCCTTTGGTGTCAGCAATGCATCCGAACTAGTGGTGTGGATTGCGGTGAGCTTGGACGCCGCCGCTTTCACACATTCCAACTTGTCACACTTACCTGGCTCTACTATCTTTTGTACTTGTTGTTGTGCCATTGTTAAGATTGTTGTAGTGCTTTGTTAAGGAAAGAAACCTTTTCTAAGTGGTTCAAGAGGATCCCCAGGGCAGCTTAAACCTCATTTACGTCATCCTCACATACCGGCGGCCCCACAGTAACCACGGGATCCCACAAACCCCATCAAATTCAAATTACCTAACCCCCTCCCACCTTTAAATCACTTTATCCGCGATCTTTGCAAAGCAAAAGTTGGGTGGCGACAAGTCCATCTCACCTTGAAGCTCCAAAAACACAAAAAAAGATGGGCAACTCGTACTATGACGAGCTAGAGATTGAAGACTTTACATGGGATCCAATTCTCAAAATCTATCATTATCCGTGTCCTTGTGGTGATCGATTCGAGATATCGAAAGGGCAGTTGAGGGATGGAGATGATGTGGCTATTTGTCCGAGCTGTAGCTTGATTGTTAGGGTCATTTACGACTATGTGAGTGGTAGAGGGGGACTACAGGGAGCTGATGGATAGCTCGATTACGAGGATTACGAGACGGAGGAGGAGGAGGAGGAAGGTGAAGATGAGGTTGAGGGACAGGATGGAGAGGACGAGCAAGCGGCGGCATCACCGAAAGCTGTCAAAGCCGTCGGCGAGGCCAAGGCTGATGGTGACGTTGACGCTCTCAATAGAGAACTCGACAATCTCACAACACGAGATCCAAAAGACGACTCGAGAGAGCGAGAGCAACATCCTCACAAAGAAGAGGACGGCAAGCGGTGAGATTCGGGATGAGTGTTGATGCCACATCAGCATGCATCTCTACCTATAATAACTACTTCTCCAAAGCAAAGTAAGGGTAGCCCTTTACCGCATAGAGCACATCCTCGTGATGACGGGTTGCGACGGTGGTATTCGCACCCTTCATCCGGGTCTTTAGCTCAAAGATTGTCTGTTTGTCGGTATCAGATAGATTGCTTGGTTCAGTTTGTTGATCTCCACCCTGATGCTGGCTCTTTTCTTCAAGGCATCCTTATTGCTATCAAACAAGAAAATGCATCCTTCGAGCGTGGCGTTGTGGCTTTCGGCTTGGATAAACATGACTTTTTGTTGGCTCACGTGTGCCATGTGTAGACCTTTTGAGTGGCCATGTCTGCTGCGGAGCTCGCAATGCGGCAGAATTGTCCCTTTGAAACTAGGCGAGAAGCTTGCGGACGAAGCTGTCATGTCATGTCGACCAGTTCGAGAGAGGATCGCCTAATCCGCCCTATCTGAGCCAGCTCTTGACGGCGGAAGAGTGGTGTCTCAGGCTTAAGCTTGCCGGAGTGAACCTTGCTGGAGTGGTGAATGACAACAGGTACAATTGCAACCGGAGGCGAAGCGCACTCAAGGAGATGACTTTTTATGGGTGAGATAAAGCTGGTGAGATATCTTGTGCATACTATACTCTTTGCTCGGCATCCTGGCCCATGACCTTTGTCTCCCCCCACGACACCGACCTCTTGGTCTTCAACCCCGACCCAGATCCACCAATATCCCCATCCTCACCCTCCTCCTCAATCTCATTTCTCTCAAGCTTTCGAATCTCCTCGTCCATATCAAGATCATCATTCACGAGCTCATATCGCTCCGCACGCTCCCAATCAACTTCCCCATCAGCGACTTTGAACGCCTCGGGCATAAAGTAGTAATAGCTACAAACAGCGAGACATGCGCCTGCTGTCACGTCGATGAGGTAGTGATGTGTGAGATACATTGTCGCCCAATAGAGTGTGCCGACGTAGACCCAGTAAAAGGGCTTGAAGCGAGGGAAAAAGTGGGTGAGGAAGAGGCCGGAGATGGTGGCTGCTGCTGAGTGTAAGGAGGGGAAAGCGCCAAAGACAAGAGGCGCATTGCCAAAGGCGTTGGTGTAGCCGTTGGTACCGAAGATGCGGTCAATACGCATCAAGCCGCCTGGCGAGCCGGGCATGCTGTAGTCGGCTGGTGTTAGACCGTGGATGATCTCATACCCTGCCTGTCAGCTATGCGATATACATGGCCGGACTCACAAGGCGCGGCGCATGGAAACGCGAGCTGGATCAAGACACCAAAGAGGTTGAGAAAGCCAAAAGCCTTGGCCCAGTACTGCACAGCACCTTTGGGTCCAAAGATCCACAGCAGCGCTGCAACCACGAAAGGAATCACAAAGTGGCCAACACCGTATGGCAACCAAGCCACAATGTCCAGTACAGGATGTGTAAAGCGCGTCAAGATATCTGAAATGTTGGCACCGTAGAATACGGACTCGAGTGTAGGCAACAGAGCGACGTGAATGTTGGGACGGTGTTCTGAAGGGATAAACCGTGCACAGAAGAATGTAAGAACCCAAGAGAGGACTGGTGTAGCTGGCCAAAAGAATTGCGATGTGATGGGGAGGGAGATGGCAGTGATGTAGGCGATAGGGATAAGGATCTTGAGGATTGTTGAGGTCATGAGATGCAGCGCTAGCAAAGCGAGCGAAACCATGAAGACATAAGGGGCAGTGTTCGTGACAGTGAATTTGTGTTTGCTAAGCTTGGCCAGGGTTTCTTTTGGGTCGACCGATAGATTCAACCGTTGAGCTTTGGCGATCAGCGGCACGATAATGGGTGAGAGGAGGGCCGTAGGAGAGGTAGGGATGTTTGTTGGAAGAGGGATATGCAAAAGTCTAAACACCCTGATTATTGGCGAGAAGATCATGCGCGGTACAGACGCTCGTGGTGAGGTCGTAGCGCCCGAGCTTGACGGCGTTCGCTGCATCTTTTTGGAAAGCTACTGCTTCAAGATGAGCCATGGGTTCATCACAAGATTTGAGCTCACAGTGTGTGGTTCTGCACCGACAAATCACGCTTTTTCTTCAAGATTCTCCAGGACAGCCCAAGATCCCCGACTACTGTAACCGATCGTAGACCCTCTATGAGCTTCTGCTGCCGTCGCCGAGACTGTTTGTAGATGCTCTGAAGACGCGACTGAGCACGGCCTCGAGCTTGAAATCGCAGTCCTTACGTAACGACTTCTATTCTCGAGCTTGTTGTTGTGAGCGACTACTAACCGGCGCTGAACATTAACAAACGCGATATGGAGAACCCTCATGAGGCAGAGCAGGCTGTTCTACTGGAGCGTATCATCAGAAACGTGGTCAGTCACGCGTTTGAAGTTTGGAAGTTGCAGCTGATACGCGCAGGACAAGTGCAATGAGGCCGTGCTTGAAATGAACCACTGCATCAAGGTGAGCTGACATGCCAGCCCGGCTTATCTGCACTCAACGTGGAGAGGCTGCATTGTTGAGCAGGCAATCGCTAATGATGCGCAGGAAATCGTCGCGGCCAATACCGACACCACCGTCGCGTCGCAGCTCTTTACCAACTACTCACGGAACGTGCAGTACAACTTGGACGTGACCAAGCAGCTGCCAAAACCCGTATGAGTTGGAGCGTAGAGCCTGAGATCTAGATAGATGTCGTAAAGTGAGTCCTACTGCGCTGTTGCACAAAGAATGCTGACCCCTTAGTGTATCATACACAGTTGTACCGCGATATGAAAATGATCAGAACAGCAAAGCATCGGAGAATGATTCCTCTGCGTGCTCACAGGGTACCAGGCCCTCAATTCAGACGTCTTCGTGCTGTGGCTACTTCACAGGCGCACTGATATGTCGCACCCGGAAGACATGGGCAGGCCGAGTCCTAGCATTCAACGTTCCACAAGTACATTCAAGTAGAGTTTCAGATATATCGAGATTCGAAAGAAGGCACCCGCGCCTCTGTCGCTGTTGTGGCCGGCGAGGCAGCGTCTGTTGGGCGTTGAGCATGATCGACTTTCAACCCACCTCGATGCGCCTCCACTTCGTCCAGTACGTGATGTCACTCTGTCTGCTCCATGTATCCATACGCTGACCATGTGTCCACACGCAGAGGTCCAGCTGAAGTAGCTGTCACCTTGTGCGCCGATTGCATCGAGAGTATGCACATGGATTGTATCCTCACTCAGCCAGCTGCGATAGCTCTCTTCTTTGCCTTCTAGTTTCTGTTTCGCAAATTGCCGCCTGTGGTTCTCAGGTCGTGAATGTATAGTAGCCGCAACAAACGGGCTGCTAGTCGAACATCTGCAATGCAGTTTCACAGGCTACATACAGCAGTACAGCTAATTTCATATTGCCACTGGAGATCACGTGCACGACGCGTCGCTTTGCAGCTGCAGGACAAACGTACATACTCCACTTGAGCTGTCTTTCTCCTCGTCATCTCGAATACAATGTCATCTCTTTTCAATCTGTAAGCACATGCACGTTATCAAAATGCTCCACTTACACGCAATCAGCTCCAACAAGACCCGCAGTTCGTGCCCTTGTCGTCATAGAGCTCCTGAAACTAACCCTTATTGCAGCTTTCAAGCCCAAGAAGGTCGCAGAGGGCACCAAGCAGTATCAGCTCAAGCAGTATGCCGAACAGACATTGGTCAGTGATTCTTCTAGCCTTGCGCAGCGGAGCGATTGGGTGAAGGAGAGGACTGATACAGGATAGGGGTCAGGGAACTTGCGAGCGGCAGTGGTGTTGCCAGAGGGTGAAGATAAGCAAGAATGGATTGCGGTGCATGGTCAGTATCAGTAGCAAGGAAACAAGATCTCAAGGCTTTTCCAAGCCTCCGACACCTTTCGTCATGCTAAATGTTGCCGCTGACACCACTAGTTGTTGATTTCTTCAACCACCTCAATATGCTATACGGAACTATAACAGAGTTTTGTAACCCGCAAGAGGTGAGTGCGATCTGTTGTGGTAGTCTCATGCTGACATGCTGTGAAAGTGCCCGATCATGAATGCCGGAGCCAAGTTCGTTCCTCTTGATCTTCGAGGTGGAGCGAGACTGACTTTTCAGGTTTGACTTCTACTGGGAAGACGGCGAGACATAGTGCGGCCATTCCTCTTCCACGAGCCATACTGAAGTCTCGTAGCAAGCGACCCACAGCTCTCTCCGCGCCAGCATACGTCGAAGCCCTCATGACATGGACGCAAGCCAAGCTAGACGACGAGCGAATCTTCCCTCAGAAGATCGGAGTTCGCTTCCCTCCCGACTTCCTGCAAATCTGTGGAACCATTCTCAGACGGCTGTTCAGAGTGTATGCGCATATCTATCATTCACACTTTGATCAGATCTGTGCTTTGGGTATCGAAGGTGCGTGTTTCGGCTCCGGCGTGAAGGTAAGAAGGTGTCTGATACAGCCAAGCCCATCTCAACACCAACTACCGACACTTCTTGCTATTTGTTGATCAAGTAAGTGAACGTGAGATTCGATGGCCGTGCTGATCGTCCTCAGTTCAAGCTCATCGATAAGAAGGAGCTTCAACCTCTTGAAGAATTCAACAAGACCATCTTGTCAGAGAGCCAATGATCTTGCCATTCTCCTTCTGCTACCGATGGTCATGACGACTTCTTGTACCGTGCTCTTGATGCATACATAATGGCTTACAAATGGCGCGAAAAGCTGGGCTCGTTACGACTTCGCTGTGGACTTTACAACTGACAATAGCGAGAGGAAACTGTGGTCTTTCTTGATCTCGTCGGGCCGTGTCAGACCGTCAATGGCGAGGAGCTGAGCCACGAGAAATGCTCTCAGAAGAGTTGGCCCGCGATGAGGAGTGTCCTCTCGGCCGCATCCTCCTTGGTTCATACTGCCAACGGACCTGGACTGTTGAAGCCATCATCAGAAAGCCAAGAGAGGCTCGCAGGTCTCAAGACCATCTCGGCGCAGTTGGCTATCACAGTGTTGAACTTGGGAGTAACCCATGGTATCCATCCCAGAGTAAAATTCCGTGCTATCATCTCACGCCCAACAAACCCAGAACCCCAAAGAATCAATCAACGCGAGGATTTGACGGAGCTGACTGGTGCCACACAGCTTTGGCGATCAGTGGAAGGCCGGTGGTCTTCGTCACACTCGTGGACTGCGACTGTCAGTCACGCTTTTCATCCTTGTCCAGTTCACTCACCAATGCAGACTCCGGCCTCACAAGTTACGCGAGAAACACCGGTAATGTCGGTGCAGTCCTGGCCTCCGCTCATAGGGCAACCTCCGCAAGCATCGAGCAAGCTCCAATTATCGAGACACTATCAGCGTCAGTACATTCGGGCGGCCGCGGTCGGGGCGTGAATCACTTGCCGCCCAGGTACCAAGACGACCAGCGATGGCACAGATCTCGTGCGTGGCAGGACAGACGAGGTCGCTTGGCAGCTCGAGGCCAGCTTGAACTTGACACTGACGCTTTCGCATACCTCCAGTGGCTGAAGGGTCATTGCTGTGCGTCACCTAGATGCATCGGATAGTTTAAAGCCCCAAGAAGAATGCGACGTACTTGGAATGATGGGTCTGCGTAGTATGGAATGGGACCACCTTCAGCGCGCTTGAGAATAGTAGGATTGACTTTCTTGAGCTGCCCTGGCCAAAAGTTAGTTCCAGAAGCGACCTTTCGGGTTTCATTCACAGCTAAGCATTGTCGACATTGATCCTTTTTCTCGGTCGCAAGTGATAAGGCCTTCTCCGACGTAGTTGACAGGAATTGAACCGATCACATACGAGCGATCGTCTTTGGGATAATGACCAGCTCGGACCAGATTGTGAGCTGATCAGGATGATGGCTGATACTGACGGCAGATTCCTGAGGGCTCAACCATCATTTGACCGCCGCAAGATCTGCAAGGCCCATCTATCGCAGGCGTCCAATACAGCGTCAACCTCACCACTGCCTTTCAAGGTTTATACTTGCTCGCTGCATTTGCTCGGCAATTGTTGACAGATCTGGACGAAAGCAGTACGAGTTGAAGGCGCGACAGACCTCAAACTTGTTGAGATACGAATAAGGACACCTTGAGCTGAATCGCTAGCTTTTCAATGCCTGGCGAGACCTTTGTGCGACGAATGAGGAGCTGTGCGATCACGGGAAAGTCGCTCAACATTGCGTTGAGCAACTTTTGGACCCTCAGAACTAGTTCGCGCATGCCAATAAGGAACCAGCATACACGCGAGAAGGTCACAGCTGCTCCGAGGCAGTCTGATTCAGCCTAGCCCATGTCGGCTTCGGCCAAGCAATTGCCATCTTCGACCATGGGGTCAAGCGTCAGACCCATACTGTTGTCCATCATGGCGTCGGAAGGAGGACATACAGCCGCGAGAGCCTCCTCCGTGTGTGCACCAACGGTAATCCTTTGCCGCGCGACTATCGATAACGTTAGCAGCCTGATCTCATGCTTACTGGCGGACCTAACATAACTGCCATTTTGCCAAGTCGGAATTATCCACCGTATGTAAACCGTGTGTATTCCGTCGGTATCACAGCCACCGGCTACGCGCGACTAATTGAGGTGTTCCCAGGCCTAACCACCCAGTTTAACAAGCCTTTCCGCAAACCTATAAACGTAGCAGCATGGCGAGGACGAAGGCAAGCCAGCGAACGCCTGTGACAGGCCTACAGATTGCTAGATAGACTGTACGCATCGTATTGCCCTATGCGAACCTAGTGCCTCATTGCAATATCGAAGGGTACAAACCACGCCATCCTATAGTCAGGCCTCGATACGTCTCAATGCTCTTCACAGGCAGGGCGTCAGGCCTTCCGCCACTTGGGTCGATGATGTGGAGGTCCGTGGATCAGGTCCACTCGACTTGACGTCCAAAGGTCTGGTCTTCCACTTCTATCACCATCTGTGTCTTCCATCAACATGGCAGCTCCGTCGCTACTCCCGGCGTCAGTCGAGACAGTGGAGATTCCTTTCTCAATTCTTGACACGGATCTCTACAAGCTCACCATGCAAAACGCCGTGCTGCAGCACTTTCCATATTCTGAAGTAGTCATCCGTTTCACCAACAGAGCTCCTCAGATGCTCTTCAATCGGAAATGCTTCGACTGGGTGCAGAAGGCTATCAATCGTGAGCTCGCAATGTTTGCTTAAATCTGATCATGGCAGGTTTAGAGACGCTGAGACTCACGGATCAGGAGAGGCAAGCGCTCACCAGGGCCTGTCCGTACTTTCCGGAGGATTACCTCGACTTTTTGGCGTTGATACAGCTCAAGCCTCGTGAGCAGGTGGAGCTGACCTTTGAGCCGCAGGAAAGCGATGAGTGGGGCATGATTTCGTGCAAGATCCGTGGCTTGTGGAAAGAGTGTATCTTGTACGAGGTGCCCATCATGTCAATCTGTGAGTACTTGCAGCCCATGACGAGAGCAGTGCTGACGAGAACAGTAAGCGAGGGGTACTTCAAGTTCGTTGACACAGACTGGAATCTGGATGGCGTAAAGGGTAAGTGTTGCGGCACGATGTCGCTGACGTGCAGAGAACGCCAAAGCCCAAGCACTGAAGATGCTCAATCCACCAGTGCCTATCTCCCCTCTTGTCTTCTCCGAATTTGGCACGCGAAGAAGACGTAGCTTTCAGGTACATGACCTCGTCATGCAAGGCTTGTGCGAGGGCATGGCGGAGCACAAAAAGTCTGGCAAGGGAGGTCTCTTTGCGGGGAGTAGCAACGTTTTGATGGCTCTGCGGTATGGAGTGAAGCCTATCGGTACGATTGCGCACGAGTGGATTATGGGTGTTGCTGCTATGAAGGGGTACGAAGGGGCAAATGGCAAAGCGATGGATCTGTGGGAGCAAGGTCAGTCTTCGTCAGCCTTGTTGACTCTAGCTGATTGCGTATAGTTTACCCCGCCGAAGCCAGCTCCCCACTTCACACTATGCTGACCGACACATTCACCGCACAAATCTTTTTCAACGACTTCATCGGTGATCCTGCACGAGCTCTACGGTGGGGCGGTCTGCGACAAGATAGTGGGGACCCTTTCGAGTTTGTGCGAGAGGCCAAGGAAGCCTGGAGAAAGGTCGAATCTGCCGCTGGTATCAATCAAGATGGCAAGCTGCCCATTGCCAAGGGGAAGAAGGTCGTCTTCAGTGATGGACTGAACGCCGACAACGCTATTGCCCTGCAGGAGGGCTGCGACGATATCGGGATGGATTGTAGGTGAAGACTACTCGCAAGGTGCTGAACTTCGAGGCTCGTTCGGTATCGGGACGTTCTTGACCAACGACTTTCGCAAAGCGAGCAATCCGTCAGAGAAGAGTAAGCCGCTCAACATTGTCATCAAGCTGTACGAGATTGAGGGCCGCAAGTGCATCAAGCTCAGTGACGACAAGGGCAAGGTGCGTTTCTCGATTGTTTGAAGCTCACTTGACCAGCATACGGGCGATGTAGATGAGGTGAATAGAGTCAAGATACTCTTGGGTGTTTAGATGAGATGGCACATAGTTTTACATTACAGACTTCAACCGAAGAACAGATATGTATTACTCTCAGAACTCGCATCGGTGGTTGCAAGCTTGCCTGAGCCAAGAGCAGCAATAAGCTCCTTGACGCTTGGTTGGAGAGCTGAGCGATATCGATGAGGCAGAGCCTGACTGTCAATGATGAGCAAGCTCTTGGCGTACCTTGAATGGTCTCGCGATACCCTCTGGCGACAAGACCGCAAGTTTCTCGACAGTGCTCGTCAGAACGGCAGATGGCGAGGAGAAGCCAGGAGGGTCAATCTCGGGCCAGGCGGCCCCTTCTTCGACATATTCGTCGTTGATCAGGGCTGGTGATACCCCGTCCTTGTCTACTGCCACAGGTGTCGGTGACGATGTGGACACTTCTGAGAACGGGTGATACCCCCTTGGGCACTTCTCGAGTAACGGTTTCACTTCCTGCAGAGGGTGGAAGATGTTTGTGCCCTTCTATCAGCGACCGAGCCAATCCCGTGGCTCGAAATGACTTACAGGATCCAGCAAAAAGGATGGATCATATTCGCCTTTGTAGCGCATCTTCTGACATGAATGAATGTAGTAGCCTGGCCGTCAGATCCGCCCTCATTACAGCCAACGTGCTCACCCATATACAGCCATTTCATCCCAGGCGCACCCGCTGCTGCCAGATCTCGCGCAAGGGCAATTTCATGAAGCGCCGAGATCTCGCATCAGCAACGCGCTGCTTAAAAACTTACCTTGCCTAAACTCGCCCATGCCCAATCTGGGTCCCAGATGAGGTAGACACTCGAGACGGATGCTGGGAGGATATCGATGACGCCTATCGCGACGAGCTTGCCGTCTACTCTGTAAACTGCTTGCATTAGCTCCGCCATAGCAGGGAGGTGAAGACGCACGTTGGTGATAGGAGCCGTATCGCTTCGGTAGATGAGAAGGAACAAACCCAGTCTCAAAAGGGATATCTTGCATCTTCCATATCAGACTCAGCCTGCGGAAGTCACTCACCTGTAATGGACTCTCGCACAGAAAGCGAGAAAACGAGCGTGGCTGTACTTTACTCTCCGCATCTCCATGAATAGCCATCTGATAACGCTTATAAAGCGCGAATGTCTCGGCCGTAGGGACCGCAGGTGTCAAAGTGACCTATACTCAGTATATGTGCTTCAAGGTGCGACCCACCCCAAACTTGTGCTCGGCCGCTGTTGCCACTCTAGCTTCAGAGGAATGCACCTCGCTCGCAAAGTCAAATGACACATTGTTAGCTTTTGTCTTGCTCTGCTTGACCCTTATTGTCAGATCTAGACTTGCGAGGAAATTCAGACGTACCAGGGTACCCCTTTCTGAGCTGCAATCTTGGGATATTCGCCGACAATGTAGCGATTCCACTTTGCTAAAGCCTTCTTCTGCTTCTTGGTAGGCTGAAATACATCGGCATCCAGTCTCCCTGGGTCAGCGTACGAAAATAGCTTGTCATGTCAAGCTTACCGGATCGTGTACTGCGGGCAGCATGTAGCTCCCATGTCAGGACTAACGCATGAGCTCTGTCTTTATCATGCAAGTGCTCACTGGTATACATAGTCACCACTGCGTCTCCATCCATGATCAATGAGCTCCTGATACACCTGCAAAGCTTTAGCGTCCACTAACCGGCCAAACGTACTCTGGTGGACAGCTGCGGCCAGATGGTGCCAAAAGACTTGCTCGACTTTTTAGACGTGCTGCGCGTCTCTGATGTTGAGCAATAGCCACATGTCGAGTTCTGATACCCTGATCTCAAGTCAATAAGTCTCCTTGTCTGATCTGCAGTCTTCAGCTGGGCGTACCGGCTGGTTCGACGAGGCTGATACAATCTTCCTTTGAGCTCGACATACTTTTGCTGTGCGACTCTCAGCTGCTTGGATATCTTGTCCTTGAGATGTCCTTACTTCTTCTAGTCTGTGCAGGTGCTAGGCCGCAAATTTCGAAAGACCCAGGTTCAAGGATTATGTGTGGCTACTGCAGCTGCACCAGCATAAGTGGAGGTCCCCGAGGCACGGTGGCTCAGAGTGTGCGCTATCAAGCTGGCTGTGGAATTGTGCGCCAAGTCGAGTGTGATGATCGTGAAGTGATGCATTGGTCTGACACGGCGCAAGTCTCTTCGCGTTCGCACAACATCCTCTTTTCGATCTCGAATCTGCCAGAGAGGCAGTGGGCTCAAAAGCTGGATTGTCAATCTGTAATTCTGTTGACTTGCAATTCGATGCATGCAGCAGCCGATGAGAGGGTCAGATCTAAACTCTTTTCGATGACGTCGGACTGACAAGGGTCGTTGTAGTTGCTTAGCATCAAGTCTCGCATTTTGAGTATTTGCCGGTCAGTGATGATTCAGCTGGATGTCAAAGCAGACACCCTGTCGTGCCTTGTTAGGTTCCCGTGAATGCCCCATGCCTCATCTGCATCATGACCTCAGACCTACGCCACTCGCGCCCGTCTGAAAGCTGGCTGGTTCATTTTGGAGCCCTCCACCCTCTGACGTCTGAATGTTTAGCTCGCCCGCTGGACATTTTTCACGCCTGGCGAAGAGTCCGGGTCGAGTTGCATTAACTGATCTGCCGTGAATGCACTCTGCACCACTGGAGATGTTCTCTGCTTGGAATCTCAGTATGATCACATCTACTTGACAGCGTCCATAAAATTAGATGCATCGGCATCCTATCACAGGTTAGCTTATCATGGACTTTGAATGAGCATGATTTAAACATGCGGGTAACGGCGCACGCCTCAAATTCGGTTGGGACCACACCGCGCGAGGGCGCCCACCCCCCAAAAGACCTTGAACTAAACCCCGAAGGTATACACTTGAACGGATTTGACTGGAATTGATTTGCCACAGTGCTACGTCATGAATTGATCATTTGATACGAGTAATTTAAACCCCCCGCCCGAGTCAAGGTCAGATCAGCGAACGTCGGCTCAGCTGAAGACAAGACGCTGAGCAAGCACAAACCTGAGCATCATGATCGCCCTCATGCCAGACAAGATAAAAGAGTACGCAGATCGCTTGATCGAAGCAGGCAGAATGGGAGGGCTTCCGGGGCTCATGTCTGTTGTGGAGGACTTCCCCGCTGGTACTCCTCTTCCCTCTACCCGCTACACCCACGCTCGTCCAATACCCACCGACCTGACCGAGCCCTTCGTCCTCCGAAGCAAGCCAGATCTCATTGAAGAATCTGTGCGTCAATTTGACGCATACTGCACTTCGGTCCCACTCTCCCCTGAGCTTGTCACAATGTACGCCTACGGGTTTAGCACCAAACACAAGATGCTGGCCATCACGACGTGGGAATTGAACGAGCATGAGATACTGGGACGGGAGATGAGTCACAATGGCTATATCAGGTCGATGGGCTATTTCATGAGCGAGCTCGGCGTGGAGGCTATATTGTTCAAGAGTGACGACCAATACTTACCTTTACGCCGCGGGGTCAACATTCCGAAGAAGACTAGAGCTCTACCCCAAGTCTACATCACCGATGGTTTTTTCTGCCACCAAGAGCCTTTGCTCCAAAACGAGTCACCCCACATCATGCGCCTCCTGTTTGTGCCCGATCTCGCACGCTATGCGTCGGCCATCGTCGACCTTGCCAATCAGAAGGGTGGCGTTCAAGTGGGTTTAGAGATGGGAAAGCATTGCGAGGTTGGCAAGGCTTCATGGCCTACCAGTCTGGATGCAAAGTTGTCCAATTCGTTGTACAAGACGGCTAGCAAGATGCTCGTTTGGGTGAGTCTGCAACATCTCGCCAGGGTTGACAAAGCTGACCTTGACAGGCCTACGAGAGTACCCGTGCCTGTCATGCAGAATACGTTAGAATCAGCGACGGCTGGAATCAGTTGTACTGTTTCGTCGGCCCTCACTCTCTCCTCGTTGGCTCTATCATCACTCCGCGTTATCCTGGGGTTTCGAATGACGCTCAGCCGTTCAGCGCTCAACAGGCCTATCTGGCTTTGTTGTGGAAGGCCTACTACCGCAAGCAATTGTTCGCGGACCGGCTCTACATTGCCCACAACGAGCCATCGACCACCCATTGCAGGCCAGTCAGCAACGAGGCCGACAGGGCGTCAAGCGCCCCGCTTTCAACATTGACAACGACAGCAAGCTGATACGTCTACGCTGCATCAACGAGCGACCAAAAAATTCTGCTCGAGGCTGAGCAATGAAGAAGAGAAGGATTTGACATCCTGGCATCACGATGCATTATACAATCTTGTTGCTGATGTCAAGGTCTTTCCTCTCCAATTTGTCTGATACTACTCCCTCACCTGATATCGATTATCACCTCCTTTGTATTTCACGTCTTTTTACGCTCCTACTCCCTTGCCTCGTCTCTAAGCTTACCGCCAATTCCATTGTTCAGGATAGTTTCAAGAATGCATCAGGTATAGGAGGTCTTCGCTCTGGTGTACTCGTCAGATGTCTTTCGATCTCGGCTCCTGGGACAATAAGCCGTAATACTCGTAGATGAACACTAGGCTCACAGCAAGGCTCCACAGCTCGGCCATGACCTGCACACTGTTAGTAGAGATTCTCGAGTATGTCTCGCCTGGCAATATAACTTCATCTCATCCTGAATGCGCCCCAAATCCCGCGCCTGTCAGTCTCCATCCAGTCTTTATTGTCCTGACGCGTAGTCTCTCAATTGCAAGACCCCCTGAAAGGAATTCTTGACTCCTCGCCATCGAAGTCAATGTGCATTGTGTAGGAGATACGAGGACGCTGCGAGGTCGCTCGCAGCTGCACCAGTACAGTGGAGGTCCCCGAGGCACTGAGGCTCGGAGTGTGCGCTGAGCTGGCTATGGAAGTGCGCAAGTCGAGTGTGATGATTTAAATGATGCATCAATCTGGCTTGGCGCAAGAATCTTCACGTGCGTACAACGTCCTCTTCTCTAGCCTCGCCTGCTGACTTCTTACCCAATCATTTCTTCACTCGCCGCCCAAGGACCTGCCCATGAAGCTATGCCTATCAGTGCCGTACATACGCAAGCAGTCATCAACATACCGTCTCTTTTGGAAAGCCATCCACCACTTGCTAGGCTTTGCCTGCCTAGGACCCTGTTGGCCCGTCGGCTGACCGTCGGGTCCAAGCGTCTGCTCAAAGGGATAAAGCCTCTCGCACAGACGGATCGCGAGCTCTTGACGGGTCTGCAGCAGGTACGACCTCAGTGCATCTATCACTCAGTTAGCTCTCGACACAATTCCCCATGCAAGCGAGACGTACCGGCATCCATCCGGTTCGCGGGAGCGTGATACAAGCTGTTGAGCGGGAACGCAGCGTCTCCAGGCAAGGAAAAGTTATCCACACTGAGAGTAGAGAGAATCTTGGTCGCTTCTTGATAGCCTGGTGAAGGCTTGCCTGCTGTTGGTGCGAGCTTCGAGAGGCATTCGGAGATGAAGAGGATTAGGTAGATTAGCAGTCTGTCTGCTGGGCCTGAATTGTCAGCATTTGCATTGAGGATAGGATGGAGCTGACCTTTGATTTCAAAGTTGCGAAACAGGCAATTGGCTCGGAAGCTGGATTGTCAACGTCTTGCCTTGGATGCATGCTGCGGTATGTGATACGGACAGATCCAAGCTCTCTTCGATGATGTCAGGCTGCGAAGGGTCCGCTTATTCCGTCAGCCTCAGTGTCAATGCTGATGATACGACTGACCGGAGATTGGAGCTGGCCCTCTAATCTTGGTCGTGATGGGCAGTAAAGCCATGTTACCAACGATGCGGGACGAAGTGTCGTCATTGAAAGCCGAGTGGTAGGCCTGTGTGTGCGTCAGCTCTATCCCTGTATAGCATATAGCAGAGCACAGTGCGCATGTACTGACGGGCATGGTTACAGTTAAGGATGAGCTCGGACTCTCAAGACTCAAGGACAACCACGACGTAAGTTAGGTGCAGTGCAGGCGCCTATAATTTCAAGCTAGCCCGGTCGACACAGCTCTGAAGGCGTGCCATATGACTACGGTAGGCTCGCGCAGTCAGTCGCGTGCCACCTGTTCTGGCCCCGTTGTGGCAAGGACCCCATCCTCCTCCTGCCTTTCCCTCCTTCTCTACCTCCTACATCTCAGTATAAGCCCATGGCCTACCCAAACGATCTAGGGAGACCATCCTCAGACGGGCCATTCGCAATCGCAGATCGCGCACTTCACGATACAAGTAGTCCCGCCCCACCCAAAGCTCATCATCCTCAGCCCCGGATGAACGCTGCTCAAGGCCATGACGAGGCGAGGAGGAGGTACGAGGAGAGGTATGCGACTAAACCTGGTCCGCCGCCTGTTGGTGCTAGTGGAGGGTACCAGCCGCAGCAGCCTGGATATGCACAGCAACAGCAGCAGCCGGTGTACCAGCAACAACAACACCCTCAGCAGCACTACCAGCCTCCTCCTCCTCAGCAACAGTATCAAAATCAACACTATGCACCTCCTCCTCAGCAGCAGTATCAACCACCCCCGCAGCAGCACCAGCCTCCACCTCAGCAGTATCAGCCACCTCCGCAACAATACCATCCTCCGCCACAGCAGCTGCAGCAAGGGCCTGCCAGCTCGAGCTATGGCCAGCAGCAGCAGCCACAAAGATACTCTCCTGTAGGCCACCAAGCTCCATCGCCGCACCCTCCACGGCCGGCACAGGTTCAGGCGCCAATGCAGCCGCCACAGAGTCACCAAGATGTCGAACTGAGGAGTCTGTGAGTCGACTTGAGAAGCATAAAGCTTCAGGCTGATGAGCCCAGCTTTGCATCTTGCGATAGGGATCGATCGGGACAGCTTACTGCCGATGAGCTGCAGACACTCTTGACGCAGGACAAGCGGTGGCAAATGCGGCCCAGAGAAGACTGTGTCAAGATGGTGAGTACCTTATGTTTTCATTCCCTCATCTAACACCCAGCTCATGAGTATGATTGGTAACCTTCTTGCCCGCAAGTACTGACGGATGTGTAGATATCTTCGACACGGATCGCAGTGGCTCTATCAATTTCGTCGAGTTTGAGGGTTTATACAGATACATCAAGGTTCGCTCCTTGCTTTACTTTCCCCTCCCACGCCGAACTAACACCCAGGACTGGCACGTAATCTTCCAGCGATTCGACAGAGACCTCTCAGGCCTCATAGACAGACGAGAACTTCACCAAGCCCTCCTCGGTTTTGGCTTCAGCTTGCCACCCGAGCTTGTCAGAAAGCTGGAGAAACGCTTTGCGCCGCCGCCCGGGAAAGACGGCAGTCCTGCGCAGGGAATGGCTTTTGATAGGTTCTTGATGGCTTGTGTCACTGTCAAGCACTTTACCGAGGCGTTTAGGAAGTGAGTTTGGTGTGACTGTGTCGGTGGGATTGGTGCTGATGGCGATAGGATGGATTTGAGGAATGAGGGACGTCTGACTTTGGAGTATAGTGCTTTTGTGAGTCGCAACTGGGTTCAAGATGGGATGGAACTCATGGATAGATGGATCTGGTGCTGGATGCACCGAGCTAGGTTTTTAATGGGATGAGAATCTGGATGCATTATTCGCCAAAGATCCTCACTTCTGCTCTCTGAAGCACACTCTCTACGGTTTGCGCGGGACGACTGCGAATGCACAGGATGGAAGAATGACTGACTTCCCATGAAGGTTATACGTAGTATTGGCACATGTCGCTTGCACTGCCTTATCAGTTCCTAAGACTGGAAATTTGATCGTGACAGAACCGTCGCCGCCTCCGCCGGAAGGCCCTGAAGGACACGCAAAGGTCGGGGCTGTGCTTTCAGAGCTGCTGGACATGATAGTGAGATGATTTGTGTTTGTTTACAACCGTCTTGCAGAGGCAATGGCGACCCTCAAGCGGTGTACGCATTCCTTTGCACGCCCAACCTCACCTCCGCCAAAAGTCAGCTCAAAGGACCTCCATCTCGTAACAAGAGCATGATTGGCATCTTATGCATACGCATACAATCCTCATGACAGTATACAAGTCAGATAGCTATACAAAGTGAAAGTGAAGGTGAAAGTGGCGACAAAGTGCCACTTCTTTTGGTTTGATGGTAGAAATGGGCTCTAGAGGCCCATGGCGCGGCGACCAGCGTCGCTGGAGAACCAAGCGAAGTCGGCGACTTGCTCGACTTGCTCGCTTGCATTGCCGGAAGGAGGAGCTTGACCATATTGGAATGCTTGGAGTTGGGCGTGGTTCGTGTAAGCTTCGTTGAGAGCGCATGAGAGGAGAGGGGTGATTGGTAGACCTAGAGTTGGGCTCGCTGAAGTCGGCGGTAGCGTCAAGAGATCTAGACCGTCAGTCTTAATCCGGTGAGTTGGAGAACGTACCTTGGTGGGTGTAGATGACGTCTCCAGGGTTCAAATCCTTGACAGGTACTACTGCACTCGCAAGATCAAAGTGCGAAAACGTGACCTCATCTCCCACAGACCCATCGACAAGCAGTTCCCAGTTAGAAACAGCGAGGTAATCTGCCGAATCGACGAACGAAATCTTGCTCTTGCGCGCCGCAAAGTGTGGACGGAGCAATGAGTAGATTGCCGTATGAGGGAGGTTGGGCAAGACGCACATCGGCGAAGCTTTCGAGGGCGAAAGCGACAAGAGGGCGGATAGGGGTTTGAAAGTGTTGGTGAGGGTACCAGAGGTATTGGCACAGCCGAAGAGACCAAAGGTAGGCCCTCGTTGGAGTTGAGCGCTTGCGTCCCAGACGGCGTCTTGAACTGATTTCACTGACCAGCCGAGATCGAGACGACGACGGAGTTTGGCTCGGCTGTAGCCGTCCAATGTCACGACAGTGTTCTCTGTCGTTTGACCGCCTCGAGTTACGCGAGCAGCTTCGACATAGTTGAGCGTGTCGCTCAGTGACACGCCACTTTGAGATGGCTCCTTGTTCGTGAACAAGGCTGATAGGACTTGGCGATGCGCTGAGAGGATTGTGGGGTGTGAGCGCGCCTCGACTTGCGAGCGTGTCCAGTAGATGTCTTCTGATCAGCTACTGGCTGGTGAAGCGATGTGGCACTACTCACCTGAGCCACCTCGTCGCTCGATGTCATCCAAAAGCTCTCGAGTCCATGCAAGCGCTTCATTGTCTCTCACGACGTCTCGCAGGATCAATGCGCCCGTCTTACGGACTTGGTCGATCAGCTCGGTATCCTTGGCCAAGGAAGGAAGCTCAAGCACCGAAAGCTCAGGAATGACCTGTACACGTCAGCTACTATTCAGACAAACAAGACTCACATTACTACCTCGTGTGACGACATCAGCAATCTCCTTCTGAAGTCCCTGCAACACATCCTCCCAAAGTCTACGCATGCCATCACGCCCCGTCTCCGTCGCCAACAAGTCTTTGAACCACAGCTCTTCCTCAGCTGCGTCCTGCGAAGCTAGCACCGCTTGTGCGGCGTGTGCATCCGAGCCAACAGGAGGCGCGCGGAACTTATAAGGCGCTTGGAGACGCCGAGAGCCCTGGCTAGGTTGAAGCTGATGGGCATAGGGAGCTTGAAGAGACTTGGCTGGAGATGAGCCTGCTTGATGAGCGTACGGGGGCGAAAGAGGTGACGAGCTCGTAGCGTGTGATGCGAATCGCCCTGCCGAGGATGAAGGGACTGCCAGCAGCCTGCGCAGAGTCTTGAGGTGAGTTTGAGGCATTGTGGATGAACGTTTCAAGCTATCGGACGGTTCTTTCAAGTCTTTGCGGTCTTACTAAAGCCCTGATTTTGCTCGCGTGACTGTTCAAGGACCCCTTATTCCACTGATACGATCAGAGCGGACTTGGGCAGAAGAGGGAGACTGTCGATCTTTGCACAATAATATTTCCTTATTTAAACAGTCTAATTCGCTCGGTCAATATCTCCTCGGAGCGTCGTAATCGAATTCGCCATCCAGCCGAACCAGGCGAGATAAGAAGCCGAAAAGAGGCCGCCACGCCAACACATGCAACCTTTGCTTGAAACGCTGGTGGCCATGGAGGAACCCGTCCGTGACGAGCAAGTCAAGCCCGCACAACTCCTATAAAGTGGAAAGATGCACATCAAGAAAAGGCAAAAGGCTACATGGTGACTGTGGATAACTTGGATGCAGACAAGCGTGCAACGCTCGCGAGCGGGGCATTATGTAGATGGAGGGGAAAAGTATGAAGCGAACAACGTCGAAGGGCATGACAAGGGACCAAGACCGAGAGAAGACCAAGACCAGAGACCGAGGTGCAGGCGCACTACAGGATGCCACTGTCTCTGAGTGCGTTCTGCAAGATCGTCTCCTTGACAGCCGCAAAGACCAAGCGAATCTACAAGTCAGTCTCTTCTCGCAAAACGCAAACTCACATTCGAAGTATCAGTCGCTTGCGTCAAGTGAGGATAAACGCTCAATCGAGCCCGATTCGTCTGTGTAAATCGCCACAGAATATACTTTGCAGCCTTGTTGATATCTGGGCCACCGGTATATTCGGGAAAGTAGCGGTCTAGAGGAACCTTTGGCAGCTTGGCTTTGAAGACGTCAATCTTGTTAAGGAACAAGATGACACTTGTTCGGAGGAACCAGCGCGAATTAATGACCGACTCGAACAGCACGAGCGACTCTTGCATCCGGTTCTGCAGCATGAGTTGGATGAAGGCGAGGCGAATAACGTACCTGGCCGTTCTCCTCCAAAAGTACTTGATCATACTCGCTCAAAGCCACACAGAAGATGATGGACGTCACGGCTTCAAAGCAGTGAATCCACTTTTTCCGCTCAGACCGTTGACCACCGACATCGAACATGCTGATCGCGTTAGCTGTTGATCCCACGGCCTGGCGAGATGACATACTGAATGCTCAATTGACCCATGTTGAACCGTGTCTCCGAAATACCCGTCGTCTTTGTTCTCGCTCGCAGGACATCCGCCTCGTCGGGTGTGTAATCTGGTGCTGCAATCTTGCGAATGTTGGCAAAGAAGCTATCACCGTCAGTATCGCTCTCATATCGACCCCGAAACTCACTAGGTAGCCGAGTCCATCATGTAAAACTCGCTCTGGCGGTCCATGACCATTGGGATGATAGGGTCATGCCACAGCGATTCAATTGCTCGGATGATATCGGCAGACAACTGAATCGAAGGGTCCGAGTCTGTCCGATATTCGAGAATACGGTCTGCGTATACCCGGTTGACTGGCTCTTCTGGGTCGACGCCGAGCTTGCGGCAGGCCATGACGAGAGCCTGAGCAGAGTCTACCAGGTTCTTGTACCTAAATGTTAGTCTGCTAGATGGGATGCAAGACGTACACTATCAGCCGGAATTGATACAGCTCTTCTTTCGAGTAGCCGTTTTGATGGATAATCTTCATTTGCTTGACAATCGTCGACTTGCCCGACTCGCCCGACCCTGTTTGTCAGCTCTGGGCACGCAATGATAGGGAAACTCACCGAGCAGCAAGATCTTGCACTCTCTTCTGAATTTACGACTGTCATCCTCGATTTGTTTGTCAATCTGATTACTCCTGTCCTTGTTGACTTTGGGTGGGCCCGTCCCATTCGCATCAGGTGGAGCAGCATCCATAGCCGCCTGCATCGATTGACTAGGATTACTCGCTGGCGTCGTTGGAGCAGGAGAGGATGTAGAGTTTGCAGAAGCAGGAGTCGCATTGGTAGATACGGGTGCGATGGGTGGTTTCTGAGAAGTGGCTGGGGTAGTGGATTGAGGCTTGGCTTTCGCCGGAGCCTCGGGCGTTGACATGCAGGAGCCCATTGGTTGACCGCTGCGGGTGAAGGAGGGGAGGGACGCGAAGAAGTTGTGTAAAGAGGCACGCTATGCAAAAGCCGACGATGGCAACGACGCTAACCTTGGCCTTTCGGAGGTTTGCGGCAAGATGTCCGAGGTGTGGATGAGGATTTGCCGAGGAGAAAGCTTGCCTTGTTCTGCCTTGTATGCACCAGACGTATAAGCCTTTTGCAACGCCTTGCTTGTATTGTCTGGTACTGCTACCGCCTCAAGCTACCCAGTGGTTGGATGACCGCCTATAAGCGTGGATTGCTGGTGTTTCGATCGACTAAGCCGACAGCGGCAAGGAAGAGAAGACGAGTGCGAGGGATGACCCGGTAGCTGTTGAAGTCGATAAAGGGGTGGAGCCAAGCAGGGGACAGATTCTGTAAAGGAGCTCTCCCTAAGTTGTGTAGTTGTAGCCAGCCACTGGCTCCGCGGTTTAGCCGTTCTCTCGGCGTCGTTTCAAGACTTGTCCCTTGACTCGTGGGAGTCTTTGTTCTGCTCTTGCTGCCTAGAGTGCTGCTGCTAGCACTCTAGAAGTGATATTAATGTTGAGGGATCGTAAGCGTTGGGATTGAACTGGAGCAGAGAGCTGCTGTTGCAGGATTACGACCTATTACTGAATTGGGTAATTGGTCAACAATATAAAGCTGAGACGGGCGCAATGGGGCAGATGCAATTCTGGATTATGGTCTACATCATTAAAGTCTGTTATCTATCTAAAAAGTTGAGCAAGGTCGCATCGGACTGCTTTGCAGTTGCTCCGGTTTATAGATTCTTTTGTTACGCTGGAATCTCTAGCTCCGTGGTGCATGGACTGTAACTGCCTGATCCGGCTGGACAAACTCACCAGCTGTGCCTTGATTGACCTTGAGATCTCCAGCTAGCTTCTACCCAGTCGCAGTAAAGAAGTAAACGACGCGACTTACGATCGAACATGCAGCCCAACATTCCGGCGTTGCAACTTGTTGAAATGTTTCATGTCGTGTTTGACCCCGTTTTCATTCGTGTATGAGCTAATGCGCTTGCCATCTTGGCCCGCCCGTCTGTGCGCGTTTTGATCGTATTGATCTTTCCATTCTGACAATTGTGTACTCACCGCTATTCTGATTGCTCCTGGCGAGCTACACATTCTCTCCTCCTTTTCTCCCACGGCAGGCTGGACCTGACTTTGCAACATGTCACTCAAGGCAAGTCTATCTCTGGACGCGGTTCCTCGCTGATTGAGTCAGGCAGAACTTCAGACATGGCGCGATGCACTGATTGCATACGATGCCAAAGATCTCACTAGTGCTCTCACTCTATTCAAAGTACGTCTTCTCCTTTTCGCCACCTTGCACTGACGATGACAGCCTATCGCCGAGTACGTGTATCCTGCTTGATCTCCTGATGCCGTACTGACCGACCGTGCCACCAGATCATCGAGAAGTACGTTCAACGGTCGATGACTCACACAGGCTGATACTCCTCAGTTCTTTTCAATCTGGGAGTCATCAGTGCTACGTTGTCAGACCACCGCAAAGCCATTGCCTACTTCAATGAAGCAACAGCTCTCGACCATTTCTTTGCAATCGCGTACCATCAGGCCGGTGTTTCCAACTTTGTGCGTCTCGAGCTTCTACATATCGACCATGCTGACGCAGAGCAGTTGATCGCGAGATATGATGAAGCGCTTGCCAAGTTCGAAGAAGCCTTGCTGTACATGCGTGGCAATCAGACCATGTCAGTCCCCATTCAGCCCACGCGCGCTCGCTGACTTGCAAAGCAATTATGAGCAACTAGGCCTCGCATTCCGTCTTTATTCAGCAGAGATCTACTTCAACATTGGCCTCACCAAGATCTATCTCGGTCGCATGGCGTCAGGAATGGAAGATCTGCACGAAGCACAGAGGGAAAAACAGGTTCCTGAACATGAAGTGATTGATGAAGCTATCCGTGATTCAGGTCGAGACTATACCGTCTTTTCCATCCCTGTGAGTTCCTCCTCGCCGCACCACAGGGTCTAATAACGTCTAGGTTGGCATCTTATTCCGACCGCCAGCAAGTAAACTGAACAATCTCGAAACAAAAGACTACATGGGCAAAGCTCGCTTGATCGCTGCATCAGACGAAACAGACACCTATACGACTTTTACAGGTATCACCCGACTTCGACGAGGTCAGATGCCTTCTGGTGCACCACTTGATGCAGGTCACGTCAAACGCTCAGCAAGCGTCAGTATCCTTGATATACCGAGTCAGCCTTTGATTGCCCCGCTGCGAGCCAACACGTTGCGCTCGAATACGGTGACCGAGTCGACGCTTTCGCATAGGCCTTTGGCGGGTGTTTTGCCTTTGAGGCTGCATGCCAAGGGGTCTGGGAGGTCACCGCCGGCTGTGCCGGCGCAGAGGGAAGAAGAGGTGTCCTTGCCTTATCTGGCACCGCAAGGTCCACGCCCGGCACCGAGAGTTGATCTTGGCTTGAGAGCGCATTCTCCACAGCTCGTGACGCCCGTCGAGAATGACAGGCTCAAGCTGCTGCAGGTGACCGAGCTTTACGACGATTACTATGCTTCGCAGGATGAGAGTGGGTCTGAGATGTCGCCATTCAGGAGCGAGCCGAACGCGCTGGGCTTGGGCTTGGGCATGGGTGAGAAAGGTGGAGTCAAGAGGGCAATGCAGTCGTCGACGGGGAGCAGCAACTGCAGCAGCAGCTCTGGCAAGCCTCCCAGCTCGTTCGGTGGCATGCCTGTTCGCCGCATGATTTCGACGCGTGTCGCCGCTGGTGGTGCCGGGCTCGGAAGGAAGTCAAATGGCATGCTGCGCTCCGATTTTGATGGTGACGACGAGTACGTTAGTGACGCTGAGAACACGCATTACGAGATGACCAAGATACGCGTCAAGGTGAGTTCATACATCCCTTTTGACTGTGGTTGACATTTAGATCCGCGTGGGCGATACGACGCGTGGAATGGCCATTACGCCAGGTATGACGCACAGTGGCTTCATGATGGCTCTCCACTCCAAATTCTGTCCGGACGATGCAGGATTTCGTGCGGCCGTGCGATTCAAAGATGAGGATGGCGACGTGCTTGAGATGCACGACGCCAGTGACTTTGAAGCGGCTGTGGATGTGGCACGGTCAGTCTTCTGACTTTGAAACCTCGGTTCATTCACTAAAGGAGATAGGGCGAACGCCAATGGACGTCCCGAAGGCAAGCTCGAGCTTTGGGTTACTCTGCTGTAGCTATAGAGTGTACATTGAGTCATGGCACACTGAGGCATGCATCTTGAGCAATTTTGAATAATCTTTGTACCTGGTGTTAGTCACAAAAAAGCGATCGACAGAGCTTGATTTGCCGCACACGGCACGATATGCTACAATGCTCTTTAAGAGATATAGATGGGTAGAAGAGTACAGGGCTACCACAGCGAATATAGAAGACAGCAACTCATAGAGGGTACAAAAGGGACGCGGCCTGGAGCGTGGATCAAAAGGAGAGATAGGGACAAGGAACGCGTTCCTGAACAACAAAAAGCCGACGCGTAGAGCTGCCGTCGTGCACAAAAGATAGAGGTGAGTACTGCTAGAAGAGTCTGTTGGAGTCAGCTTGGGTATATGATAGATTTAGTATGATCTGAAGAGATGAGCTTGATAAAAAAAGCAGGCTACAAAGCTTGACAGCTGGCGACCGAGCATTGCGGCCAGTGGAGCTCCGTATCACGTCCGTTGTGTGTCTTTCTACCGTTGCGTCGACTGCCCGCAGTCGGCGTCAGTCCACGGTCTCTACTGGCCGCGTTAGTCATACATATCCATTCCTCTTTTGATCACTAGTTGATTTTCGACGTCTAACTCTGTAACATCCGCTGACGCTATCAGCTACACACTACACCAGCAATATCAAGAAGAAGACTCTAGTCCCTGACTCTTGTAGTCTCAGGGTCGTAAGAGTGAGTTTTCGCACAGACGCGTCGTTTGTAAACTGACAACACAGCCCTCCATGTTAGCTTGAAGGTATCATGCTTCGCTCTCAGAGGCAAGGAAAGTCATCCAAACTCCCTCCTACCGACACGACCGCACCTCTTTCACCCGACCTTTCGCAAGCAGCGACTTCACCTACAGCTTCGCACGGATGGTTCTCAAAACCTTCTAAATGGTTTGGGTCCAACCCTGTTTCGTCTGCCGCTTCTGGTAGCAAGGACAAAGAGGTGACGAGGAAGAAAAGTCTGGACATTAAACGGACCCTTGCGGGTGGTGGAAGCTCATCCAACGCGGGCCGAGATCGTTCAATTACCCCTCAGCCGTCCATCCATGCTCAGTCACCCAATCCACCATCCTCCGCAACCTCTACCAAGTTCTTCCGCCGTCCAACATTCTCCCATCACAATCCTGTTCAAGATCCTATCCCACCTCTGCCAACTGCACGAAGCACGAGCGCAAGTCAACAAGCTCAGCGACCTACCTTTGTGCCTTTGGCGCATGGAGAAGATGAGAGTGATGTCGATGAGGATGGGCTGCCAACCCCTGTTAGCAACTTGTCGACGGTGTCGCGAAAGCCTTGGAGTCGGAGCGTGGAGGACTTGAGCAAGCTGTTGAGCAAATCGAGTGGTGGTGGGGCAGACGGAGGCAGCGGAGGAGCTGGATTTTGGGGACAGAGACGCAAAGGGGCGAGCGAACTGCCATCCGCCATGTCTCCGGTTCTAGTCGATTCGCAGACAGGTGCAGGCTCTGTGGCGACCTCGAAGGATGCGCAGACGCGACGGCCGAGAAGAAAGACCAACTCATTGGCAGGGCACACCCTTCTAGCATCCGCCGCTGCTGCTCAACAAGCTTCGCGGCCTCATTGGGCTCAAGAGTATGACGGTGCCGTTCGTCTCAAGATGTCAAGCCCGCCTGATTTGGGTGGCGGTTTGAAAAGCTCGGGGAGCTCACCGGCTCTAAGCGTCTTGGCAAAGGCGTCGAGTCCTCCGTCGTCGCAGTGGAATGTTGGAGATATTGTCGGCGGTGCCAATCAGAAGCATCGTCGCAGTCAATCGCATTCGCTACTCAACATCAGTACTGTTGGTGGCTCAGGCCAGAGTCTGGTCAAAGATGAGCCAACTACTGCGCACTCCATGTCGACTTCTCCACCCTCGTCCTCGACCGAAGTCGTCCAGCAGCGAGGTCTAGGCGCTGGAGATGCAGATGCTCTGGGTTTCCGACCGCGCGTCTCGTCAGTGGCGACACCGATCCCGACATTGGTTGGCAACCCTGCCATCTCGAACCCGATCCTCACGCCCGCTCAAGCAAGTCATATGGAAAGACAGGGCATCTCTTTGTCTCCTGCTGCCAACCGCAGCGGCAGCACCCCTCCATCACCTCTTCCTTCGCCTGGCTTGTTTGCCCCCAGTAGCAACTCGGCAGCAACAAGCGTCACCTCCTTTGCAACACCTACCACCGGTCATCAACATCCCTCTTCCTTCAACAGTGCCTCTTCATATTCCCCATTGACCAGTCACAGCAACTTTAGCCCATCAACGACCTTTGAAATCAAGCGCGACGCCAAACGCGCAAGTCAAGTCGTCGTACGCTCTGGTTTTCTTTTGAAACATCCTCTTCCTGCAGCGACGAATCGCAGCGCCGCTCACAGTCCGAGCTATACCCATGGCTCATTCAAGCCTGCGTCCTCACCAGGTCACCGCGCTGCTGCCGACTACTTTGACGCGTCCTTCCACACGACAGCTACGCCGACCAAGGGCGTGGATCTGTCCAAAGGTTGGAAGCCTTACAAAGTCGAGTTGAAAGGGAGCAAGCTGTGTTTCTACAAGCCGCCAAGTGATCGCAGGGTTGCAGTGGAGGCTCTGTTCCCTACGGGTCTCGTGCCGGCGCTCGTAAGTCAAGGGGGGGAGGGAAGCTGTCACTGACTGTTCAGAAATCGCCCTTGCCAGCCGAAACATCTCCCGAGAAAAACGCAGGCAACCAAGGTCGCAAGCGAGCGTATTGGGGCTCGGCGAGACATCCAGATCTTATCCTCAATACCACACCTTTGGACATCGACGATCCCATCAGATCAAAAGTCCAGTCGGGCTCGATGGAAGCCTTTGCCCACGAGCTCGTCTTCTGCACTTGCTTTGAGGTCTCTCAAGAGGCGTCAGAGGAAGATCTCCAGCGTTTTAGCTCCAGTCACGCAACTTTCGTCAACACGGTCGCTTTCGCTCATCGTCGCTTGACTACCACTACCAAGTTCGCCGCCGAAATCCTACGGTGTGTTCAAATGGCGAAAAACGCCTCCAACCCTCCGCATCTGCTTCGACAATGTGCCCTACGCATTGTGAGCAGGTTGGTCGAATCTTATGGCGCCGAGATTCAAGAGGAAGGGCAAGAGTGTCGGGGCGCTTTGCTGGAGATTGTGGAGCTGGTGGAGGAGAATGCGGATCGTTGCGAAGACACGCAGGCGATTTTGCAGGCTCTGCGTGTCGGAGCAAAAGATGCTCCTACTCCACCGGAGCAGACCACAGATTGGTCCCGAATGCTCTCAAGCTCGTCTGTCAAACCACCTTTCCAGAGAAACATCTCCGCAGGCGAGCTGCGTATGGGCATCTCCTCTGCGGCTCTGCTCAAGATGAACCCCGACGACTTTGCTTTGACACTTTACGCCTTCCACCTCGACGCGCTTAGGATCGCAAAGCAGACTGCTCGTTTACAAGACTTCTTGCTGGCCGCCAAGTCGCAAAGCGCTTCCCGACAAAGATCCAGTCTGCTCTCAATGTTTGCGTTCACTCCCTCTCGACCACACTTCTTGACTCTACTTGTTCTGAAGCACATCTTTCCTGAATCTCAACGCTCATCGGCCCCGTCCCGCTCAAGCGAGAGCAGCGGGCGATCTACTTCTCCTGCCCTGTCTCCCAGCATTGGCCTCAGCAAAGTCGCCGTCTCAGAGTCTGCAGGACCCTCGCCTCCTCATCAACGGGCAGCCGTCATCCAGAAATGGATTGCAATTGGAGAAGCTTCTCGCGTCCGTGGCGATGCTGCTGGCTTCGTGGCAGTCGCCATGGCACTTTGCTCGCGGTCGGTCGCGCGGCTCACACAGACATGGCGTCGGGTGTCGGACTCCAATCGAGATCTCGTGAGCAGCGTGTGGGTGCCTTGTCTTCTGGAGCTTGGGTTGTGCGATACGACGGACGCCGTGATACTCCCTCTAGCCTTGCCATGCGACGATGCGAGTGACCCGCCGGTGCCGTACTTGGGCTCGCTCTTGGATGATCTTTATCGCCATGCCGTGCAGCGCGATGGGACAGCGGCAGCGCTGGCTGGTCAGAGCATCCCAGTGGGGCCATTGTACAGTGCAGCATTGCCAGCATACCGGGCTCTGCAAGCTCTGTCTCTTGTACCCGATCTTCCACGCCAAGCCTCCACCAGTACCATGATTGAGCTTGCCGCTGCCTTCCAACAATTGGCTTTCCGAGGCCAATCTGGCTTTGATCAGTGAGTTTGCCACTTTGTACACGCTGACATCGCAGTACCGTTGGCTTCATCGCTTCCTCACTCGCCAGTGAAGCTCCTTGTCTCGGCACGTACGCGGAGACGTTCTGGAAGCGAAAACCACAAGCTGTTGGAGGTCCCAGCCCTCTGCTCCCTCTGCTGTGGCCAGAGCCATTGCCGACAATCTCACTTGTGGATCGAGACGCCCTGGTCGGCGCCGCGCGTGAGGCTATCAGCCGCAACATCTCGAGCAACAATCTTGCTTCGACTGCGAGAGGCCCAGACCCTACAGCAAGCATTGGTATTACTTCTTCAGGCGGCAAACGCCTCGTGCGCACTCGCTCTTTACCATCTATCCGAGACAGTATCTCAGAGAATGCGCAGGCTGCAACTCAGAACGAGGCGCATCAACAGCGACAAGTTTTCTTCGGATCCATGCGAGGCATTGAGAGTCTCGGCGAGAGCTTGCTTCGGGTAGCGGATGGTGAGCTTGTACTCAAAATCCCACAGCTTGGTCGCCTTGGTACCAGTCGTGGCCGTTCAAGGCCGACAAGCCTCATAGACTCGCATCCAATGTCCCGACAGTCGAGTCTTGGAGGCAGCAGCTCTACGCATGCGCTTGGCAACAAGCGAAACAGCGTCCCTCCATCTCTCAACGAGGGCTCGACTTCACATCGTTCGAGTGCGCCGTCCTCCAGGCGAAATAGTGTCATGCTCTCCGACAGTCTGGAGCCTCTTCGCGTTACGGTCAAGAGCGGCTCTCTCGATCGCCTTATCGACATCTTGGTCTCCGGGTTGTTGGGCGACAGCTCGCATGTCGACGACAGTGGGCTACCGGGGCAAGGTCGGCGGAGATTTACAGTGGATCTGCAAGAGTTTCGGTTCACGTTCTTCGCAACGTATCGCAGCTTTTGTCGGCCCTTGCTATTGTTCGAGGTGAGTCTTCTCATCGATGTCTCTCTCGTCTGGCTGACGCAGACTCAAGTGTCTCAAGAAGCGCTTCGACCAAGCATTGCAAATGGCTATCACGAGTGAACCTGCCTGCTCAGCCTTCACTTCGCCATCCCTTTCGGCCGCAGGTGATCGATCTGTCGGCGCACGAGCCATGCGTACGGGTGTGCTGTCCGCTATTGACTACTGGATTGCCGAGGCTCATGCCGCGCAAGACTGCTTGGATCATCCAGATCTCCACGTCGGCATGCTCTCCTTTCTAGACATCCGTCCGGAACAGCTGCCGTGCGCAGCTGGCGGTGAACCCCATTCTGAAGGGTATCACGAGCTTGCCAGCCTGGTGCTGGAGGGTCGGCGGCTATCCTTGACTTTGCAGCAGCAAATGCTTCGACCACCCTTCGAGATCGACATGAAAGTCCCTGTTTCCTTTCCAGAAAATATGTCATCTCCACCGGAGTCCTCTCATCTGGCCCTACCATCTTTCGAGATCAACATTGATGCTATTCCGACGGCTGATCTGGTCGACCTCTTGGAGAATATTGCAGCCACTACATACCACAAGGTCTCAGAAATGGTGAGCTACATTCTATTTCGTCGCTGACATCCCAGGATTTGCTCAGTGCTCTTGAAGTTCTGGAGCAGCAATCGACAGATAAGCTCGGGTGGTACTCAGTGACGTCAACAAATCCTTTCGACGATGAGGTGGTCATTCAAGACTTGTACACGCACTTCACCAGCCCACTCGGCAGCGCAGCATCGTCCGTTGTAGGAGACGATCTACCGTTCGTCAAGAAGCTTCCGGCGAGCCTAAGAACGGTCTTCCGGGCTCACGCATCGATACGACGATGGCTGGTTTTGCAAATCGCTGGCCATGGTGTCGGCGTCGAGCTTCGCACATCACGGGTGAAGACCATGCTGGCCGCGCTACGCATCTGTCGTGACCGCGCCCATGTCGCGGACATTGTGTGGACAGCACCGCATTCTTCGCAAGGGTCCGAAGCAGAGCCAGTCATGACAACGTTCGTCGGCAGAGCTTTGACGGCAGCACTTCTGAGCCCCGAGTCGCGCGCTCACGCCAAGGTCTGGCAAGATGTGGCTGAAGGCACCGGGGGCTCTGTCGACGACATCTACTCGCTTCTTCCACCTCAAACTCAGCCGTCGTCGCAGAGCAATGGCTGCACCATCGACCCTGCCTGGCTGCTAGAGCGGATGATCGAGGTCATTTGTCAAGTTCCAGACTTTGTACAAGACGATCAGCATTTGCTCAATTTTGACAAGCGAAGGTGAGAGGGATATCAACAGGGCACCAACTGACGTCAGATATCTGTGCAACCTCGTACGAAACGCTCCCACGCTGATCAACTTCACTCGCTGCGTGACAAAAGCGACGGAGACGCACGGCGTGAGAACGCTTACCTTCTTGGAGCAGAGCCTTTACGGGCCACAACCTGATTTGCGCCTGGTCCGAGAGGAGGCTTTCAGCGAAGCGGTCGCCATCGGCAAACATCAACCCCAAGCTAATCGCGCTCGGCCCTTCCAGCGTCTAGTGCACGAGCAGCAAGACAAGACCCGGCGTGACAAGGTCATGAGGGAGAAATTGCTCAGGGAGCAGAGACTCGAGCGCGCACGCGTGGAGAAGCGCGAAAAAGAGTTGAACCACCTCATGAAACCGGGAAAACCCAATCGAAGCGGTGGCAGCCGAGTGACAGCCGTGTTCAAGAGTCTCTACGTGCGTCCGATGTCCATCGTCACCGGTGCACCGCACACGACGCGAGGGGAGCCTTCTCCCAGTCGCTCGGCCAAGCAGCTCGACTTCGATCCCCTGGCGAAGCCATCTTTGGTCTTGAGTATCGTCGGTGCTCGTGCGCAGCTTCATCTGAGCTCGCAGCGGTCATACACTCTCGCCGTGTTTGCCGAGGACGGGGCAGCCCCTGTTCTCTTGCAGGCCGCCAACAACTTGGATGCCGATGACTGGGTTGCGTCCATCAATCGCGTGGGACAAAGTGCAGCCGCACAGCGTTTGACCTTCTTGGCGAACACCACTACACCAGACTTTGAGCCAGATCCAGTACTTGCTGGCTCCAACGGAACAGGAGGCAAGTCGTCGCATCAAGGTTTACAAGCTGACCTCATTCAGTCTACGGTGTCCCACTGGAGAGCCTTTTGCCAGCAGAAGCTGAGTCTGCCGACAACATGACAATTCCTCTCGTTGCCGAGCTGTGCATGAATGCAATCGAACAAAGAGGCCTGAGTGAGATAGGGTAAGTTTGCAGTTCGCAGGAAGCTGGCATGTCGCTGACGTGCAAGCTTGTACCGCATCCCTGGGTCCATCTCGTCTATCAACGCCTTGCGAGATTCTCTGAACAGAGGTGACTAGTACATGATCGTATATACTGACAACTCAGGTGACATTGTCGATTTGGCTGAAGAAGGCTACTTCCCGGACATTCACGTCGTGTGTGGAGCATTCAAGCTTTGGCTACGTCAGTTGCCGGAGCCGGTGTTCCCCACCAATCTCTACGAGTCTCTGATCGCTGCGGCTCGTAAGTGTCAAGCATGTTTTCTGAGCGGAGTCTGACTATGCCAGAAATCATCGCCTACGAAGCACGGCTGTATGCCATCCGAGAACTCATCTGGACCCTTCCTAAGCCCCATTTCGCGCTGCTCCGCCGACTGATGGAGCACCTCGATAAGGTCACAGACTACGAGGAGTACAATCAGATGCCACCAAGTTCGCTGGCCATCGTCTTCTCACCCAACCTCTTAAAGCCTCCAGTCGAAGATGGAGGTTTCGCAGCCAGTATGACCAATCTTGGCCACGCTGCAAACCTAATCAAGGTGAGGCTTTGACTCAACACCGATACGAAGCTGACGCGCAGTCCATCCTCCTCGCCTATCACTGGATCTTCTACGATGAAGTTGAGGGTGACGCCGACGCCTCGTCGCCAGCTACACCAGTTTCCAGCGCACTGCATGATGGTCCATAGGATACAGACCTTGATGCAAAGGCGCCATTGAAAACTTGAGGATCAGGCTTTGATATAAGCGAGTTGCGTCTCGAATTGAGAGTCCATGAGGAAAGAAGAGACCAGGGCGTGGGCATTACTTTTCGCGTTTCGTCTAAGCACCTCTACCACGGCCTCCGCGCATGCCACCTCCTCCCATACCACCTCGATTGCCCCGATTTGGCATGGCTCCTCCACGTCCACGGCCGCCTGGCGCTCCACGACCTGCAAGATCAGCTCCTTGACGAGACAGTGTTGACGTACCTCCTCGTGCACCCGGTCCACCTCCACGACCTCTACCAGCCTGTCTGGCCTTTTCTTGATCCTCCACAGCTTGATCCAAGATGTTGTCAGCAATCCTCACGTATTTGATCTGTGACGGTCAGTGTCCAGAGTACGAAAGACGATGAACGCACCACGCTGCCGCGGATGAAGATCTCGTTCAACTTCCAGAACTTCTCGCCATCTGCGCTCGTTTGATACACTTCTCGCAGTGTGACGTTCATGTAGTTGTCACAGTCAATCAAGTGACCGTTGAAGGTCTCTCCGCTCTTGAGCTCCACCAGCTGAACATGTTAGCAAGACGGCAACAGACAAGAACACAGAACGCACCATAGGCTTGCCTTGGGCGGCTACAAGGAGTGATAGAGGGAGCTGTGGATGTTAGCAGAGATCCAAAGGGTTTCCTGTCTAGCTTACCATTTTGCAACAATAGGAGAGCTATGTGGTACGTGCACTCAAGACCGCAGCTATACCAGTAGCTAAGCCTAGGACATCGCGGAGAGCTCATAGCTTGAGATGTTACGTAACGCGACCAATGTGGCACTTCTTGCAGGTCGCTATGCTACGTTGCAGAACAGAACTTAACCGACTACTGATCGCAGACCTCATGGCACATTCTTACACTGTGCACTTTGCTCAGAGTCGGAGCACACTGCGAACAAAGGACCGATGAAACACAGATGTGCATAAGGGTCAAAGAATCTCACCAAAAGCCTCCTCCAGCCTCGTCAAGCTAACCACCACCTCGGCCTCCGGATCTACCTCCCTCAGCTTGCTCATGAAAGGCAAGCGATATGAATGCCGATCAAATGAAAGAATCCGCTTGGGACCCCCTTTGATGTTGACTTTGAGCACAGACTGCGTGACTGTCGGCGTCAGCTATGATAACCCATTGATCAAAAGCGCACCTCGACCGAGACCTATTCTAGCGACCTCGATCTGACTCGGATCAAGTACTCTAAATTGAGTGACACGCTTAGGAAGGAGGAGATGACCAGCATGTGTCATTTTGATAAAGATCTTTTCGGGACCTTCACCTGATGCAGGCCTGACTCGACATTGAGTCAAGCGGGTGATGACTCGTGTTGGAGAGTAGAGGACGCTGACGCATGCTAGTCCGCCAAATACGGCGATGCCGCCTGCGAGATATTGTCTGATGATCCAGATTGGTACACCGGGAAAGGCCTTTTGGATCCTCTCTGGGATCGAGCGCAGGGGTTCTCGGATACTGCTCAGGTCAGCTCAACACTTGAGCGTCAAGATTCACTCACACTCCGTCTTCATAGGCTCCTTCAGGCAACACCAACTCGCCATGAGGTCCTCTCAAATCGGGATGACCCCGCATGAGCTCTGCGCACATCAAGCTCGAGATCAAAGCAGCACCGGCTACGAACCAGAACATTCTTGGTCGGAATGGGGGATCCCTGGCGTATACTGTGCGCTGCTCTTCGATGAAGCCTGAGGGTAAAGGAAAGGTAGGGTTCTCAACGACGTGGTAGAGCCACGGGTCTCGTGTCGCCGAGGTAGGACGAGGGGCAGGAGCACTATCAGGTTCGACAGTCTGAGGTGGACTAGCTACTACAGCTCGTTGAACAGGCTTTTCGATCGGAACTGGGCGGAGAGGGCGGGTCGTACGGGAGGGAGGGGCTGGGCGAGGTGGAAGTCGCGATCGAAGGCCACCGCGAGTGTCTGTTGGTCTTGGAGCTGCTGGAGTTCGAGAAGTGGACGTAGCGTACCTGGCACCTCGTCTGATAATGTTCGCACATGTACTGGTAGAGCTGAAGGCCGACATGCCGGTTAGCGGTGTTGCGAGTTATAGCTACAGTGTCGTCGGACTTCAGCAGCAGCTTGGACTTTTCCGAGACGCCTGAAAGGTCACGTGTACATGCCAAAGACTTTGCAGCCCCTTCTTCCTGGTGCAAGCAGCTAGTTTTTGGATTATTGCGTAGCTTGAGATAATGCTTGTGATATCACTAGACTGCCTACGAAAAAGTATGGCTTTGATTGATGGCGAAAAAACATCATCGTGCTCGACTTCTACGCCCCACGACCATGCCGTAAATCTACATGTTTGGTTCCCATGTGGATGTTGCTTGAGCCAACGAAGCACGTCTCCCCTCCTTTTGTACACTCAAATCATCACAAAATCATGTCACTACGCCGTCCCAATTCAGCTCAGTCATCCTCAATAGCTTTTCGCAATTCGGTCCACGCGATGCCAAGCGGAGTATTGGATCCAACATTATCTACGCGTCTCAATCACAGCCAGATGGACTTTGGGCCGAGCCGTGGTCTGGAAGAAGAAGACGTGTGTCAACTACCTCTTCAGAAGCTCCGTACTGACTGAATACAGCCGAAGCTTTTGCAGCAAAAACTACATGTCATTGAGATGGAGAACCAGCGGGTCAGTGCATTGTTGACTTACCCCTGTTGGCGCTCATTGTTGTCAGCTGCGATTGGAGCTGCAGCGAAGACCGACAATGAAAGAGCACATTGACCAACGGGAGGAGATGGACAAAGTGGAGAGGCTCTTCGCTCAAGGGTCACAGTATGTTGTGGTTGTCGGCTGAGCACTAATAAACCCAGGGAGAACGAGAAGCTGATGATGAGAATGAAGGAGAAGGAAGAGAGAGAAAAGGTCCGTCTGAGCAATAGCCCTGACAGTGGCTGAAAATTGCTTTCAGGAGCTTGACCGCGCGTTGAGGCGCATGCTTGGCCAAGATTGGCCAGTAAGTTGCCGAGACTCATTATCGCCACTGACACGACAAGGCTCAACTTGGCATTGCGCATACTTCACCGCTTCCACCCTCGGTCGATTTCGAATCCACACCACTCCCAGCACAACGTTTCATCCGCTCCAATAACTTTTCCCTCGGCCAGAGTATGACGAGTTCTTTGGCCAGCGCTTCGCCTGGCACACCTCTCTCCCAAATCAATCGCTCAAGAAGTCGTCAGCCGAGCTTTCCCTTTGCAGACGCTTCTGCTGAAGATAGTCCCTCGGGTCCGACGGAGTCTGTACAGCCCAATGGCCTTTCTTCAAGTGAAACGGAGCAGCTTTTGCGAATGCTGTTGGCGCCTGCTGCCACCCCACTAGAGCCAACGGTAATCGAGATGGGCGTCGCGATCGAGCCTGAGCTTGTACGGTCTTTCATTGAGCACCTTGAAGATTGTCGGGAGCAGTTGGCAGAGCAAGAAAAGCGGGGAAGTGCCCGAGAGGCGAGGATCCGATTATTGATTGAGCAGGTATGTCTTGCGATAGCATTCTGTCATGCTGAGACTGACTTTACCAGGCCAAAACACGAAGCTTGCAATCTTGAACGAGCTTGAAAGACGTTAATGATTATGACCATGATTCTGCATACGATTTCTGACTGTGTAGCAATTACCACGGGAGCGGCTTGCCATCATAGTCAATGAAGAGGTTGTCATTAATCTTGGCCAAATCAAGAGCTTTCTCCCTACGATACATGTCAGTTGCGCCAACATATTAATCAATGACTCACAATCCATCAATCGACTGATCAAGCGTCAAGTATGCTCCTTCTCCGCCCGTGTCCGTCTTGACCTTCCAGGGTTCAGCGCTGTTCAGCGCCTTCGGAACACCACGTCCAAGCGACGGTAGAAAGTCATGGACTACATTGACGCTGATCCCTGCATTGATGTCTTAGAAGCCAAACGAGAATGTACAAGCCTCCTTACGGCCGAGAGAGTCTCGAATAATGTCTCATTGCGCTACAAATCCTTGCCATGACCATCCTTCAAGCCCGAACTCTCAGCCTTCCGTCTGCAATCTAAAATCTCGAGCTTCAGATCCTTGTGAAGAAGGTCGGCGTGACACTTTTTCACAACACGATCAAGCAAGGACGAAAGTTCCTGTGTTGACGGGGAGTGACCGAGATGCCCCCCATCCCCACTTCCCAACCTCATAACTTTGCGCGGCCATTCCAGCAACGTCTCTCCCAGCTTGCGCTTTTTCGAGTGACGTAGCCGGTCGATCATGGTGGCGGCTTGGTCATGGAGATAACTAGCTTCGGCGCGCTGGCGCACGATGTCCGATTTGTGAGCAGCAAGACCAAGCAGCCCCATCCTTGCCCAGTCGGAGCGGTGTAAGAGAGATTGGGCTGCCTCCATCTTCACACGGCGTGCCTCGCCTTCGGCCAGAACAGTCTCGAGACGATGCTTGGCCGTGGCTGATTCGCATCTCTCGTTGTCGAACTTCGAGCACGCCTTGCCTAGGGCCAGTTGCGTCGCCTCAAGCGCCGCCTCGCCATCGGCTTTCTCTTTCAAAGCTTGAGCATGAGCTTTTTCAAGATCGGCTCTAGCAGCTTTCTGCTGAGTGAGCTCTTTCTGGAGGAGGGCATGCGCAGAAGCAGGGAGGTCGAGATTGATTAATGCCAAAGGACCTGGCTTGACGTCGATGTCATGTGAAGCAGGTGTAAGGATCGGAGAGGAGTGAGCCAGTGGTGGGATGATGCTGCTGGGGGCTCAGCTTCAAAATTCTTATGAGGCCGACGTACTTTTGGGCCGAGGCCGATGTCCCGGCGGTAACCGCAAGTGATTCCCTGATATAGTAAGCGCACTGCTCTCGTGAGCAATCTCAACGTACCTGGCTGTGCTACTGTTCACTGCGGACGCCTCAAGCAATACTTGTCCCTCGAGAGACGACATGTTAGGTGGCGGCGCGGTCTCGGAAGCGCCTGGCGCGACACTCGCGAGGCGCTTCCTGAGATTGGTGACGTAGGCGAGGTAATTTGGGTCATGGAAGATCGAATCCTGTGAAGTCAGCTATCGCAATCAAGAAAGTGAACGGCCACCCAGATAAAAGTCGGGCAAGCCAGCCGCTCAAGCGTGGTGGCTACGCGAGAGTGCATGCTGGTGACATGCTGATCGCAGTACTCGTGCTCGTTACCAGGTTCTCGAGGTCTAAATTGCAGGCGATGTAGAGAGCATTGTCAGGCTCGAGGCCATGCTAGCATGTCTGACACGAGACACGAAAGATGCCGAAGGCGGAGTCAGAGCGGCACCAAGCCAGTATATTCACTGATGGTCATGACTGCAAGATGCTTCCATATGCTCGGATCTTTCAAGCCATCCAACGCACCCAAAAGCGGTACAGAAACTGCGATCCACTTACATAGGATTTGGTCGCGAACCTCTTCAGGAACTTCGAAGCTCTTCGTTTTGCCGCTGAGAGCAGAATAAATTGATGAAAAACTTGTTGAGCCGCTTGCAATTCAGCGGCGTCGGTGTTGCTCCCGTGTTTGAAAAACGCCTCTGCGAACAAGTGGTGCGGGTTGCCATGATTGATGTCAAAGCGCAGGAGACTGCGTACCGGATATTCCTTGCCGAGGATGGTCTTCAGATCTTCGAGCGGACTCTGCATCTATTGATTCTGGTCAGTGACTTCTCACTACTGCGCGACGCGATACTACAACTTACAGACATGGTGAGTGATCAGAGGCAAATACAAGTAGTTGACAACGAAAGACGAACTCACGAAGCCTATTGACGTTTTTCACAGCCCTCATCCAATCCCTTGCGGAGACAAGAAATCAAGGGACGAAAAAGGGGTGTTGCGGAAAGGATGCATCCCCGCGGATCCGGGGTCCAGAAGATCACGGTCCACAATTTAGTCTATACTTTGGACTGCGGATACAAACAGTCTGGTGCCCATATGACGCGTTGTCGCCTTTTCTGCCGGAGTCTGGCATCTTCTAGTATTGTCTTAGCTCAAGATCCAGCTCCCTGATGGCAACTTTGCAGGTGAACGAGCAGCAACGCCTCCATTCCAGCAGTGGAAGATAGACCCGGCCCAAAGGTGTCGAGCAATCGGCCCGCAGCTGCGATGATTTAGCCTACCCGCACCTGCTAAGCCGCAGCATGCATCCGCCTTTAGCTTCTTGGCCCGTATCGATTTGCTTCCGTTTCTTGTGCCCGGCAGGAATATATATTGCGTGGTCAACGAATTCGAACTTGTTTTCTCTTCATCCACCTCAAGATATTTTCCCACTACACTTTCTCTACCTTTTGCTTCAATTGTGAGTGACTTTCTCCAGTCGTAATGTCACTACTGACGTCGCAGGCACAGCAAGAAGGATCGACACAAGACATGAGAGAGTCCCGTCGAGATCAGCTCTACGCAAGTCGAATCGGAGTTTAATTGAGAACACTCCTTTCGGCCAGCACTCAGGTGAGTCACGTAGCTACTAAACCCTTCAACGATTGAGAACACGGTCTGTGCGTGAATCTAGTGGCGATGTGCAATGAGACTCTCGAACCGACCTGCTGTTGTCTTTTTCAAGCTTGTTGTTAAGTCTCATCATGGCTCCTCAATAGTCTCCAGCTTGGCAATATCCATCTCAACGAAAGGAGAGTCTTCCTTGTGGCGCATTCACGAGTAACTCAGTCGAGCCGATGGTAACATCTGCTCGGCGCCACTCTTTGATAGAGAGTGTGTAGCTGTCGACGCAGGCCAACTGACTTTGCGCCGGTTCTCCATTGGGGACCTTGGCTAATCGGGATGTGCGCTGGCAGCCTCGGTCTTGCGCTGGCGAGTGAAGCCCCTTTTGTTCTGTTCGACTTGAAGCAGGCCTGCCTCTTGGTTTGTGTGTACGAGTAACAGTCGAGCTGATGGAGACATCTGCTCGACGCCACTCTCTGACGAGAGTGTGTAGCTGTCGACGCGAGTCAACGGATCACTGTGCGCTGGTTCTCCATCGGAGAGCTTCGCTAAGTCAGGACGTGCTTGGCAGCCTCGAGACCACCCCTGAGGCAAATAAGTTTGAGCTCAACAACGCTCCTGGGTCTACGATTTATTGAGTTTCTTGTTTATTTTCTTTTTCTTCAGCTTCTATGTTGCGATCGCGGCGATATCCTCCCCGAGTCTGCGGAACAGGAGCTTGACGTTGCTCTTGCACGGTCCATGGCTGCTAGTGTTGAGACGTGCTGGCACCGCTCGCGGGCTGTAGAACAGTCTCATCATGGCTCCTCAATGGTCTGCAGCTTGGCAATATCAATCTCGACGAAAGGAGAGTCTTCCTTGTGGCGCATTCACGAGTAACTCAGTCGAGTCGATGATAACATCTGCTCGGCGCCACTCTTTGATAGACAGTGTGTAGCTGTCGATGCGAGTCAACGGACTGTGCGCCGGTTCTCCATTGGGGAGCTTGGCTAATCGGGATGTGCGCTGGCAGCCTCGGTCTTGCGCTGGCGAGTGAAGCCCCTTTTGTTCTGTTCGACTTGAAGCAGGCTTGCCTCTTGGTTTGTGTGTACGAGTAAACAGTCGAGCTGATGGAGACATCTGCTCGACGCCACTCTCTGACGAGAGTGTGTAGCTGCCGACGCGAGTCACCGGAGATCACTGTCAGCCGCTTTCCCCATCGGGGGGCTTGGCTAAGTCAGGACGTGCTTGGCAGCCTCGAGACCACCCCTGAGGTATGTATTCCCGCGCTTGTGAGTTTGCTTTCTTTTTCTCTTTCTTTGTCTTTTCGTCCTTTCTTCTTCCATCGTCTTCTCCTACGTGAACGTTCTCTCTCGAAAGCGGCAGCCTTGCATGCTGGTATGATCGCAAGAGACATGTCTTGAACAGATGGTGACATTTGCTCGGTGTGTGTCTTGTACTCATCGGCAATTGCGAAAGTGCATCATGCTGTCATTCAAAGTTGTCTTTTTGTAATCTGGAGACTGTCGTTGCAAAGGATGCGCGATCGCGATTCGCTCGAAGTGCTTGTCTCATCTCCATCTGGCCTTATTCTCTCTTGAGTTCGGCGCAGTAGCTGATGGCTCAGGATACTACATCTTCAACAAGACACGGGTAAGAAGGTCACGTCTCCCTATTTTCATTTCAACCTCAACGCATACCACACTCAGTATTGCTTGCAGGACCTCTTTTTCGCGGAATGGGAGCGACGTGCCTGCTAGGATTGGATGGTCTACTTCGCTTCGACACCGGGTACGTCCAAAGGTTTAGAACAAGGCACAAGATGCTGATATTCGGCAGAGGTCTCTCAACCCGACATCTGTCGGCTCATGTCGGATGCGCCTTGGTCGCTCGCGTTACTTGTGTACTTCGCCACCGCTGCAGCTGTTTAAGTATTTCATGCATGAATCTGACTTGGCAGTCTGAGTTGCTTTAATCGTAATGTTGCTCGACTTTGTCGGTCGGTCGTAGTTGAAGGGAAAACGATCGATTGCGGCCTGCAGCGGCCGCAGCTCTCGTGCAGTGTTCTCAGCCTAAGGCTGCTGCTGCTGATGACTTAGTGCACGTCTCAGTCATCCAGACGCGCAGGGGTAGGGGTGGAAGCGAAGCCATCTGCATCATTGCTCGCAAAGGGTACGAGACCCTGACGGAACCTGTCAGACGTTTCGCCTATAACCGGTACGTCGCAGCTCTACATTCATGCCTGACAAGTAGGTTCGGCCCAGACGTCACAGCCTGGCTAGCTGTGCGTCAAGGAGAGAGTACATGTTGCGTGGCTAGACGCAAGGTGTTGGATTCGGCTGTGATCTCTTGTACGTTTCCGCTGTCACACAGAGCAAGCTCAAAAGGCAGTTGGCGGCAAAGCACGCCCAGGAGCGAACGTGCGTTCGCAGCTCACACTGCTACTGGACAAAGCCTCCAGCTGACATCAGTGGCGTACTGTTCTCTTTCTCGCTCTTTTGACAAGCGAGCTCTCCATCATCCTCACGCCTGATGCCTCGCCAGCTCTACGCATCCTCTGAACACTCTTTCGAACCAGGAGACAGTTCCAATTACTGCATGAGCTTGCTGGCCTTCTCTCAGCTTGCTGGGGTATGGTCTTCGCCTGTCACAGATGATGGTGCGAAAGCCAGCTTGGAGGCGCCGGACAGAGTTGCGTTGCTCGTTAGAGCCAGCGAGATGGAGGGTACGTTTATGAACTAGCGAGGGCCGTAGCTCACCACACAGCCGCTTAATCGTTTCATGCTCATGTGGGCGGCGCATCTGCTGAAGCAGTGTCGAAGATCAAGGCCGAGATGGAGTAAGGTAGGTCGACTCCTGCGACCGGCACTAACAGGCAGTCCTCGTCGACACGACCTTTCGCTCGGATCCTCAAATCAAGCCAGCATGGCAACAAGCCCTGGCGAACCCACCACAACGCACATATCTCCCAACACCATGACCATCACCAGAAAGTCAATTCGAGCGTGCGAGAAGAATTCCATTACCGCCTTCACCACCGCCATCACCTCGGATACGGCCAGTTGATTGGTGAAACAGATCTCATGCATTCTCCATATTCATCAAGACGTGAAACGAGACTGTTGCGAGGCTCAACTTAGCGTTGCGCAAGCTTCATCGCTGCCGCCCTCGGTTGGATTCGAATCCACACCACACCCAGCTCAGCGTTTCATCCGGTCCAATGACTTCTCCCTCGGCCAGAGCGTGACGAATTCTTTGGCCAGCGCATCGTCCGGCACGCCTCTCTCTCAAATCTATCGCTTAAGAAGTCGGCAGCCGAGCTTTTCCTTTGCAGACGCTTCTGCTGAAGATACTCCCTTGGGTCCGACGGAGTCTGTACAGCCCAATGGCCTTTCAGGTGAAACGGAGCAGCTTTCGCGAATGCTGTTGACGCCTGCTGCCACCCCGCTAGAGCCAACGGTAATCGAGATGGGCGTCGCGATCGAGCCTGAGCTTGTACGGTCATTAATCGAGTACCTTGAAGATTGTCGTGAGCAGTTGGCAGAGCAGGAGAAACGCGGAAGTGCGCGAGAGGCGAGGATCCGATTATTGATTGAGCAGGTAAGTCTTGCGAATAGCATTCTGTCATGCTGAAACTGGATTCCCCAGGCCAAATGGCCAAGCTTGCAAACCTGAACGAGGTTGAAAGACAGATAATGATCATGATTTCTGAATACATGTCCTGACTGGGTTGCAATCACCACGGGAGCGGCTTGCCATCATAATCGATGAACAGGTTGTCATCAATCTTGGCCGATTCAAGGACTTTCTCCCTACGAGACATGTCAGTTGCGCCGATATATCGATCGTTGACTCACAATCCATCAATCGACTGATCAATCGTCAAGTCTGCTCCTTCTCCGCCCATGTCCGTCTTGACCCATCCGGGGTTCAACGCCTTGACGAGGAAACCCTCAGGCTTCAAAGCAATCGCGAAATGGGCGGTAATCATGTTGACGGCAGATTTGCTGGGAGCATAGGCGGTACCCATTGCCATGCCTCGCTCAAGGTATTCCCAGATGGCGCCCATTGAAGATGAGATGACGAAGATCTGTTTGACGTCTGACTTGCGCAGCAGAGGTAGAGCGGCGTTGGTCAAGCGCGCGACGCCGATGGCGTTGATCTCGAAGTTTGATCGCAGTGCGTCCAGATCACTACCTCGTTAATCATCACAGTCGTATCTTGTTGACTCACATATTCAAGACATCAGTGAAGCCACCCTTGGCGGTCCTGAGCTCTGTCAGCGTTCACATCGCTTCGATGAAGTCGGCCTACCCTGCGTTGTTGATAAGAACGTCCAAAGAGCCTTGCTTCTCCTCGATTGTCTTTACAGCGGCCTATTGTTCAGCGTGATCTGTGGATCGGTGACATACCTTGACACTCTCATCGCTCGTGGGATCCAGCTGAACGATCTGAACTCTACCCTGCGTCTTCTCCGAAAGCTCTTTGAGCGCCGAGGCAGATGCGACATCGCGTGCACCAGCGTAGATGATATTCGAAGGTTTCTGAGCAAGGCGCTCGGACAACGCAAAGCCGATACCGCGTGTAGCTCCCTGGCGCTGTCAGCGATGGGCATGGCCATGGGGTGATGCAGTTTACTGACGGAAATAAGGTAAGACACCATGACTCTGTTGCAGTGCTGGGATTGTGAATGCGACTCGAAGCTGCTGTGTTCAGAGAAGGAATATAGCTCATATCAGCGACGGATGTCTTTATAACTCTCCCAAGCTACGGTTGATTGCTCAGACGTCGTCAGACTGGCCATGCCCGACGCCGAGCCTCTGCCCGAGCCTGTGCCGACCCGAGACAGGCCGCAACAGCCGTTGGCATTCTCTTGACGTGCGATCTTCTACACAACTCCTTTAAATGGTCTCATACCTCATCTCTGTGAGTGTGCAGCTGTCGAAGTCTACCTGACGCTTTCAGGGAGCTAGCCGCGGTTTGGGACTCGCGCTCGCCGAGCGCTTGAGCCAGAAGTCTGGCAACGTCGTCATCGCCGGCGCGCGCAACCCTTCGTCAGCTCAGGAGCTCCAAGCCTTGGTCGAGCGATCCAACGGCGCAGTGGAGATCATTGAGTTGGATACCACAAAGCAGGAGAGCGTAGATGTGAGCCATGGAAGCCGTGTTTCAGATCAGCTCTAACACTATAGGCTGCCATTGCCGAGATCGAGAAGAAGCACGGGAGCCTGGATATCCTGATCAACAACGCGGGACATGCCAAGGGCAAGGAGGCCGCTTCCAAGATGTAAGAACTTGTACTCACCGAAGCTGACTTGGCAGCGATCCCGCAGCTTTTGCAGAATGCTTTGACGTCAACGTCGTTGGCGTCGTCCGTCTGACGCAAGCCGCCCTTCCTTTGCTCCGCAAGGGCGCTCGCAAGGAGATCTATACCACGTCTAGCATCGCGGGCTCTGCCGACTTTGCGACCAAAACAGGCATGTCCATGGCGGCTGCCTACAGCTCCAGCAAAGCTGCGGCCACTTTCTACACGGTCTCTCTTGCCGCCGAGCTCAAGCCCGAAGGCTTCATCGTTCAGCCATTCCACCCAGGATGGGTCAAGACAGATATGGGTGGTGAAAACGCGGCGATTACAATCGATCAGTCGATCACTGGCATGTGAGTTCTCTCAAACTAGTAATGGTTTCAATGACTGACGTTGACAGTGTCAAACTTCTAGATGGTATGACGAAGGAGACGCCAGTTGCTCTGTACAGCTATGATGGCTCCATCATTCCTTACTAGAAGCATCATGCATCATGCATCAAATTAGAAGTACATCTAGACATGAGATCCGGCCAAGGCATCCTCGGCAACCCTTGATCGCTGCCAGCAGCCGTCCAGCAGCTGTTCCTGCACGTCCGCGTTGGTCCACTTCGAGTCACCGAAACTCACGGCCGCCGCCAAATCCTTGCAGTATTGATACCCAAAAGCCTGAGTAGACTCTTCACCCATGGCCGCTTCTGCAGAGATTACCGAACCAGCAATGAGAAGGGGCCACACAAGCATGACAGGCTCTGTCGAGATCTCAGCGCAAAGCTCCAACACGCAGTGCGCAGCTGTTTGTACTCTCGGTCCGTGCTGTGCACATCGAGGACCTCTGTCAGCAGGTGCGCGCTGAGAGCATGTCGTTAGGCGTGGTCACCAAGCTGTGCATTGTCAGTAGATGAAATCAAAGTGTTTTGAAAGAAGACAAACCTTGCACGCGTGCTTTTCTTGGTGCATCAGCTCTACAAGCCCAGCTGATACCCACTCTTGCGACCACATCACAAAGCCCACGGGAGATGCCGAACTGTCTTTCAACACTCCCCCACTGCCAAGCCGTCTTGCTTGTCTTCTCGCAGTCAAACCACTAAGGTAACCAGTTGCCGTGCAGTGTAGGTTCAGAGTTCGTGCTGAAAGACCCGAAAGCATGGTTTACGGCAATCTGCTCGAGGTGAAGCGGCGAGTAAAGTTGTCTGGGTCTTCGGCAAGCAAAGCTGCTGGACTACCGCGTTGCTGGATCAGATTGATCGCGAACTCGAGGTTTTCGTGCCACGAGCGATCTACGCTGATAACCTGAGAGGTCAGCCATCAAGCGTTACGGAGATGCAGCACTCACATCTCGGATGATAGTAATGACACAGACAGCTAGGATAACGTCCAGCTCGTCGTTGCCATTCCTCGTCAGACTCATGACGAGGTGGCCCATGGCCTGCTTCTTCATCTTCTGGGGCCTAGGACGTTCATGTCGTTGGTCTTGATGAGCTGTCCGCCAGGCTGCAGATGATCAAGATGCGCGGCAGCTGTACTAAGCAGACTCAGACGCAGCGCAGCGCAGGCGGAACTGTCGGTGTCGAGTTACTCCAGTATCACCAGCGGCAGGGCAACAGCCAAGATGGGATTCTGGCTCATGTCATCGTTGCCGAGAAGCGATAACAATGCGGCTTGTAGACGAGATGTAGTGGTGAAAAAGGTGACGTGCGGCTGCCGATGGGAAGGCGTGCATGGATGGCTCGAGAGTCACGGCAGGCGCAAAGTTGACAATAAATGGCGTTGACGATTGCGGTGTTTGCATGGCTGGCGGCTGGCGCTTTCGTCTTGGAGCCAGTGCGCTGGTCGATAACGAAAGGGATTCAGGAGCCGTCGTGGGACTTGCCCAGGAAATGATGGACGCGTCTGTGAATGCGGATCCACGTTGCAGTACTAGTCTGTTGAAGTCAGTACATTTTCGGCGACCTTGCAGACGTACGTCGTGTCAATGGTTGGCGACGTCGTGTCGATGGTTGGCGACGTTGTCGCATCACCACCAAGACTTATCTCCCATGGAGAGATAGTAGTGGGAAGCAAATGACTACTCGAAGCCTTATACGCCATGTGACCAGGCGTGAAGATTTCGTCTTCCCCCAAGCTCAGGTGCCCAAGCTGCTGATCATCTCCAATTAGCGCTTCCGTGAAATGCGATGGGCTGATTTTGTTAGACATCGCGACACCAGCTAACGTACGCAATGTCCGAGTCCTCGCACTTGAGTCTCGCAGGCGGCGGAACGGCTGAGTGTATTCTAGCTTCAGGAGGAAGAGCGTTGGCGGCAGCTTCTAGGGTTGCGAGATCATATCGACACTGAGAGTCAGCTGATGGAGGCCATCTCGCTGACGAATATCTCTGTCAAGATCCAAGCAGCGCTGACAAGACGGCATGAGCTATGTCGCGTCAGTGACCTTGCCTGCAGTGTACTACTACAAGTCACCTCATCACATCGGACCTGTCTGATTAGCTTGCTCCACTAGCGCAGTCAGAGCTCACCTTGCGTGAGCGACAACCAAACATCCCAGCTTGGTTCGTGTGTACTTTTGCTTTCGCCTCTTTTCGGCGGGCACCTGCGGCGAAGTGTCCGTCGGAGACTGCGATTCATCCGAGTCGATGGAATTTGAAGGTTCCCACTCTCGTCGCGGGTCCAACTCTTCCAATGTACGCTTCGCGGCGTTAGTTGTCATGCTGATGATGGATGCTATGGAATGCTGGCTAGTGGCTTTGACAGCATAGGGTACGCGTCTGCTATATATCTTGGACTCAAGATAAAGGTCACGCTTTACCATGGAGCTCCGGCCGGGGCCGACTAATCAAACGAAGACGATTGCCACTTTGTGGCACCTCGGTCGTTGCAAGTTGATCTGATGAATGCTTGCATTGAGCGTATGACCATATGACCATATGTATAATGTAGTCTGCTCAGTCTCAGTCGCGTATACAGAGTTATGCTGTGAACCTCCTCTGTTCGACGTGCAATTTGCAATGTGTGAATGTTCAGCACGCGATTCTCCGAAGTCCGCAGTCATCTCTTCGGCCGACAGCGGACTCCTCAGGCACATCTCGGTTGCAATTGTCGGGTCGAATCCGAGGAGCACGACCAAGCCAGAAGCAGCTGCAGAAACATATCAGCGGATTCTGTGATGGTCAACTGTCCATAACCCTCTAGACAAACACACAGGCTTGTGAACGGCTTGAGCTTTGATCTAATCACTCCAGATTAGCACGGTTTGCATAGCTCTGCCGCTGAGCCTCAAACATCAGAGGCCTACACTGCGACAGTTCACTAGTCAGGGAATCACAAATGCATTTAGTAAACCACCAGCTATGCGCTGAGACAGATTGCTGTAGTCTTGTCAATTTTAATCTGCTCGCAACGCTCGAAATCGTCAAATGTGGTATGGTCTGCTTTGAAGTTGCAATTCAACAATTGAATGGAACGCCCTCAAGCCACAATGAATAAATGGACGGATGCAACCCTTCCTGTCTAAGGATCAGGCCGAAATCTCACCTATTCCTTTCTGGCATAATCCTCATTACAGTGCTGCGCTATGCTAGCTCTCAAGGTCTTCATCGTCTTGGTCTGCACCAGCGCTAGTGTTGTGGCTCAAGAATCGTGAGTACGACGTTCATTCCAGGTATGTATGTACTGACTATGAAGGGCTTCCCCGACTGCGGCGCCTGATGCAGGATCAGCCGTTGATCCAGAAAGCACATCGTCATCCGATGATTTCAGTCTCACCTTTATCGATCCTCCGGTATCTGCGGTAGACTCGCTGGAGAGTGAGATCATCTCGAGCACGAGTAGCTCAGCTTCTGTTCCGGAGCCTCCGCCCTCTATCTCAGTTTCAGTCGGGGACTCGTTGATTCCGGAAGTTGGCGGGTCCGAAACCAATTCTGGTCGTAAGTCGTCCAACGATGAAGACTCTCGGTGCTGACTTGGTTATAGAGAGCTCAGCTGTAGTGACCAATGTGCCGCCAACGAACCCCCTACAAGGCGAAGTAGGAGTATCGCAAACTGCAGCACCAGTCGTTAGTCCTCTCGCGTGGCCAAGCCTTTGCTGACATCAAAAGGCATCTCAGAATGTCGCCTCACCAACCGCCAACCCGGTCATTGCCAACCCCACGGCCGCATCGATCGCTGCCAATCCAACCCGGAGCTCCTTGCCCGACGTCGAGGTTGTCGGCGGCTCGACCCTCGTAGAAGGTGGATCAACCACTGTTGAAGCAGGCTCTACTAGGATCGTCGGTGGAATTACGCGTGTCTCCGGGGGCTCTAGCGTCTCCGTCAGTCGGTCTATCAGCCGTTCATCCTTCTCGTGAGTCATTGAAGAGCCAAGACCGAAACTGAAGTGGCCTAGTCGAGCTGCAACGTCAGCTCCTTCGAATGCAGGTCTCGTGCTGGAACCGTTGTTCTCAGGATGGGCAGTAGTGGCGGTCATCATGGCGGCTCTGGCAGGAGCTGCGATGGTGAACTGATAACCGGTTGTGATTCTTCATGTTGTACACGAATGCTAAACCGAGTCATCGTTAGCTAAGCGTACCCTTGTTGAACCAACCCAATGGGACCCTTTCAGCCGACCGTCAGGCACGTTGTTGTGTCCGGCTTCACGTCTTTTCAACAAAGGCTATTCGAGACAGTATCTTCCAAATCTTTCCAAATAACCACCCAAGGGTCTCAAGACGTTTGCTCGGACCTCGTTGCTCTGTCCAGCCGCTGCAGATTAAGTGAAGCCAGTTCGCACTGGCAGCGACACCGAAACCTGCACTTGCAGCCCTCACACCAACAATTGACAGCTGCCTCACTGACTGGCACCACAGGCTTCTGCGATGCGGCCTCACGGCAGATCCGCTTCGGGTCCCGAATTGCGGCGACTGAATGGTGGCTTGAAGCATTTTCACCCATTCAACCCTTCAATGTACGCCGGATGCATTTCTTCTCAGCCAGAATACTTCGGGCTTCGCAGTTGTCCTTGAAGAGTTCCTATTTCATGTTGTTATGTTCGCTTTCAAGGTGTTTCTACTCGTGGGCGCTGGCGCTGGCATCCTAGCTCAAGAACCGTGAGTTCGGCGGTTGTAGATTGTGGTGGATGCTGAATGTGCAGGGCTTCACCAACCTCGGCTCTGGACCCTGTGTCAGCCATCGAAATGAAAGGCTCATTGTCATCATTCGATGGTTTCAGCAATACGTTCGACACTCCTCCAGTGACTGTTACAGACGTGCTCGTTTCAGACTCGCTGGTGAATGAGATCACCTCGAGCACGAGGAGCTCAGTGACTGGGCCGGCATCTGGGGCAGTCAGTGTCAGAGACTCACTGATGCCGGAGGACGGTGTGTCCAGGGATTCCCAACCCAACACTGGTCGTGAGTGGTCTTATTTCACCCGTATGGCTGACTTGTCAACAGAAAGTACTGCTGCAGTAACCGCTGTGCCGACGGATCCTCTGCAGGTGGAAACAGGAGTGTCGCAAACTGCAGCACCAGTCGTCAGTCCTCTCATGCTTTCGTACCTTTGCTGACATCAGAAGGCATCTCAAAACGTCGCAGCACCAACCTCTAGCCCGGTCGCTGCCAGCCCCACGGCCGCATCGATCGCTGCCAATCCAACCCGGAGCTCCTTGCCCGACGTCGAGGTTGTCGGCGGCTCGACCCTCGTAGAAGGTGGATCAACCACTGTTGAAGCAGGCTCTACTAGGATCGTCGGTGGAATTACGCGTGTCTCCGGGGGCTCTAGCGTCTCCGTCAGTCGGTCTATCAGTCGGTCATCCTTCTCGTGAGTCATCGAAAGGTCGAGACGTAGACTGACGCAGCCCAGTCGAGCTGCATCATCAGCTCCCTCGAATGCAGGTCTCGTGCTGAATCCCTCTATCTCAGGATGGGCAGTAGTGGCGGTCATCATGGCGGCTTTGGCAGGAGCTGTGATCGTGCTGTGACGATCAATACTTCTGTACACCAATTGCTATGCAGCTCGAAAACAACACGTCAGAATGCAGATGCTGCTCGAGCATCCTTCATATAATCTTACGGCAGGCCTTGGTTGCGATGATGAGCGTGACATTTCAACATTTACAAAGAAAGACCCTCTCAAGACCGAATCTTATCTGTGGTCTCAAGCCACTGCATTTTAAATCACCGCTTTGTTTGCTTCCGCTTGAATGGAGTGAATCCGCACTGCAGCTGTCTCAACAAGTTTTGAAGGCTGCAGTACCGCATGCGTATAGCGCGAACCTGCGGCCGAACCCGTCAATGCTCACCGGCTTCGGCAAGTTGTGATCTGAATAGATAAAGAGAGCGCCCCTCAAGCCTCATCTTTGAATGAACATCGGATGCAGTGTCTCCCGCATGTTCAAATGCTTTGATACTAAAACCTCATCGGCAATGGACAACAACTCCATTGCACAATGCTCGTTTATAAGATCTTCATACTCCTCTGCGCCGGCGTCGGTATCATTGCCCAGGAAGCGTGAGTCTGAAAGCTTCATCGAGCACTGACCGCAGAACGCCGCCAACTGATACCGCTGGTCAAGAGATCACTGCACCAACTGACACCTTTTTCAATCCTCCTGCATCTAATGTGACGAGCACTCTCGGTCCCGAAGACACCCTTGTTCCCGAAATCACAGTCACGAACACTCTCGGTGCCGAGGACACTCTTGTTCCCGAAATCACGGTCACGAACACTCTCGGTCTCGAGATCACTGTCACCCGGGCCGCTATAACGACAGCGCCGCCAACAGAGGCGCCAGCACCACAGGCCACTGCAATCACACCAGATGCCGGTCCACCTACCGCTGATTGTAAGTCAAATATTATCATCGACCTCACTGACAGAATCAAGCGGGCGGCCCTCAAGTGACCGACGTACCGGAAAACCCAACCGAAAGTGAAGTAGAAGCTTCGCCGCTTGCAGCACCGCCTGTAAGTCGTCTTCATTCTTAGCGTCGCATACTAACATGCAAAGGCTTCGAATAACGTTGCTACCCCAACAGCCAATTCAGTCCCAACCGATCCTGGAGAGGACTCGGCAGGCGACGATCTCGACTTCGAAGTCGTCGGCGGCTCAACTTTGGTCGAAGGTGGCACCACCACCGTACAAGCTGGCTCAACTAAGGTTGTTGGCGGGATCACGCGTGTCTCCGGAGGTTCTACCGTCTCCGTTAGTCGTTCCATCAGCCGCTCTTCCTTCCGGTGAGTCAGCACAACGTCATACGGTGTGCTAATGTGAATCAGCCGGACTGCAACGTCGGCTCCATCGAACGGAGGTCAGGCACTGGTACCTTGGTTCTCGCAGGGTACAGTGGCCATGGTGACTATCATTATGACGGCGTTGGCGGGAGCTGCATTCGTGGTATGATACCTTGATGCATTAATTTGTTCCGTTACTCTGCTTCCAGACTGGATTGACAAGTCGGATACAAGTTCTTGTCAAGAGAACAACTGAACAGTGGCGGACTGAACGCTACTCAAGCCACCGACGTCAATATGATTACACTAACTCCTGCCAGGTCGACTCCTACGTCGGCCGCATTGGATGATATTCTTCTCTAAATGGGCAGTGGTCCCAGTGCTCATGGCCATCGGGGCTGGAGCTGCGATAGTCATTTGATCTACATGGCATGCATGCTATTCCTTCGGTGTAACCCTCGGCGTGACTAATTGCTCCAGCAATGACCCATTGTTTGCAGGTCTTTCAAAGACCAGTGCAATCATATCCAAGATGTGCATACAATACAGACAATCCTTCACGCATGGACGCCTCAAACATGAGGCTGCGGCATTGCCATCTGCGGCTCATAAACATAAGGCATCGGCCGCCTAGCCACGCCAAACATGACCGCCCGACCTTGGGAAGTGTAAGCTTCTTTGGGGCCGACGGTCAGCTCATCCTTCTCCGTTTCAACCGGGAACAACGCTAGCGAATCGTCCTCCCAGTCACGTTCAGGGTCACGAGGGCCGTGCAGTGCGTGCACGACGGCCAATGGGTCAAATAGCTTTGTACGAGCCAGGCGAGTGTAAGGCGTGTTGCGAGCGGCTTGAACGGCGGTTAAGGTGATGTACATGCACAGGCAGCTGTTGGTCAGCAAAATTACATGCAACATGAGTCTGACGTACATGAAGTAGACTTGGGCAGCCAGCATTAAGACAGCCGGAATGATCTTGAGCTCTGAGCCTGCAACAAGTCGAACGCTTCGAATTTCGGCCACACTGCTGGCAGCCAGCGGCCAAGACATCATTGACACGAGGTCGCCGCTGAGCTCCCGCTCAAGAGCACGCATGTAGCTGGTGCCGGGAAGAAGGCCAGCTCCCTCTATGCGGCTGAGGAGTACAGTCTGAATAGGCCGCCGACGCGTGTCAAGAGTGGTCGCAACCCGCTGAGTGTCTGCGAGGGCAGCTTTCGTGCTGTTGATGTGTCGGACTGTCCCATTGAAATCGAGCGAGTACATAGCTTCAAGCACAGTCACAGAGCAGAGCGCGAAGTTGTAGGATATCGGACCATGGTAGAAGAAACCACTGAAACTCGTCAGCAAAGCTTTGGAGATGAGATATGATTTACGTCGAAGCGTTGTCTGAAATCATCAGCTCCATCATCAATCGAAGGGCATGAACTCACAGACATCCCTGATGCCATCCTCGCCCCCATAAAGGTAGCTACCGGTTCCTGTGCCTACTCTGAATGGACTTTGGTCAGCGGCGCCTCACAATATACTCACTTGCTGCTGACGTTGCCTGGAGGAGAAGCGGCGTTGCCATTGTCTCCTAAAGCCGCTATGCTCGAAGTCTCGAGGACGTCCGTGACATTCATGTTGACAGACGAGTCACAACCAAACTGAGGGACATTGTCTGTTCCGTAGGTTCCGTTCTCTTTGATGATGCACGACATTGTTACACTGTACGAAATGAGCGTTGCAGCAGGACTCATTCACTCACGCTTCGCACGAAGACTGGATAGCCAAAGCTTTGGCAAGATACGTCACGCCTTTGGGTATGGGCGAAGGTAGCGCGATGGCCATGTTGTCAGAAGTCCATCCGACCCTCATGAAAGACGAAGTGTTCGTGAAGACCTTGGTGCCTTCCCCTTCCAAGCGAAAGCTAGTCCCATCAACGAACATGCACACCCGAGGCTCGACGCCAGCGGTTTCAAACTCGGCGCACATGGTTCTGTTCATGTTACGACCATACTGAGGCACAGCCGCGTCGGAGCCAAGAGGAAAGTAAGGCGTAATGTTTGCAAACAGCGTCGGCTTTGCAGAGGCGTGCAGGTAGGAGTCGAAAACGGCGACCAAGTAGGCACCAGCGACGAGAGCCACCAGTTTGCGAGTCGCTTGACGCAGGAGGGGGGTCGATCGGAGCTGCTGTCGACGAGCATCTTTCGTGAACCCGAACATGAAGCTCAAGTTTGAGAACAAGGCTAGAATGTTGGCGGATTGCACGGCACCAGAGATGAGGCCTAGTCTGATGCATGTCAGCTCACTTGCAATATCATTATGGGACTCACTGTAAAGGCGTCGGCCGCTCTTCCTGAGTCTGAAGCCAGATAGCAGCCAAATGGAAACTCTCGACAACCATTGCCACTGCCACACAGATGCCAATAGTGTGACTAGCAATCTGACTGATCGTCAAAACGATTGCAAGAGGCGCTGCCGTTCTGATCGTCTTTCTGTCGACAGACAGCTCAGCTTCGTGCGCGCGGAAGACGTAAAGCGGGAGGATGATAATGACAGCGGTGAGGGCGCCAAAAAGGAAGAGGACGGGGAGGTAGATGGCACCGTAGACGGTCCTACGACGGGCCCACTCGGCACGAGAGGAGACCTGCGGAGGACCTTCAGACTTGCTCTCGTTCGAAAGCTGGTGCTGAAGAGGGGGAGGAGGTGCAGCGTACAGAGTTTCGTACGCTGCGATGGGCTCGATATGCGCTGGTTGGTAATTCATGTTGGATGTGCTGACCGCTCGAGTGGGTTGGCGGTCTTTAATTAACGGAACTGGATATTGACAACGCAGTGCACATAGCCGCCCGATTGTACACAGGATGAAATGAATGGCATTACTCAACTGAGAGTTCGAGACCGTTCGGTGGCGAGCCCGAATATGAAAGCGGAATCTGGTGGCGTTTCGCTATTCAGTGGCGGATACAATGGTGAGCAGCTGGTCGTGCGTTGAGACAGGCAGACGACGTGCTTGAAGAGCATGGTGGTGCTCCGTAAACAGCCGTCTCTCTGTGAGCAAAAGGCATAAGGCATTCATGCTACTTATGAGAAGCAAACAAAGCTTGTTCCACAGCCTGCATGAATACCTTTCACCTCGCCGTGACTTTCGAGACCGTCCACCGGTGTCAATTGGGTTCTATCGACTTTGTCGCCTAAGCCCAGATTGCCATGCTCGTTCCAACCACAAGCATACAGTCGAAGGTTTTGCGACAAGACTGCCAGCAGGTGCTCACTGCCACAGACCATTTCCTGTAAGTCTGTCTCCATCTCAGGCAGCCACACAGCCTGCCCCTCTGCTGACTCATCTCTGCCCAGTTGCCCATGCGTATTGCTCCCTGAGCTAACAATAAACGGTCCAGCATCTCGCAAGACCTGGCAGAATGTCCCATTCCAGGTACAGCTGATGTCGTGCACAAAATCATGCGGTCCTGGAAGACCCGAACGTTGACCCTTGGCATCACTACCAGCTGACAGCACCCTCCCGCTCTCTGTGAGATAGACAGTATGTGTAGAGCCGACCGCAACCTTCTTGATTCGCTCGCCAGCAGGTATACCGACCGTTGAGGGCGTCGCGATGGACCGCGGCAAAGCTTTGGCTTTACCCCTAGCAATCTGCGACTGAGCAGGCGCGTCGCAGCTGGGTGCAGATAATTGACCATGCCGAGCTGCTCCCCACCCCACCACCCTCTGCTTCCCACTCTGGCGATGCTGGATCACGCAGACGACGTGCCGCTGCCCACTCGTGATGCTCTGCACGTACTCTTCGACCTGCAGCTCAAGGCCATCGCTCAGCTCATCAAAGTCGTTACTGCCAAGAGCGATCAAGACGTCTTGTTGAGGTTGAAAGGGATTGGTCGAGCGATAAATGATGTAGCTTGTCGTCCATGCGCACGCAATCAATGCAGGGCTGAAGCCTACAGGCGCGTCGGGAACAGACAGAGGGGTGAAGTGAGATCTATCAGGACCATTGCCGAGTTGTCCAAGTGCATTGGAGCCACTGCCCAACAACACCACCACCCCAGAACCTTGGCGAACAAGAAGCAAAGTATGCGACCCTCCAGACGCCATCGCCATTACCTCTCCATCAACCTCACAATCCATAAATCTCGTCACATCTGCCGAGTGTCCAAGCCCCAGCTGACCAGCGCCATTGGAACCACTAGTAAACAGCCTCATTAGGCGTACTTGAAGTATTCCCAACCGACCCAGTTTGCAATGACAAAACAGGTTGTTGTAGGGACCATCAACGGGATGAGGTACTTGTAGTGCGTATCACGGCACAAAGGCTGGATTAATTGAGGCTGCCAGTCAGTCGGGAGTCATTTGGAGCGAGCGGCCCGTGCTACTCACCTCGGAAGGACAGTACAGAAACGAGAGCGCCAAACTCCAACAAACGGCGCCCAAGAGCAAGAATGCAGCGCTATAAGCGTACAGCTGTATTGATGACTTGACAGGCTTTCGTCGCTGGCCCTCGAGTTGTGCTTGACTCGCGCCGTCGTGGTCCATACTCTAGCGCAAGCCTGGTGCAGCTGTTCGACTGCAAAGCGTTCCGGCGTTTCTTCGGTAAAATTACATCAAGGTCATGTCGTTCTCTCGCCCATAGCTACGAGGATTCTATCTATCAATGCCCGTTTTTGAAACTGTTCTCTAGCTAGTGATCTCGTTGCCTGACTTGTCAGCCAGTCCCCACTCTCAAATATCAGTCTCCCTCACCTTCAAGAAGCGATCCAGATCGATACGTTCAGCGTCCAAAGCACGCGCAAGATGAAAGATGGTATCCTCGATAGCATTGTCGTCTGCCACGAGATCGATCAATCTGACTAGTCAGCATCCTCAAAGACTTAACCAGAAGACTCGCTGATTGTGCACAATTGAGATACTGCAAACGACCTCATCAACCCCAACTTCACCCCGACTCTCCAGATCGACCACGCGCTCTTCACATGCAGCGACCGCCGCACCCCATTTCTGTCCTACAGTATCACAGACAGCGCGAACAGCCTCAAGTCTCGCCATCTCATCTCTAATCGCAGGCTCTCCTGAACGCAGATCGTCATTCACATCGCGTAACTGCTGTTGCGAGACTTGTAGCGATCCGAGGAGGGAGGGAACTGCGCCTTGTAGGCGGGGGAGTAGCATTGAGTGCAAGTGCATGGTTTCTGGTGGGGGTGGTTTCGAAGGTGGTGGAGGAGCTGGTCCTAGGGAGGTGGAGGGTTGAGGTAACTCGTCCAAGTCGTTGTCTGATGATAAGAGATCGGGAACTGGAGCGCGACGAGGCTGCTGAACAGGCGGTACCGGTCTCTCTGCAGCGATAAAGCCAGCGACTTGGGGGCCGCTGAGATCTCGTTCAGAGGCGTGGTAGATCTGCTGCTGAGGTTGAGGAGAGTAGGATAGCCCAGCTTGGGCATTGTTCGTATACAAAGTTTGCGGAGTCTGCTGTGGAGACCAGACTGGATGCTGGGGATGTTGAAGTTGAGGCTGCTGCAAGCCGTTTGCGAAAGGATAGTCGTTCCCGGGTGATTGGAAATGCTGCGGAGGTGGAGAAGCAAACCCCGTCGATCCAGGTGGTGCAAAGCGGGGATCAACGCCCTGCGACAGTGGTCGCGGAGGCAAGCGAGGATCCTGTGGATGAGGTGGGATAGGTGGGGGGAGGCCAAGCTGTGGTCCACGGTTGATCGGTGAGGACGGCGAGTACGTTGGCAGATGCTGCGTGACATCAGCATCATCCTAATGATCCAAACAGACGTACATCAGGACGTTGCGAGGAGCCGTAGCTGCCTGGCGCCATATGCACTTGGGGTCTGGTAGGTGGTGGCGGTGGTCGTTGAGTGTAACCCTGCGCAGGGCTAGACGGTGACTGCGGTGGTGGCGAAGCTACAGCCCTATGAGTCGTCGGCGAGGTCACGCCAGGGCCAGGCGGAGGCTTGGCATAAACAGGCGGAGCAGCAGAAAAGATAGCAATCAACGACTGTAACAGCGCAGCAAGCGTGTGAGCCTATTCGTCAGCTCGCTCGCGCGCCCTCATTTGAATCATCACCTCCCATTTTCTCTCCCATCCTTCCAGCTGAGCATTCATGACCCGACCCCCAGGCTCGACTTCTCTACTCTTCCTCACGCCCATCTCTTTCGTGGGTACCACGTAGACCATGGGTGGTTTCTTGGGGTATTCTAAAGGAAACCAGATGTGCATTGGGATGTGGTATGTTGAACCTCTGAATGATATTGGCAGTGTCCCGTGGAGGAGAAGAAGGAGGGCTGTTTGACCAGAGTCAAATGCTGCGCATACAAGTCAGCATCCGGACTGTTTACGGTTGGAGAGACTCACTGAAGGCATCCGTCTTGACAGCCAGCGATGGCCAAGCTGTCAGCGATTGCGTCACGTCAGCGAAGACTCTATCGCGGGCTGGATAAGGCTTGAGCACGTTCTGTAGCCATTTCTGAACAAGTGGTGATGGTGATCCCATGTTGCTGCTCTACACCTGTACAGTTTCAGAGATGCAAGCAAGTAAGATGTCGACGTCGAGCGCTGCTGCTGTTGTTGCTAAGGCACCAAACCGCGATTGGGGTGCTACTGAAGAGCTTTTTACACGCACCCCTAGTTTCAGTCCGCGAAGCTTGAGCAATGAGCATGATCAGCTCGTCGCACTCTGTACATTCATGTCGTCAAGCCAAGAAGAAGACGTAAACGTGCCGAGTATTGCGCTCAAACGCGGTATACGGGGGCGACGAACAGCGCGCGTTGGTGCTGGCTCCGACGTGAGCTTGCTCAAAAAGAGAGCAAGGACAAACGCGAAGCGAGGGGATGGAGGTGAACGCCTTCGTAATCTTGGTAAGCCAAGGCATTGTTGAATATGACACCTAATATTTCAGTCATCTTGTTGATAGGGCTGTCGTTGTTTTTGATCTCATATTGGATCTGGCGCCTGATCCGACGAGTGCAACATGGCCTTCCCGCCAAGCGCAGACCTCCAATCTCTCAAAAGTCGCCAGGCTTCAAGCACGAGCTATAGCTACAGAACTCAAATGAGAGGGGCAGGTATATCATCTAATCATTCTTGATACCTCACTCCATCCGACGTATTCGTCTCTTCCCACTTCAACAACAACCGGCTCACATCCGCCTTCATCCCTTCCAGCAGCTCCCTCTCCTTGTCCTCAACCTTGACATTCTCCAATACCTTGCCCACACAACGCTCGACATCCTCCAACAAGATCAAAAGCCATTGAACACCTTTCCGCTGGCTGATAGACAACTCTGCAATCTTGCTAGGCAGGTCATCGACAAGTGAGAGCCTACCTGTTCGAGGGATCATGGATGCGTCGGGAGTGATTCCCGCCTTGGCAGCCTGCTCAAACGCATCTTCTCGCGAGCGCTGGATCGCTCGCTGCTCCTCGCGTGTTGGCGATGGCGCGTGCGTCCACTGCCCGGGGGGGTAGTGCATGAAGATGCGCAAGCCCTGTAGCGCCACCTCCGGCCCCGAATGCAGTGCCGTCTTGATCAAGAGCGCCATGGCTTCGGCATCGGGTCGTCGCGGAGCTGTAGTGAGCCAGATAGCAAGTCGCGCATCTTTCGCAAACGCGCGAGCTCGCGGCCTCGACGATTTCCAAGTCGCATCCCTCCCATGCTCGACACCCTCTCGCAAAAGCGTCATCTTTCGAAAGATGTGCAGAGCCGAACGCCAATCTTTGGCCCATCGGCATGCATTCAACATGGCGTGCCAAGAGACCATCGGCCAGCCAGCATCGTCGACGCCAGGCGGCTGATATGAGTTGAGGATACCAAGGATGCCGTTGACATCGCGGCTTTCGGAGAATGCAGAGATGCACATTTGAAAGAATGCGAGGTCGGCTGAAACGGTAACGGCCTCGTCATCGAGGAAGAGGTGGGCGAAATGACTTGCGAGGTCGTGGCGCTTGAGAGCGAGGGTGAGCTTGAGGATGGTAGTGGCGACTTTGGTGTTGAGGGGTAGTACCGGGAGGTTGGCCAATGCGGGAGAGGGAGCTGGTCGCGGTGCTGTGGCGCTTTGGCCGGGAAGGGAGAGGTCGAATAGCGCAGGAATAAGATCCATGGCATACTTTTGATCTTCCCATCGACCTTTGCTGAGAGCGACAACTGCTTGATTGGCAAGGATAAAGTCGATCTGCCGTTGAGCGCGAGGATTGGGAGGCAGTGACTCGTCTGGCGTACGGAACTGACGAGCAGCCTGCTCCCAAAGACCTCGAGCAGTGATCGTCAAATGCGCTTCATCACCCTTCTTGGCTGCAACCGGTGCCGGTGTCGAATCCGCCAATGCCTTGAGCATAGTGGTATAAGTCGCACTATCGGGCGACAAAGGCCCAGAGAGATCAAGAGACAAAAACACTCTCTGCATCTCCTGCAATAACCCTTGCTCGGCGCAGAAGGACAGGTAGGCATTGACGGGCATGACACCTGCTTCATCGGGCGGTACAGCTCGTTTTCTGCGAGCAGTATCACTCTCGTCTTGGTCGACGGAATCGGCGCTCTCTAGCCCTGTCCCTTCGGATTCGGTTTTGGGTTTCTTCATGAGACCAAGGACGTGTTTCATTGCCATGTCAAAGATGAGCGTGACGCGGGATAGCGCCCGAGTGTTGGATTTGGTAATCTGGCCGTGCTTGACGTAGCTCGACAGCATTGTCGTGTAGGTTCGTGTGGACGGCGAAATGCCTCGTCTCTTCATCTGCATACTTGTCAGCCAGGGCCTCAGGTGTAACGAAAAACTCACGTCATTGAACAGTCGATACTGCCGATCAAACATTCCTTCTTGCCCAACAACCCCTAAAAGCTGATTCCACACAACGACATTCTGTGCATGTGGAACAGCTTCCTGCACCAATCGAACCGCTTGCTCTATATCGTTGACACCAAGTTGACCATCAGTCCTGTGCTGCTTGACGAAGCGTGTCAACTTGTCGGCTAGGAGGAAGGGGTCCGTCACTTCTCGAGGTAGCACTCGATCTTCAGTAAAAGGCACTGGACCCTCGAGCTGCAATTTGACGAATTTCTTGATTTGCGATGGGTATTTCAAAGCTCTTGTTGGTCTTCTGGGTAGTGCCTTCTCGCCGAAGATGGACTCTAGCTTGCTCAGTGACGGCTTGCGACCTAATGTATCGATGCGCTGCCGTTGCTCAGGCATAATCTCTCGTCTCCCTCGACTCCCTAATCCTCGACTTTGGCGCTCGTCGCCGTTCAATAGCCTTTGAAAGTCATCATGCTTTACTTGTCCGCCTCTGCCCGAGGACACAGCGTCGCGCAGTTGTTGCTTGCGGGCACCCAGGTGCAAGGAGTGGGGTCGTCCGGAATCGCTCGAATGTGGAGCTTGAAGAGTCGCCGCCGAACTGATTGATCTGGCGACATGTCTTGCTCGAGCGCTGCACGATGGACCTGCTACAGCTTGTCGTGCTGAGAACATTGGCAATCAGTCTTGCTAATTTGCTGCTGAAACCCAAATAATGGCGAAGACTTCAGGCCCGCGGGTGTCGTGAATGATAGGCGCGTGCCGGCGCACCGAAGGCTCTTGGTCAAACTGCAGCACGGAGCTAAATGTAAAAGATGCTCAATTTGGCCACTGCGCCTCATATGTCAGTTTGAACGAGCTTGGCCTCCTCAATAATTACTGTATTATGTCCAAGTATCAATGTAGAGCATTGCATGCGTCTGATTTACCACGAAAAACCCTCACTTGGACAAATCTGCGCCTTGAGCCGGCATAGCAGCCACGTCTTGTGGGACTGGTGCAGCAGCCGAAGTAACGGGTGGTTCCGCCGTCGGAGGCTGCGGGATCGTCGGAGCTGATGCTGACGGCGGGATATACACTCCAGCAAAGCCGCCTGTTGGTCGTGCTGGTGCAGCAGATGTTGAGACGTGGATGACGACCGATGGTGTCGATGCTGCTGATGTACCAGTCTGAGTGAATGATGACAAAGATTGGGCCTGCTGGAGCACAGGTGTTGGATACGCTGTCGACGTTGCGCCAGCAATTGGAACGGCAGGGAAGGGTCGGCTTGTGGCTGCGCTGGGCGTGGTGGGTTGCAATGCTGCGGTTGTGGAAACGCTGAAAGCACCAGAGCCGACAAACGGCGGATGACCAGTTGCAGTGACCGGCGCAGAAGAACCGGGGAGAACGGCGGCACTGGCTGTGCTAGGCTGTGGAGGAGGCGCACCCGATGTGGAAGGGGCCGGAGCAGCTGGAACAGTAGTATTGGCGATCTGAGGCTTCTGCGTAGCTGCACCAGGTGCGACCAGCGGACCAAGTGTTCCAGCCGCAAACTTGTCTCCACAAGATTTGCACACTAACCGTCAGTCATGATTATGTACCCAAATTGCTCACAAGTTGCTTTGCCACCAGGACCTTTACGCCACACACGCAGCCTAGACCCTCCACAACCTTCGCAAATGGTACCGGGAGTACTCCTCTTGCCAATCACGCGCTTCCCATCTGCCCCAACTTCACTCTTGCGGCGCCTCTTGCCAGTGCCAGCTTGTCCCTTCTCAGCCTTTGTGGCAGCCATGCGCGCCTGTTGCTCCACGGCTTGGTCAATTTCTTCGAAGGACATTGGAACCTCGAATGCGACGGCAGGTTCGGCTTTGCGCTTGCGAGGGTTGACGGGCGCTGCTGCTGCCGAGGGCTCTGCTAGATCGATCTCAAGTTGCGTCGTATCATCCATCGTGCTGCGGTATGCTGGAGGTGGAAGACCGAAGCGAGACTTGGGATAAATGTTGTACAAGCGGGGTGCAAACTTGTCCGTTTCAGCCTAATAGTCAGCTCATTCTTCAAGGTTCACGCGCTTACCTCCTCCAGTTCCGGCATCACTTCGTCCAACCGATGCTTCAGGAAGGACCGAGCAGGCACCCTCTCCAACAACTCCGCAAACCCAACAGCCTTCTTCTCGTATCGCTGAGTGATCTTGGCTTTCCGCGCAGCCTTTTTCGCCTCGTATTCGTCCCGCAGCTTCTTCTGCTGTTTCTCCACCTCCTTCTTTCGTTCTTCCTCGGCAGCTCTGGTTAACGTCTCAGCCGCGGGCGATTGACTGGCACCATCTGTAGGTGCTGCTGATTGCGCAGTGGACACAGGCGCTGGTGGCACCGCAGGACGATCGTCATAAGCCAGATCACCCAGCTCATCGTAGTCGATGACCTTCATTGTCTCCTGCATTGCTCTCCACGTCGCATCCGTGACACCAGTCAGACGAATCGTGACGGGCCGGACTGGCCCTTGACTAGGAATGAGTGAAGTGGTGGAAAGGCGAATGAGAGGTGGATACACGGGAGGGTTCACAGGAGCAGGCGGCAGAGTAACAACCGGAGTGAGGGCCGATGTGGTTGAAGTGGGTGCCGATGCCACCGGGACAGATGCCTGAGGACCAGCGGAAGCGACAGAAGGGGGAGCAGCGGTTGAAGAGGCAGGCGTGGCAGACGGTCCCGGCGTCGTCGTGACAGTTCCAGTAAGTGATGCAGCCGCGTTCGGTGTAGCAGATAGAGGCGCATCAGATGATCTTGTGCCCTGCTGCGGCGCTGCAGCTGTCGTGTTTGTTCCTACAAGCGATACCGGTGACGTCTTCGCCACCGAGGGAGCTGCTGGAGCTTCATTGACTGCTGCAAATGCTGACGCCGGCTTTGCAGCGTCTGGAGCTTGACCCAAAGGCGTGGATGCGGCTGTACCTTGAGAGACGAGCGCTGGAGCGCTGTGATTCGCAGATGGAGCAGAAGAGGGTCCACTCCCTGACAGTGGTTGATCTGGCTTGGACGAATTGATCGGAGGTGGCCACCTGTGCACGCCGAGCGGCCGCTGTTGATACTGTGGCGGAGGAGCGACGACGACCTTCGGCCTAGCAGGCCAAGTCGGCTGAAGCCAACCTTTCGAAGGCACCAGGAACGAAATCAGCACCGTGCCATGCGCCGGCGGCTGCTCCCAGCCCTCCTCCACATCGACTTCCATCACATCTTCAACCTCTTCTTGCTCAATCGGGAAAGATGTGACAACCGGCAACTTTCTCTTCTTTGGTCGTGATGCTGACTCAGCGCCCCAAGGTACTCGAAAGATGAAGGACTGTGAACCAAGTGGGATGAGAAACTTGTCTGCGACATTATCGCGAAATGAGAGGACGATGAAGGGGAGTGAAGGGCCTTCGGGCGGTGGTGGGGGTGGTCGTAGGGGGAGGTATGTTGGAGCTGGATTGTACATGGGCTTATTCATCGGCGGAGGTAGATTGACCTGCGCTGGTGCGTTAAACTTTGGCGTAGAGGAGAAAGCTGAAGGTAGAGGTGCAGCAGGGGTAGGTGCCGCCATGCTCGGTGGCATGACGACAGATACAGTCGACTTGCCACTCGAACCAAGAGCGACGGTAGAACCTGAAGACTGCGCCGCCGTTTCTGTTTTAGCTACCTGAGACGTAGACAAGCTTGCAGTGCCAAGCGCAGATGAAGCAGGCGTATTGCCAGCTGACTTTGCTGCTGTTGCGCCGGCTGCAAGCTGTGCCTGCAAAGTCGATACGACTTTCCCGAGCTGCGCCAGTTCATCCTTGCTAGCCTCGTGCTTGGCCGCTTTGTGAATCAAAGTCGCGATCCAAGGATACTGGCTTGCGGCTTGGTTGACTTTCTGGATCAATGTCAAGGGCTATCGTCGTCAGTCATTGTGCCATTTTCATTGACACACTCACAATGTCGGCTGGCTTCGCGGCACTAGACTGCTGTTGCTGCTGCTGTTGCTGTCGCTTGGCTGCCGCTTGTACCTGCACCTGTCGATCACGCTCCTTGCGTTCTCGATCTTTGCGCTCCTTCTCCCTCTTCTGCACCTCCGCCGCATTGCCATCCCCCGGCCGATCTCTGACAAACTTGCCAACCCAAATCGAGACACCATCATACTCTACAGGACCGACTTGCATCCCGCACCATCCCACACGACGCAGCTCGTGCGCAGGCGGTCCATCTTTCAGCGTTGCTTGCGGCGGTTCTTGGACAGCTTTTTGCTTGCCCTTGCCTTTGATAGGCTCGGGGTTGACGGTATGAAAGCTTGATGCTGGAAAGTATTCGCTGCCGGAAAAAGGTCTTGAACGACCGCCTTTACTTTTCGGGTGGTTGAAGACGCGCGGTAAGAGGGACGTGAGGTGTCTTTGGCGAGTACTGCTCAGCGCGTGATGGAGTGCCAGGCTAAGTCGTCAGTCACAATCACGACACAAGGAGACCGACCTTTGTGATAGACTAAGAAGTTCAGGAGTACCGGCGGCATGCGAGCAGGTTAGACCACCGCTATCGACATCCATGTCCGAAGCATCGACTTCGTGACCTGCTTTGTCCCATATTTGCGGTTCAGTAGTCGTCGGAAGTGCGCATAGCTTTGAAGGACCTGCTACTGGCAGTGGCGCAGGTGGGAATGGAGGCGCAGCTCTAATGACCCCGAGTGGCATGGTGTGCAGCACGATCTTTGTGCTCGCTCACAAGTTGACCTGCACTGCTGTTGCTGCCTGGACGCGCGGGAACCTATCTTGCGCGCCTACGAGGATTAGTGAATCGTATTCCGCAGGGATCCGACGTGAACAGCGGGAGTCCGAGGAATGTGGAGGTACACCTTCGGCTTTCTCCCGAACGGCAGCTGCGCAAGTTGGATCGTGAGTCTTGCATCATCATGGCCTACACCTACCCATTGCTAAACAACATCAAGCAACAGGCAGATGAGTCTCCTAATTCTCTTGCCATCTACGACAAGCCGGCGCGTCTACGGATCTCCTACGGACAACTGTATCAGGACGTCATTGCTCTCGCAAGCTCCCTCCTGCAGGTCCGAAATGTCGATGACTTGAGAGAGACCCGGGTGCTCATACTGGCAGCCAAAGGTTATCTCGTACCTCTGGCTCTGCTTGCGGTTTGGTCAGCTGGTGGCGTGGCACTACCAGTGCTGCCTGGCCAGCCTGTACCAGAGCACGCATATCAACTCGAGAATGCAGGCGCTGAAATCATCTTGGCTGATGCGGCGAACATGAGCCGAGCTCGGGAGCTACAAGCCTCTGCTGGACTGAAGGGCTTGAAGGCTGAGCTTGTCGAACTCAGAATACCTGAAAAACATAAGACGATCGCGTCCACGCTTCGAGAGATCAGTGATGACCGCCGTGCTCTTATGCTGTATACGAGTGGTACTGTGAGTAGCAACATTTACCCCTCTTAGACTAACAAAACAGACTGGCAAGCCCAAAGGTGTAGTTACAAGACATTCGGCATTAGCGAGCCAAGTTAAGAGTATCTGCACAGCATGGCGATGGACGTCCAGTGTGCGTACACCCCATTCTCAGAAGATCGTACCTAACGAAACAAGGACCATCTCCTTCACGTTCTACCCTTGAATCACCTGCACGGCATCGTCGTTGCGCTACTTACGACACTGTGGGCTGGAGCAGCTGTTGAGCTATGGGAGAAGTTTGATGGGCCTGCTATTTGGGAGCGTTGGATCAATGACGCCGATGAAGAAGCTGTTACCATGTTCTTTGGCGTTCCCACTGTATACTGTGAGTCGCTCCTGGAGATGGAAAGCAGTGATTGATACTGATGGCACAGCCCGCTTGATCGCAGCGCACGCAACGCTCGACGCTGATCGCCAACAGCAAGCAACTGCAGCGTCCGCAAAGCTCAGACTCCAAGTCTCTGGCTCTGCACCTTTACCTCAAGCAATCAAGAAAGCTTGGGAAACCGATCCTGGAATCGGTGGTGGCCAGGTGTTGCTTGAGCGATATGGCATGACGGAGACGGGAATCATTGCAGGTGGAGGCTGGGATAGTGCGGACCGCATCAAGGTTCGCGCACTCGTTACGGGTGCTGTCAGAGCTGACGAAAGCAGGGCCATGTTGGCAGACCATTGCCTGGCGTGCGCTTACGATTGTGGGATGAAGAGCGCGGTGTGGAGGTGACGGAGGACGACATGGCAGGTGAAGTTCAAGTATCAGGTCCAGGCATCTTCAAAGAGTGAGTGATCTCTGTCTCCACTGGAGGACCATTCTGACATCAAGGTACTGGAACTTACCCGAGGCAACAGCAAAGGAATTTACCCCAGACGGGTGGTTCACAACAGGCGACGTCGCGGTTCTGGCATCACACTCTTCCGAGGGACGAGGACAGTACAAGATCTTAGGACGGAACAGTGCAGATATTATCAAGAGTGGTGGTGAAAAGATCAGCGCTATTGAGATTGAGACTGCTATTCTTGAACTTGCTGGTATGAAGGATTGTGCAGTCGTTGGCATTCCTGATGAAGAGTGGGGTCAGGTGGTGCGTTTTATAATGTATGAAGTGAGCGCTGACTATTGTGTTCAGGTTGGTGTATGTCTTGTGACGGACCGACAAGAGTCGACTGTAGACTCTTTACGGACAGCTCTGCGACCGATTCTGGCCAACTACAAACTTCCCCGACGGCTGAAGCTATATGACGAGATACCACGCAATGTAAGCCATCTCCTATCGCAAGGCTCCACAGAGCTGATCGCATACAGGGCATGGGTAAAGTACAGAAGAAGGCTCTCGTTCAGCAAGCATTTCCATAGCCATCTCCATAGACAACATTGCAAGATTGCCACATTTGTGCCTTGGAACCAAACACGACGTTGAGGGAGAAGGCAAGGACCTCTAAGGAAGGGACGATGGCCCATTTCACAACGCCAGACGAGGAAGTCAAGAAGGCCCGAGCAGGAAATCATGGGATATGACGCGGCTTGAGTCATGGCACGTTGGGCTCGGGGTTTTGGTGATGGCTGTCCTCGTCTCGACGGTCCGTGCGTCTTGGCTTGCCTTGCTGTTTGTCTCGCCGCTACTCCTGCTATTCGTGGTCTACACTTTGGAGACTGTACTGTCTCTACACTCTAATCATATTCAGATAGACGTAGTCAAGCTGAGGCGCCTTGGGCAGGCATTCAGGCCTCTGGCTTTCACAACGCCTTCGGCTTGGTCGGCTGGCCTAACGCGACTATCGTGGGAGGAGACTACCCCCACCGAGCCTACAACCATTCATCCACAAGCTCCTCACTCGCTGAGGGAAAGACTCGATGAGCTGCTCCAGCTCGTACGGCGAGACTTCATCCTCTCTTGGTACAATCGGCTTTCTCCCTCCCCGGCCTTTCCCAACGCCGTCGACAGGACCATCCGTCAAACGCTTTCTTCCATTGTCAACAGGGCAGAGAATGTCGACTGGGCTTCCCTCGTCACCAGCAAAACAGTACCCTTGATCAAAGACCTTATCGAGCACTACAAAAAGGTCGAGGCGACGCTGCCGAAGGCTCGCAACGCCGACACTCCCATTCCACTTCCTACCAATCACCATCCGGCCGTTACCCCTTCGAACACCCCATCTCTTGCTCCCGCTGCTGTTGAGGCGCATCTGCACAAGATCGTTGACCGCCTGCTCGACAATGCTTTGCCACAGAAAGAGAGGGCCAGCTTGGCGCTGCGCATCATGACGCGCGAGATTGTTGCCAACATGATCTTGATGCCTATCATTGATCTACTCTCTGATGCCGACTTTTGGAATCGTTTAATTGAAGAAAGGGGTCGACGGCAGCTGCATGAAGAGTGAGTGGCGTGAGATGATGTGGCAGGGCTGATCGTTCACAGAAAGCTGGTGAAGAAGGTTCTGTCCGCTCTTGATTCCACACGACCTCCAAAGACGCCCAGAACTCCTGTGAAGAGACGCGCGGTCACCACGATTGCAATGACGTCGACTCCAGCCGAGCTAGAAGGTTTCATCCAATCATTGCGCCTTGTCAAGGACTTGAACAAAGCTAAACAGTACCGCGCGGATATTGAGCGTGAAATCCGGAAAGCTATGGCCTTGGAGGGTGACAGATCTCAATTAGGTCCTGTAGAGGCTGTCAATGTACGAGATTACATTAATAAACTCAACAAGGCGCAAAGGGTGGTTGAAGGGCGTATCGAGCAGCTCGCCGGCCTTGAGGTAAGACATCGAAACTGATCAAACGAGCTGACTTGTAGACTTTAAACTCCTCCGACAGCTTGCAGAACCTTCCTGATGTGACTCTTGACCTCATTCTCGCCAATCAGGCCTCAACAGTGCCTTGGCTTGAGCATATGGAGCGACGAGGCAAGACGGCCATCTTGCAGTTCTGGCTTCTCGTTGAGAGTCTCAAGGACCCGTTGGAGGCCCTCGAGGCGCCTGAAGAGGGAGGCGAGGATTGGGAAGCCGCTTCCACTGCGCAGAGCGTCAACTCTTCGGATTCCGAGGTGCTTCTGAACCTGCCAGGCGCCAATGATGCCGTGCACGAGGACATCAAGTCGTTGTGGTACAGCTACTTTGACAAGCGTCTAGTGGATGTACCGGAGAGATATCGAGAAGCCATCCAAAAGTATGCACTCGATAATGGCAAAGACCATCCAAACTCCCTGGCCAAGGCCCGTCGCGCCGTCTTCCTCTCTCAACGACACGCCTTTCAGCAAATGCTAGATCAAGACTGGGAAGACTTTCGACGAACAAAGCTGTACCGCAAGGCTTTGGCAGAGCTGGACTCGAGTCGAGAAACTCACGCCGAGTTGCCACTCCCTGAGGACATTGCTTCCATGCCCAAGTCACCTCTCACAATCAGCAATCCGTTCAAGCAGCTGCTCAGTCCTGACAGGCGAGAGCGCCCTCTGCTGCAAGGCCCTCATCTATCCTTCTTCAACAAGCTAGGCAAGGCGGCAAGCCCAGCCTCAGCGAATGCAATCAGGCCCTCGCTATCCCCAATCAAAGCGACCTTCTCGGACATCACGAAAGTGACAGAGGGCAAGCCTCGACGGTTCCTCACCAGAGGGCAGACTTGGTCACCTACACCTGCCGACTCCACCCAACATCAACTCAGCGACTCCCTAGGGTCCTTGATCGGCTCTCCAGAGCCAGAAGCTCGTGCGCCACTCTTCGGCGATGACGTTCATGAGGACGACGTTGACGAAGAAGCTCGCTTGCGAATTTCAAAGCGTCAGCAGGACGACCTAACGGCCGCCCTGTCTACCATCATTGCAGGTGACGAGGAAAGATCAGTCGGCGATCCCTCAAAGAGTGACGCCCCGTCGGAGACTCACTTCGCGTCGCCGGCCGCGTCACTGGTGCTTCCTGATCGAGCACAAGTAGCCACACAACCTGTGAACGTTGGGCGGCACCCCATGCATGCGCGAAGCTCGGAGAGTCTGAGAAACTCATTTTCGGAGCCACAAAATAGGCCAAGTGAAAGCCTTCAACACAGCTTGAGCTTCCCGCTTGCAGTCCCTGCTCCCGAGGGTGTCTCGGACGACGAAGATAGCCCTGCTACGCGGGCTGCGTTGAGTCTTGGCGTGTCCAGCTCCCATGTTGACCAGCCTCTGCATGTCGCTATTGATAGACTGCGTGATCAAGAGGTCTTGCATCTTGATCACCTTCAACAGCTCGAAAGCTACGTCGACTTGGCGGAGCTCCATGCTTCCGATGAGATGCTACAGCTCTGTCGTCAATCGATGCATCGTGTCCGCAGAGACCTCGCGGCGGTACAACTGCGCATCACCAACTACACCCAACAACAGCTCGAGAGCCGTCTCATACCTGGCATGACCTCGGCTACGATCACCCGAGTCGCGCCGGTTGATGGCGTTTACTGGTTTGATGTCGTCGTCGTTCGTCAAGCCGTCGCAGATCAAGCTGTCCAAGCATGGACGGTCACCAAGCGCTTCTCCCAATTCAACGACTTGAAAAAGACTCTGCACGACTGGATCGGCAACCTGCCACTACCGGCCAGATCAAACTTGCAACAAAAGTCGAAGCAGACTCCGGAGTTTCCTGCCAAGTCAGTCATTACCAAGTCCAATTTGCTCCAGGAGCATCGTCGGCATGCACTGGAGCGTTACATTCAAGTGAGCAGGTGCTGGAATAAGCGCTGACAGCCAGTCTCTGCTTTCTGTACCAGAGTTTTGCACTTCACCACCTCTGCAGAACTTTCTCGAGCGCACGCCGACAGATCTTAGCATGTCATTGGCGCTTCTGCAGAGGTCTCTGGACTCTGTAGCTGGTGGAGAGGGCCTGCCGGAAGAGAACTCCTTCCAAAGACTCTTGACAGCTGTTGGCAGCATCGGAGGTCAATTCGTTGAAGATCTCGCTGTCGGGCCCACAATAATGATCAACTCGGTGCAGACTGCCATCACTTCACAAGCTGCAGAGATGTCCCGAGGCTTTGGCGATTTGGTCAACACACCAGGTAGGAGGCCTCTTGCGCTGCGCTGACGCCATTTTCAGAGACTGTTCCAAGCTTCGTGCAGCCTTGGCAAGATCTTTGCATGGCACTGCTAGACTATGATGCCAGCGCTTGGACGTTGCGACGGCCCGCTGTCATTGGCACACTTCAAGCTATTGCAGGCACGATTGAAAAGTAAGTGCGTGTGGCGCTTGGCGCGCCGTTACTGACGGTCAAGACAAGCTCGTGCCGCTCCAGCCAAATTATTCTCATTTCAGGCCTTGGAGAGGTATGTCGAAAGCTTGCAAAGTAGCCTCTGGCCGGGTGGGCAACGCCGACCGTCCTCGACACCTCGCACCGATCAAGAGAAGCAGCAATCGCGGTCAGATGCGGAGAAGCTGCTCTTCCCCATCATACCTGGTCAGTTTGTTGGCAGATGCTGACAGCTAGACTGACGAAGTAGACGCAGTTGTGGCATTTTGCGGCAAGAAGTACATTCTCAAAGGCGTCAGACGTAGCCTTGCCATTTTGCAAGATCGTCGCCTGAACCAGCATCTGATTCTTACGACACTAGATGATGTGAGTCTACACGCTGTGTTAGCGAGCTGACACGGCAAGATTATCGACGCTTTGTATCCATCATCTACGACTCCACAGGAAGCATTATAATGTTATCAACTGCTTTGTTTCGTTCTTGGCATGTCGGCGGTTATTCGGCTTCCTTTGAGGCGTTTGAGGTTGATCGTCAAAGGGAGCAAAGTTGCTACTGACAGGGAGTCAGTTTTGATCTTGTCAAGCCTTCAAGCTTGTCGACGGTGATAGTATGCCTGCCCCAGTGGCACCAAGGGACATGAAGAGTGCGTTCACGAGCAAATGGGAGGAGAAGCATTTCTGGAACGACGCGCAGCAAGTCACAACGTATTGCAACATTGCCTACGTTTTGCTCATCATTATTCTTTGGTAAGCGCTCTCCTGATCATACCTGACGATCGAGGCGTAGGGACTGGTCGTTCTGCAGGAGTCATCGATGGTACAAATGGCCTCTCAATGCGCTGATTGCTGTTTTCCGACTCATTCGGCTGGTCCGACCTCTACTGAAGCCATTCAAGATTCTGACTGTTGCTTTTCACGAGGTTTGCTGGACCTCGCGAGCTTACGAACTGACGCGAAAGCTGGGTCATGCTTTCGTGGGGACACTCACATGCTCGTTTCCTACGTGCGGAAAACATCAGCCTGCTGGCGGAGTCAAGTACATTCGCGTCTACTGTACGTTGTCCATCTGGTGTTCAGCACTGATAATCAGCGGATCAAGGTGGGTTAACCAAATTCAGAGCCAACAAATGGGATGGTCAAAAATGGGTCGGGCGACGGCAGCCCAACGTCTTTTTGACTTTACCTGCCGGCTATCTGTACGTCTATTGATCAGTAGACTCTGAAACTGACGAGATAGCGGCAGCTCCACAATTGGATGCCTCTTAATTGTCGCAGGCTGTGAGTCAGATGAGTGTCATGAGCTGACGCGAAGTCAATACATGGTGGTCCAAAGTCGCCACGCTGACCATGGCCGTGCTGATCCTTCTAACAATCATACTGTGCATCGCCGTCTTGCCGAAGTACGCCATCAAACGACTTGCTCTCAAAGTTCAAATTGGCTTTCTCAAGTTGTGCTGTTGTGCCCACGCTGTCCCGGCCATTAAAAGTCGTATCAAGCGAGCCACCGAGCGTCGCGCAGGCTTGATGGAACATCTGACAGACGAGCAAGCTGATGCTGACGAGACGCTGAGCTCTCTGCTCTGGTAAGCATCTATAAACATAAGAACTGACGCCAGGATGACGGGCACGTCAATCTTCTTTGCAGCCATCTTGACAGCCGCCTGGACGACGTCTGATTCTTTGTGCCTTCGATTCGTCGTGCTCTTCATGGGTTGGATGAGCGCCTTGTACGCCGTCTGGGACGTCTACGACGATGGCGTGCGCGCGTCGGATGAAGAATCAGATTGTACAGCTATGGCTGCATATGTGAGAAAGGAAATGGGGCGTGATGGTGACAAGTCTGGAGGATTCATGTTTACCTCTCAATGTGAGTCTCGCCATGCACTGCCGTCGCTCACGCTCAACCGATAGTTTTCGCGATCATTTGGATCACAATCTCGATCGGGAATCTCTTGCTTGCGCTAGCTGTTGGGTACTGGCATTTTCAAGAGACATTGGCGGAGCAAGCGCTTCAATCGCGCTCGCTTCTGCCGACGCCATTCCATTACGGCCCGGCTGACGCACTGCGCGATAGCGAAGTCATGGATAGGCTGGATGGATGGCGAGACGGTCTGTAGAGTACAGTAGTCTTGGTACAATGCAATCCGTGCAGCCTATGTTGCTCCTCAGATGAATATCCCACACTTACAGTTCATGTTGATAATCAGGCCATGAACTGCTTAACGCCTCGATCTGTACTCAAGTCCAGTGCAATGCATACAACCAATCCTATTTGTAGCCAACCATGGGCCAATAAGCATCCGGGGCATGAGGAATCTCTCCTCCTGGCTGCGGCCGCCATTTATAAGTCGGTGGTGTAGGCGGCAAACCTGTACCCGGGCCCGACCCAGTTTGCAGACCTTTGGCGTTGAATGCCGATGGGATGGTGGCAAGGACAGAGGTGAGCTCGGGTGTTGATGTTTGTGCTACTGCTGTTGAGGATGATGCTGCGATTCTGTGGGGTGAGTGAAAGCGGATGGGAGGAGGGCGAGGTAAGAAGAGACGTACGCTTTTTGGCCTTCTGGTGAGGCTAAGAGGAGTTGGGAGAGGTGAGATTGATCAATGACTGATGTTTGAGGATACGCCCTTCGTGTCTGTTTAATCATAAGCTGTGCCCGCACGCATCCGCTTTAGATCAACTCACGTCTCTCTTCCAGTACTTTCAAGCGTCAGCGTCCATGACAGCTAGACAAGGGATAGAAAACGTACAGGGTTCTGCGCAACATCACTCGCCATTGTTGCTGGCGTCGCGTATTTCTCAGGTCGGCTACCTGGCTGGATGAATCTGTTCTCGCGAGGAAGGGGGAGACCGGATGAGATCTCGGGGTTGACTTTTGACGTCAGCTTGAATTTCTCTCGTTCATCCGAAAGACGCACCGACGACGGCATCACCTGAACAATACAGTCAGTAGTATCCTGACATTCTTACATGTCATTAAAACGTACGGAACTTCTTCCAGAAACCCTACGTCGTCAGCCCAATCAGACGCTTTGGAATGCATAGCACACGCTACTTTGCAAGTGCTGAAACGTACCTTTGGCTCTACGTGATATCGTGTACTCTCTGATGACATGCGCTGAAGTGCGCGCATTGTTGGTGAGACCATGGCTGCTGTGTTGTGCTGAGGTATGTTAATCGCGCTTCAAGCTGAACAGCCACACTGGGCGAGAGGGGTTAAGCGCATCGGCTACTCGGTAATTAGGTCGCGAAGGGGGTTGACGACATTCGTGCAGCTTTCACGTGCTAGGCACGTCCACGTGGATCAGGGCCCATGCTTAAGCTGACGCGGTTTAGGTGAGATTCAGCCGTGGGTAGATAGCCAGAACATAGGATAAGAGGGGCATGGTCTCGTCAACAGAGGTATACAAGCAAGCCTAAGCTACTGTAAATCTTCATCTTGCTTCACCTTCGCGAAATGGCAAGTCAAGGAGCAACAACGAGCTTTCGAGAAGCGCTCAAGCTTCCTGACCTGCCCTCCAAAGGCAAAGTCAAATCAATCTGGCGCGAAGGCCCGCCAAGGTGCACAAGCTCGAAGAGTCTCACAGAGCAGCTGTCCTTGCCACCAAACTATCAACGACATCTACACTCCTTGATTGCTCAAGCTGGCACTCAGGTCTCTATACCGACACCAGACACTTCAGGAGGTAGTCACCTTGTTGCGTGGGATCAAGTGAGGAGAACGAAATGGGTCGCTGCGATTTGGGAGGCTGTGGTCGGGCATGAGGCCGATACGAGTGAGAATGGGAAGAGCAATGGGTTTATGGACGTGCCAACGGCGCATTGGATCCCAGGGGTGCAAAGGAGGAAAGACGCTTACAAAGATCGTACCAAGCTCTTTCCACCTCCAACACCACTCTCCTCACCATCACTAAGCCAAACACAGAAACTCAGAATGTCAGTCATGACGCCGTCCGACAGACCATCCACGCCCAACCCGGAATCAGGCGCTAATTCGACGAAGCGGCCTTCTTCGCCGACTGATGCTGATGAGGCTGCGGAGGCTTACAAGGACAAGTTAAGGGCGATGAATGGGTATCGTGCTTATGAAAGTCGGAAATGGGGCAAGAAGGATTGGGTGCGAGAAGATGGTCCGTCATTCTGTATGGCGAGTTTGGGCTGATGAACAGCTGATTATGCCCAAGCTAGAGCTCCGCGGCCTACGATCCCAGGCGCCTTTCCACATACCGACGCCTACATATACGAGTCCTCCTCTCCCCCCGCCGCGTCCTTTCACCACCCTCGTGATCCCAGCGAAGCACAAGCTCCACCATTAGATCTAAGCGAAGGCTCGGTCAAAGTTGTCTACTGCCTACACGTCCCAGCCTCCACACCTCTTCCCGAGAATCAAGTCCACACGCGCAGTAACTCTGTCCACGGGCATCCAGCACGTACTTTGACAGCCTCGACTGCATCTACAGCAACGGCAACAAAGTCAATTAGCCGTCGCTCCTCTGAAGTCGTTGGCTCGTGGAATCGCTGGGGTAGCACCAAGACGCTCTCGAGTGCGCAATCCAATTCGTCGGTGGAGGCGACGGTGCAACCGGAGAATGTTACAGTCGAATTCTGGCCAGGGCGTTTCGCTCTTGGCCCTCCCCCAGTCGCGGCCAACTTAGACGGTGATGCCATCGAGAGCGAAGATGAGTCGGAAGATGACATGTCGCCAGCAACGCTCACTTCCACTCGAGGAGTGAAAGGAGCTCCAGCTTTCAGTGAGGTTATCTCGGGTGCCGAAGATGATCTCGTGTCAGGAGAGGATACCAGTCTTGTGGGCGGGACGTTTGTACTGCGCGGTTTGTCGAATGATGAGCAGCATCGGAAAAAGGAAATCGTGGCTATTGAGAAGATTCTACGCATCTTGGTGAGTCTCTGCAGATGTTTAGAAAGGGTGGAGATGATGCTGACGGGTAGATCTACACGCTGAATGCGATGCGTCTGGAATTGGCTGTCATGGACGCTTATGGCGTACCAAGAGAAGTCCCACCTCCACCTCCACCTGCCAAAGCAGCGCCCGAGCCACCGCTGCACACTCGTGAACACCAAGCGGCATCAGCCTCAATATTAGCCAAGATTCAGTCCAAGAATGGCGCAAAGTCTTTCCTTGCGAAATTGGGTGGTGAAGGCAAATCGAGTTGGGGCAGCTGGCTTCGGCGGAAGGATAGTAAGAGTCGTGCAGACGATGATCTTAGTCGATCGAAGACGCGAGAAGTCGCCGAAGATACTGCGGCAGTGCCGGTGGTGCCTCCAGCCGCGCCTCTGCTGACAGGAACGGCCCTGCCAGAGCTCGATCCCTCGACGGCAGCTGAGACAGTTGCCATGTCAGCATACGAGCGCCACATCCAAACTCTTCACAAACTGCAAAGCCTCAAACTCTCCACGACACCAGGCCTCGTCTTCCCAATGCCGCCGCTACTACTTCGTATCGCTGCTGAAGACCAGCAGCGGCAAGACTATTTACGCGAATCGGCTGCTGCTGCTGATGGCCGGTCATCATCAGCTGTATTGCTTCAAAAGCCAAGAGCGTCTGCTCATAGGTTGGGAGGAGATATCAGGGCTGGGCTGAATGCTATCTGGCCTCACAGCGATACGTACGAAGGCTGGGTCCGTCTACAGAGCTTGGATGCTCTGTACTCTACCACACGTCGTGTGCGCAAGAATGCAGATGTTTCAAGCGAGCTTGGAAACTCGGGGGAACTATGTCTACAGCCACACCACATCTCCTATCGCTACTTCGACGCCGAGAAAGACGAGACGCTGGGACAGAAGCTGGACAAACTGTTCAGTCCGACTTTAGATGATGTTTGCCCTGCGACGACTTGTGATGGGTTGCCGGCGGAGCATGAGAAGTCTTGGACGCACGCGGGCATGCGCGTTGTGTTGCAGATCCATGAAGAGCCTTTGTCTCCTCTTCGGGAGATGGTGACGGAGGTGGTGGTGGATGAGACTTGGGTTGAGTGTGAGGAATGCGGAGCTTGTTCCGAGGCGCGCTGCGTTGGGGACCTAGCCAGGTGGGTTCATTTGCCACGTGTGGTTGACTGAGTTGAATGCTAACATCTCAGGCTCTTCTCTTGGGGCCGCTTTTTGGAGCTGTACGTATCCATCAAGTCATTTCTCTTGCTGATTTCGCAGTCTCTTGTACCATCATTCCTCTCTTGGTCCTCAAAACATCTGTCCGCATGATCAAGCACCTCGAACGTGGCACTTTCGTCGTCAGAGCACCCGTCTTCGGTTCAGTCGAGAAAGCGTTGACGTGCTGGAGACGAGAATGCCCAAGCTTCAAGTCGGACCGAACATTGCACAGCGCAAGCCTGGCACGGCTGCAGCAGCTCAAGCGGTCAACGCTTTGCTTCAACCAGAAGAAGCGCTGGATCTGGTGGAGAAGACTCGACGTGAGATTGAGGCTTTCTACGTCAGTCTGGAGCGTGTTGTGGCGGCAGTGGTGAGAGTGACTTAATATCTCCTTTTTGCTGATTGTTTCAGAAGGAGGCGGCGCCCGCGTCTCTGGAGGGACTTCAGTAGATGCGAACTCTGTCAGTGCGGAGGAGAAGGTCGAAGATCAGTTGCCCAGCTTGTCTGGGGTCATCTGCATTTGTCGCAAGGACGAAGCAGCGCTGTACGAGCAGCTGGACGATTGTCCGGTAGGCCAAATCAACAACGTCCGCAGACGGTTCCTTCGAAAAGGGCGCTTCGCTCAGAGTCAAATGGAGCAGCTGCAGAAAAGTCTCAAACTCGAATTGGGAGAGAGATGGCTTGCACTGGAAATGCCTGCCTACTTCACGGATCCCGTCGTGCACGTCTTGCCTGGAAGCTCTTTGATAGTCCGAGAAGATGACCCCAGTTCGATCATTGCCTACACGCTCAGGTATGATGCTATTGATGCATAAGCTTACATGTAGCTCACTCGAGTACTACGAAGAGCTCACGAAGACTGGACCAGGCACAAACACGGAGAGAAAAGTCAGCGACCGCCGCGGCTCGGTCACGCCCAGCTTGGACGAGGCAGCAAATCCCATTGACGCGTCACCACACATTTCCGACTTCGACGAACAAAGTTCCGACAGCTACGATGTCGAGTCATGGTCATCAGAAGTACGCCGCAAAGACACTCCTCGGGATTTGTCGTTACTCAACATCCGGTCGATCACCAAGAAGAAGAGCGACGGCACCTTGTCGCTGGCTCCGTCGATCAAGACGCCACTGGCGCCGATGCCTCAAGCACCTGCGTCGCTGGAGGTGTCCCTGGCGTCTGCTGAGGGCAAAGCCCAGACCTCAAACGTTCTTGGAGATCTGGTGAGGACCATTGGCAAGGCAACATCATCCACTCAGGATCAAACAATGGCCGCTCTCAGCGGTATCTCGGCTAAGGTCCGACCGTCCTTGTTCAACACCGACGGCTCGACAGCGAGCGAGACGTGTAGCACCCTCACTGCGCCTGCTCACGTGCAACGAGCTCGGAAATCTACGTTCGACTCGGAGCGCAGCTATCCAACAGGCAGTACTCGAGCCCCACCAAGTGCTTTCAAAGGTGCGCGTCACATTGAGAGCGAGCTGCCGGCCTCGCCTCCAGGCAGCCCAAGTCGAGATTCTGCACCATCCTCAGCACGAGATTGGTCCTCAAGCATCACCTCAAACTTTTCGAACTCATTCAGTCAGCTCATGAGTATGGGCGATACCCTTGCTGGCAGCTTCAAGATGCGCAGCTCGTCCGGTGGAGAAAGGTCTACTTTGGCGAGTCTGATGGGCCCACTGAACAAGCTCTCCACGATGGACACCTCGCTGTCGACATTCGATGACAAACCACACATCAGCTTCACTTACAACATCGGTACTCGGCTCAAGCTCACTTGCACCATTTTCTATGCAACAGCCTTTGACTCCTTACGTCGGCGTTGCGCTGTCGACAAGTCTTTTGTCTCCTCTTTGGCGCAGACGACAGACTGGGATGCCCAGGGCGGGAAGAGCAAGGCGTGCTTTTTCAAAACCAGTGATGACCGCTTCATCGTCAAGGAGTTGGTGAGCAAATGGGGTGCAAGTGATACGTGAGTTGTCCACTGGTCAAACCGCAGCTGACCCCTGTGCAGACACGCGCTACTTGAGATCGCACCATCTTACTTTGAGCACGTCGCGGCTTCTCAGAACCGCGCGACATCTTTGGCGAAGATTGTTGGATTCTACTCTGGTGAGCTCCGGCGGGTGACTGCTGCTGACAAGACAGTCAAGATACAAGACGCTTCTGGAGTAGCTTCAGGTCACCGCCGAACTCTTGACCTCCTCGTCATGGAGAACATCTTCCACGAGCAGAAGATCAGCCGGACATTCGACCTAAAGGGTATAGGTACGTGCGCAGACATCCAGGCTAGTCCGCTGATGATTCAGAAGGACGCAAGGTCCCGGTCAAGACAGGGCCAGATGACTCAATCACTCCAGCAACCCTCTTTGACGGAGAATGGCTTGAAGGTGAGCGGGTCAAGTTGAGGATGCTGATGTTGCGCAGGACAGCGACGGTCTCCAATTCTTCTTCATCCTCACAGCAAGCGCATGTTACGCGAAGCGATTGCGAACGACGTCAGCTTTCTGTCGCAGAATGCCATCATGGACTATTCGTTGCTACTGGGTCTAGACGAGATCTGCCACGAACTCGTCACCGGAATTGTCGATGCCATCGGCGAGTTGACCTGCGATTGCACAAGAACTGACAGTTGTAGGGTCGTACAACCTTTTGAAAACACTGGAATCTCGAGGCAAGCTTGCGCTGAATAGAGGTGGGGAAGTCACCATCGTTAGTGAATCCCCTTATAAAGCTGATCGCCATGCAGATCCCGCCTGATCAATACAGAGATCGTTTCGAGACTGCACTGAAGCAGTACTTCATCGTGAGTTCGACACGGACTCTGAGACTGACGTGGATAGTCTTGCCCCGATAAGTGGTCTCGTCCGCCACCTTCCAACGCTTCTCAATCTCGCCCGATGGCTGTGAAAGACGTCCTTCCATCTGTTGTATGACAAGACACGAACTCCTCATGATTCACGTTCACGCTTGTAGTAATGCTATGCATACGACCATCATGCCACCACCGCCTTGCGTCCGACCCGTTCTACAATAGCGAGTGTCGGAGCAAGCACCAACAACGGTGGTCGCCGTGAGAAACTCTGGAAAGCGGGGATGCTCTCCAGTGTCCTCCAGAGACCGCTTGTCTCGTAGTCGTGCCAGCTCTCGTTGACAGCATAGTCGAATTTCTCATGCCACGCACCTCGCGGGGTGACGAGGTCCTCGTCTTCCGCCTTGGAGTACTCCCACGACGGCTTGAGCGGCTCTGGGAATGCTGACGGCAGCCACCGCGACGTTGTCTCTGCCGGATGCACGTGTGTGAAGGTAAAGAGGCTCGCGCCAGTCATCAGGGGAGCGGCGCTGAAGTGAATTCTGGGGATAGTCTGACTGGAGATATGCTTCGCCAGCACTGCTTCAACTTCGCCTCCAGGATAGTTGTGCGAACTGGCGTATGTCATGAGGCTTGTCCCGGCGATATTGACAGCGAGACCCCCAAGAATAGTTATTCGTATAAGAAGTCGGGTACGAGCTGCAGTAGGCAGCGTCCACCTGAGTTCTCAGCCGAGGCACAATAGTGACATGTTGGCTTACAAATGAGCGACGGTTCTCGCCGCAATGACATTGAGTGCTGGCACGACATAAACGACAAAGCGCCACTCCTAACTTGATCAGCCTAGATCATACTGCAACGCACCTTGTGTCCAACAAAGCTCATCCCGCCAATCATCACGACCACCGACGGCATAAGCATGTGGAACAGACCTGTACGTCGAACGGTAGATATTAAGGGGCCCACGAGTGTCAGAGGTAATGCGAATGTGAGCACTTTAGGCAAGCCAGATGTCAAGTAGTACAATGGCGGCATGACGCCCCATTTTGCTGCTTTGCCCTGAAAGACATTGAAGAAGATGCCGTACGCCTCTGGCCATACCCAGTATGACCAGAGGTACGAGTCCAGCGGTACAGAGCAGGCTGTGCGATGAGCGCCGACCGAACAAGCTCGCCACATACCCAGACCCGAAAAGCCTCCAACGGCACCGGCTGCTAGGCCTTCGATGAATGACAGTCTACCGCGAGCGACGAGGTTGAGGGCGAGGGGAACCACGAAGAGGGCGAGTTCCATTCGCATAACAGTTGCCGTGAACGTTAAGATAGCAATGGCAGACATACGCCTATGTCTCAGCTTCTGTCGTGGTGTTGAGTCAACCAGGAGAGCAAGACTGTACAAAACTGCCCGTCAGCTTCTCTTTGGTCACACAAAAGTTTCGCGCTGACCCGGTGGCAAGGCAAGGAAGTTCGGCAGAGTCCGGGATGCGTAGTATGGGACGTGAAATTGACTCATAGACACGATAATGAGAGCAACGCCGGATGTGTAGCCAAAGCGACGCGCTGTAGCCCCTGCTAGGTGGTTCAGAGACAGACTGAAAACAGCAGCGAGGACGAGGCGAACTGGGGTCAGCTGCTGCTGAGCACAAATATGTCGCTCACTGATGATTTGGATATGCAAGCTGGTCTTGGCGAGCTTGAGAAGTACGGCTAAAGCTGCGAAAGGATATGACAGCCCAGCGAGAATTAGCGAAGGCAGGAAGGAGCGTGGAACTGCGCCAGGGAACTCGACATGATCGAACTGACCAAGTGTCAGGAAGAACGTCAAAATCTGAGCTTGCGTGTACTGACTTTGGATAGCGCGCTGGGAGAAAGACCATATCTCAAAAAGTCATGCACCGCGTGCAAACTGAAGCTCTCCTCAACCTTCGTGTACGGCGACAAGGCTACGTGCAGGAAAGTCACCGCGAAGGGCACGATGTACCATGGCCACAGCCTAGCACTTGTATGTCTCTTCAAGCCTTGATCGGCATCGTCTGAGGTTGGCATGTGTGATAGCCAGACGAAGGCCCCACGCAGCGCAACTTGGATCTCGAACTGTATTTCATGCGCGAACTCATGGTGCAACGTCTTCATCGCCCAAATAGGCTACATGCTCACTCCAACGCCTTATCGAATGGGGGCTGCCGGTCCTACGCTCGAGATAGAAGATACGGTCTTGGGCATCTTCTTGGTTGAATCCTGGCCAGACATCTCCTCGATCTCCTCCTTCTTGAAGTACTGAGGCGCCACTGCATGATCAGCAAATTGTCTCGAAACGCATCGACTCACATTCGTAGAGCCAGACGCCTTCGATCGGCATACACTGCCGCATATACTCCTTCGAGGTAAGTACCAGCTCGTAGTAGCAGATGAAGCGAGGTGGCGGCTGCATTTGCATGAGACACGAGCTGGGATGCAGGTGGACTGTCTGGTTGTTCTTGGTCGTTCGGTAACCGCCGTCCTTCTGAAGTCGAGCCTGCGATGTCAGCAGCCGCCTCGGTCCGCAGAATCGACGTACAGTGTTGTAGAAATACCCAGCAACCATGGCCTTCTGAACCGGGATGATGTCAGTCGAGTTCGACTCGATGACGACCTCGACACGCTCGCATAGCGCCGCCAACTGATCTCTGATATCTCTGACGCGACTGAGAGACTTGAACTGCAAAAAGTTCTCGTAGCAGAATTGCTGCGAGTAGTTGCTCTCGACCCACTGCTCGTACATGTTGAGCAGCGTGAAGTGATCTCCACCCGCTTTGATAAAGTTGCGGTGTGCCTTATCGGCGTGTACACGCTTGTCTTTTGGCCGGTAGAAGATCGAGCCCGACTCTTGGAGCATTGAGATGATGGTAAGGACCTGCCCGTCAGCGTCAAGTATCCGTGTGCGGGATATGACTCACCTCGTGAGTACAGTGGAACACCTCGGAGCCGATGATCGCCTTGGACAGCATAGGATCCACCGGGAACTCTGCCATCCGTCTCCCAAGACGCGTCAATTCGCCCTTGTGATTCAAAGCTCCAAGTCCGTAGAGGAGCTCAAGAGCGCGAACCATCGTTTCAGCCGGCGGCTTGTCAAGAAAGTCAAAGTTGACCAAATCGTTGATGCCGAGCGACTTGAGCATGAGCACGACCATGCCCAAATTCGTCCGCTGAATTTCGGGGACGGTATCTTGTGGCAACTCGTTCTTAAAGGCCCATTTGGTATACAAGCGGAAGGCTTTGCCGGGACCGACACGTCCAGCCCGACCTGCTCGCTGTTCCGCAGACGCTCTTGACACCTGCGATGGTCAGCCATCCTCCTTATCTGACGGTGACGTTGGACTTACCGGCTCAATGATCAAAGACGACATCCCAGACTTGGGATTGAAGTTGTTCTGCTTGACAAAGCCTGGGTCGATGACATACACGACACCATCGATAGTGATCGACGTCTCCGCAATGTTGGTAGCCAGCACAACCTGCACTGATCAGCGCCACACCTTACATACCCTATCCACTCACCTTTCTTGCCCCTTCAGGTGTCGGTTCAAAGATCTTGGACTGCATCTCTGACGGCAAGTTGGCGTAAATGGGCGCGATGATCAAATCCGGCACTCGATCTCCAAGAGCTTTCGCCGTCTCCTTGAGATTTTCCTCGCAAGCCTCAATCTCGTCCTGTCCCTGTACATGTCAGTACGGCCAACAAGGCAGTTAAGTACGTACAGTCAGGAAAACCAGAATGTCACCCTTCGGCTGCGTAGTGTGTAGCTGGAAGACGGTTGTGACTGCTGCGTGTAAATAGTTGGCTTCTGGTTGCTCGGTATAATATGTGTCGACAGGGAATCGACGACCTGGCACTACGGAATATCAGTGTGACACTACAATGGTGCAACGCGACTCACCATCAAAGATAGGGGCATTGTCAAAATAAGCCGCAAACTTTTGCGCATTCAACGTCGCACTCGAGATGAGCAACCTCAATTCCGGCCTAAACCTCGCAATATCCTTGATCAATCCAAACAGAATATCCGTACTCAACGTCCTCTCATGAGCTTCATCAATCACCAAAGCCGAATACGTCGAGAGTTCCGGATCAGTCAAGAACTCTCTCAAGAGCATGCCGTCGGTCATGTACTTGAGGACCGTCTTGTCGCTTGTACAATCTTCGAAACGGATCGAGTAGCCGACTTCTTGGCCTAGTCGACAACCCATCTCGTCTGCGACGCGCGCAGCGACACTCATGGCTGCTACACGACGAGGTTGGGTACAGCCTACTCTCATGCCGTTCTTGGTGTAGCCTGCTTCGTGCAAGTATTGCGGTAGTTGAGTCGTCTTGCCTGAACCTGTTTCGGCTTGGACAATGATGATTTGATGCTCGGCGATCGCCTCGAGCAGCTCGTCGCGAAATTCGTAGATTGGAAGCGATTTCCGTGTGGCGTCCATCGTCATGGCTACAAGCTGATCAGCACCTGTAAACATGCCTTGCAAAGACTCACTCTTCTTCTCAAGCTCGTCCACTTGTTTCATCAACAGTAACTCATCCGCACTCATAGCTCCCTCGAGCGCCCCGACCTTCTCAAAGGCAATCTTTTGACTCTCATCAAAGACAAACTCATACTCCTGTTCCTGCACAGGCTCCCTATCCAGCGCCCCGGTCTTGTAATTGCTCGCCTGAGTCTGCATCTGTTCCCACTGATCGACGTCCGTCGAAAACTCGCCATCAATCGGCTTGTTCTCCTCATATCGCTTGAACATGGCGTCACTCCTCTTCTTGCTGTTGATCTTGCCTTGCTCAGTGATATAGTCATCAGGCATCATGTAACCATCGCGACCGTCGTCAATTTTTGAACGCTGTTCAAGGATTTCGAGCAGTTGGACTTTGCGATCAAACTCTTGTTTCTCGCGACGAGACATGGTCTGATTCTTGAAGAGCATTTGCTCATCCATGATTTCTGCTTTGAGGAGATCGCGTCGTTGGGCTTCGCGTTTGGAGAGATATTCTTGACGTGAACGCAGGCGGACTTCTTCCATTTTCGCTGCGCGTACATCTGCGTTTTCGGCCATGAGGTCGCGTAAAGCGAGCTCGCCGTCTGCAGATGTTCCTCCTCGATCAAGAACGACCGTCTTGGTTTTGCTCTTGTCTTGAGCGCGCAACCTTGCGTCCAGCTCGTCTCGCTCCCTCCTGTCCTCCTCGATCAAACGCTCCATCCTCTCAGCTTCTGTCTCTTGAGGCGGAGGAGTAGGCTGCCGCTCGTAGACCGGCTCAACCTCCTCAGACAGCTTCCGGCGCTTGACCTCCTTTTGCTCCTCGTCCGACTCCCAAGCATCTGCGTCATCACGCCGACGGATAGACCGCTCAGGCTTGATCATTTTCTCCGACCTCTCCTTTGACTTCTTCTCCTTCTTCTTCTTGCCGCTCGTCGAAGACGAAGATGACGCTACCGGCTCATCGTCGTCGAGCAGCAGGCCAAAGCGAGCTGAAGACGCGCTGGACGACTTGGAAGCGCCGTTGGTCTTGGTCTTTGGCTTTTTCGGTCTTCGAACTATCAAATTGCGCGTAAAATCTTGCAAGTCGGCAGAGTCTTCCAAACCAAAGTTGAGCAATTGGGAGTGCAGTTCGCCTGGATCCTTGTAACGTGTAGCTGTGATGATCAGCATGATACTCTCAACAGTTTTTAAACGTACCAACAGCTACAACAAAGTCGACCGTGGTGCTATCTGATGAGCCCAGGATCTACAACGTTAGCAAGTCATCACTTCAAGGCAGTGTGGCAAGTACTCACTCTGACAATGTTATCATCAATGTACGTCTTGAGGTCGGACATGGTGCTTGCTGCTATTTTCCCCAGCTGTGTGTATCTGCCCAGAGTATTCCTGTTGCTGTTCAAGACTTTCGAAACCTACTTCAAATAGGTCTAGCTCGTTTCAAGCTTGCCGGGTGCAGCTGCTGCAGCGACCGTAAGTGATCCGCGGATCACACCAGCCAAACCCGACAAGCTTGTTTCTTCCATCACTACTTGATTCTCCATCCATCCCTCAATAACCTCGCAAAAGCAATGTTCTTCTGTGCGAGTAAGTAGTTGACAGGCATAAACTAGGCGAGAATAGCAGGCTGACAAGAATCGCGCAGTCTCTGGCCAGCCGCCCACAAACCCCGTCGTCGCAAAGTCAACCGGGACAGTGTACGAAAAGGCTTTGATTGAGCGCTATATCGGTATGTTGATCATCATCTACGTGACCTTTAGCTGATGCTATCTGCAGAGGAGAATGGGACAGACCCTCTGTCAGGCGAGTCCTTGACTCTGGAGGATTTGGTCGAGGTGAAAGCTAGTGAGTTTAGTTGTTGCTGTGGCGAAGGCTTGACGCAAAACATCCGCCATACATTGCTAACTTGTTCAGAGCCTTCAACTCTACCCCCTCGGGCATCAACTCAGACGTCGATCCCATCGCTGCTTGTATCTTTGCAGTCCGAGTACGATGCGATCATGCTCGAGTCGTTTGCTATCAAAAAGGCATACCAAGCTTCTCGGTGCGTACAACCAGCCTGTCGCCTAGAAAGACGCTGACTTGATTTAGCCAGGAGCTCGCCAACACTCTGTATCGGGAGGATGCTGCTACCCGAGTGATCGCGCGTCTGATCAAGGAGCGTGACGAAGCTAGAGAGTGCGTTGGACAGAACTTGCTGTGCGGTCGCTGACATCAACAGAGCCCTTGCTTCAATTCAGTCTATCGGCTTCACGGCACCTCCTGCCGAGCCAACAGCTGATGTCGAGATGAACGATGAGAGCAAGCTGCCTCAAGAAGTCGAGGACAAGATCGTCGCCACGAACCAGGCGTGAGTTTCTTCACGCCAAAGAATCACTGACGCGTCAGTCTTTCATCCGTCCGCAAGAAGCGCAAGCCTGCTGCAGGCTACGTCACTCCCGCCGACATCAAGTCGTACAAGCAAACCTCGACCGTTGCGTCCATGCACATGGTCAAGACACCCGGCATCAACTCGCTGGACCTCTCATCAGACGCAAACCTCGTGTTGACAGGCGGCAACGACAAGAATGTTCAGCTATACGATTTCTCATCCGAGAAAGTTGTCTCGACCCTCAAAGGTCACACCAAGGCCGTGACGCACGTTGCATTCGTCAATGACAATGTTGCCGTCTCGGGCAGTGCAGACAAGACTGTGCGCGTTTGGGGCGATGACAGTGGTAAATGGGCTGCGAAGCATACCATCTCGGGTGCCAAGGGCGAGATCGTCGGTTTGCAGGTTCATCCTTCGGGCAGCTATCTCGCTGCTGCTTCGGCAGACCAGACGTGGTCATTGTATGACCTCGAGTCTTTCGAGACGGTCAAAAAATTCGAAGCGATCCCAGGCGACGAAGGTTCTTTCGAGTTTTCATCGCTTGCTATCCATCCCGATGGGATCCTTCACGGTCTCGGCACCAAAGACGGTTCCGTCCGTCTTTGGGATGTCCGCACTTCAAACTCCCTAGCCGCAACCCTCCCTTCCCAATCCTCAAACGCAATCACAACCCTCTCCTTCTCCGAAAACGGCTACTTCCTCGCGACGGCCTCGTCGTCCGTTCCAGCAGTCAACGTCTTTGACCTGCGCAAGCTCGCAATCCTGAAAACATGGGAACTCCCAGAGCAAAACGTCATCAATGAAGTCCGCTTTGATTCTTCGGCGCAATTCTTGGCGGTCACGGGTACAGACTTTAGAGTTTATCAAAACAAGACGTGGGATGAGCTCGTCAAGTATGATGAGAACGTTGATATCTTGACGGCTGCTCGCTTTGGGCCTCTTGGGGCAAAGGTGGTGCTTTGTGGCAAGGAAAGATCGCTTAGGGTGCTGGGCAATGCAGAGTAGGCTACTCTATGGATGTATCGACTGAGCAAATGGCATATGGCAGATTTTTCATTATTCATCCTCTTCGTACTGTGACCAATCGATTCGTGATGATGGCTCGCGAGTTCTCAAGGTCGTCAAGTGCCGCATCGTTGGACGTCCATGAGGGCAGTTCTGTCGTCAGCTTTACCGAATAGCTTACTTACCCAAGGCTGATCAATGGTGCCCATGTTTCTCAGCAGCTAAGATGTCAGCGCTGTGATAAACGATAAGATTGCGTGACTCACCTGACTCATCTGCGGCTTGGTCAAAGCACGCCCAATCATCACACTCTTCCTGCAAGCACGCATTGCAAACATGGCGCGAGCTTTGTGGCAGCGCACCATCTGACCCGTAGGTCTCGATCCATCAGACAGCATATGCAACAGCTGCTCCAAGTCTGCACGTCAGCAGTGACAACAAGCATAATGACCTTTGAAGTCGAAAGTGGTCTCTTTGCTGACAGGCATTGCAAGCAGCTTGATGCGCTCTCCTCGTCCTGGCGGTAGATCTTCATCAACAGCAACGTTGAATCCATTTGATCGCAGCACGTCAAGATTCTCCATAGCCACGAGCTCATCACCAGCAGTAAGCTGTAGAGGTTTCGGCCTGATTGATCAGCTGAGTCTCTGCACATTCCAAGACCAAGACGCACCTGATGAGCATTTGAGCTTTCATAACAGTCGTTTCTTGCAGCATCTCAAAGTTGTACTTTTCATCCGACGCATGCTGATCAACGATATACAAGTCGTCTGATGCGGCTCGGCGGAGACGAGCAATGATGAAGCCTTTGTTGAACTGCCCGAGGACTTCCATGTCGGCAAAGTCGGTCTTGTTGATGGTGCGGGATAGAGCTTGCTCGGCTTCGGCTGCGTCTGCAGCTTTGATGCCAGCAGCTGATGGATGAGCTTGGAGTGACGGCCGCGGACCAGATGGCTGAGGCTGTGTTGTATCTCGCTGACGCACAGCTTGCATTCGACGCCAAAGTCTGCCAAGATCAAAGCGATGAGTGACTTCGCCCATCTCGTTGACGCTAGTGATTTCGTCACGATACGTCGAGCTGCGCTCCGGTGCCGAAGGGCAGGAAGCTTCGCTCATGAAGTGGGTGAGGCCGGCAGGCTCGTCGTCGTCGTCTACTGCAACGGACGTGTGTTGAGTGCAGCTTGACCGACTGCCCTCCGGGGCGGCACCGATTTGACTGCCGAGCTGCTCCTCGACTTCCTTGTCATGAGCTTGGCTTTCTAGCCCGTCGAGCGACATTCGATTTGGTCCTTGCTCTTCCTGCGAGGCCTCCCGAGTTCCATCATCATTCAAGTCCCTCTCGTCTGACATGCGCTCATACTTGAGGCCTTCGTCACCGACAGCCTCTTCCTCTTCCAGCTCCTGTTCCTCATTGCCATCTGCAAGGATATCATTCCCAGATGACCCATCAGCCTCTTGCTCCTCTCTCTTTTCTTCTTCGTCGTCCGACCCAACGCGAGCACCATCCTTCGCTAATCCCTTCAATTTCGCCCTCAGATTCTGCCGCGCACTCGGTGCTTGACGCGCAACATTCCGTATCTCCACCGGCCGAGTCGGACTCTTCGGAAAAATCGACAGATCTAACCTCGTCTGCTTCAGCCTCGACACCTGCCCCGCGATACCAGCTGCAGCGCGTGGAGGCGTGCCATCAGCAGTAAAGACGATAGGCGGCGAAGGTCGTCTTCTCGTTCGCCTCGAAACATCCGACGAAGCTGACTCTTGAGTCTCAGGAATGATATCTGCGTCATCTTCGTCTTCAATCGGGATTGCAGAACGAGGTGCATCGCGTCGGCGTTCACGGTATGTGCTGGGACCGGGACGGTCGAGATCTTCCGAGTCGAGTGAGGAGCCGTGACGGCGGAATGGGGGGGGAGTTGGAAGCTGGGGAGGAGTACTGGGGCGATCACGTCTCGAGCTACGTGAAGACGATGCCATCGGAGATTCATCGTCTTGAACTTGGATAGGCGCTGTCGATGGACCGGCTCTGATTGGCGTCGGCTGAGTGGCGCCATTGAGCGCAAAGGATTGTCGAGAAGGCTGAAACAGCCCCTCCAGACCCGTCTGCATGCTGTCAGCACGCTATAGATGCAGACGTGACTTGACTGACTCTGAGAGCATCAAGCAAATTGGCCTCGCTGTGCATGTAGATTGTACGCTTGTCAGGACTGACGTTAATGTCGACCGAGTCTGCACTATCAGCGGACGCCCTTTCAAGTTTCAAAAGTCAAGAAATGCACCAGGCGGCAGGATAAAGTCGAGAATCGCAACGGGACTCTGCGAGATGTTGAAGCTCTTGTAGACTTCATTAACCACTTTCGCAATCTGCAAGTCAGCGCTGAAAACGTGTGTCTCCTACCTTTGGCAAGTTTCCAGGTCGACTGTTGATATAGTAAAACTGCCTATCAGGACTTGATCGGCCTTGTCCAGGGATAGGTTTAGAAATCACGCCCTTGATCCGCACAGCCTGCGATCTGCCCATGTCAGCTCATTGCAACCAGGAACGAAAACTGACTTGACTGTCAGGCCTTCTCGTCTAGCCATGACTTTATCAACTTCAACATCAAGCTCAAGATCCACTTCCATGATCCCATCAAGCCCTTTCGCGCCCCAGATAGCCCCGATGGCATTCCGCAGACCTGCGCGACCATCCGTCGCGATCTGTTCTGAGCGTTTGCTGTTCCATCAGCTTCGCGGTTCTGCATTTACAAGAGGCTGACCCAGTCTTGGCGAGATGCTCGACACGCAGCTTGACACCTTGCGTTTGCGTCGGCGAGCTCGGTAACGGTGTACTTGCCGGTACAAGAGCATATGCTTGGAGCAAAGTGAGTGCTTTGGCGTATTCGCGCTTGATCGATTTCGTGAGTTCCTTGCGGCGGACTGGAAGCGGTGCGAATAGACCGGTGATGAGCACTGTTGTGCCACGCTAGAGTCCATCAGCCTGAACAGGAGGTGTGCGTATGCGGGAGACTTGCCGTTCGAGCGACCTTGCCACTCTGATCTTCGATCTCGCCTGACTTTCCTAGCTTGATCACAGTGGCCATTGGCGCTGTCTCGGCTGTCGCGGTGATGACTGTCACTGAATCGCACAATGCGCATAGGGCGGAGAGGGCCTCGCCTCGGAAGCCAAATGTCGAGACTGACGCTAGGTCACTCATTGTGGATAGCTTTGATGTATGATGTTTGCGACCTGATTATCAGCTCGTGCTGACTTGAAGGAGCATACCTATGCTTGGCCAGTCGACCTCCTTGATGCCCGAGCCATTGTCAATCACCTCGATGGACTCTAGTCCGTGCTCCTTGAAGCGCACATCTGGACGAACGTCAATGCCTTATCCACATCATTAGCAAGATAGATACCAATGATACTAGCACCCGCATCCAAACTGTTCTCCACCAACTCTTTGACTGCCCCTTGTAACTCAAGCACGACCTGGCCTGAATGAATCTGGTGCACCGACGCCTTGTCGATAGCTGATAAACGCGTCAGTCTTTGAAAGCCGGCTAGGCTGATTCTTACCTCTGATACTGCCCTGCATACTCTCCTCAGCAGTCAAGCTACCCTTTCACGCGCCTCCTAAAGGCAAGACAGCTGTTGGGTCGCGCAAGTCGTGACGTGAACTCACAAGGATAACTTGTAATCAGATTAGTATTCATTAACCTAATACATTAACTTTACTTGGAATGTCTGAAGATCTCCTTTGCACGTTCCTGGTACTCGTAGTGCAGATCTCATTTCACCCAACATCTTCCCACCCAACATTGGCTGCTTTCTTTTCACTCTCTCCTTGTTAGATCGGCGCTTCACCTGCGTCCATCTCATGCCCATTCTCAACATCGCTCCTGCCCTTCAGCTGAACAACTCGGCTGTTTTCCACTCGGCTCAATAACGCCCGTGGCTCGTCTTGTAAAGTACAAGACGTAAATCATTACAAAATGGTCGCTCTCGATGTTTCGGAGACTTCCAAGGTCATTGCTATCCTCGGGTACGTCTTACTTGATTGATGTTGTCGCTCACCTGCTAGCGCTTACATTGTGGGCGTCGGTCTTTTTTCTTATCTCCTAAAAGACAAGTTCTTCATCTGTCAGTCTGGCGGTGATGAATAGCTTGGAAGCTCACAAAGCAGCCGAGGCTCTCTTGGCACTTGGTGTCGGCGTCGCAGTCGGTCCAGTCGCTCTAGACTGGTTCTCGCCTCAACGATGGACGCAATCGGAACATGCCACCAACACTCTGACATTTGAGAGTTCGTCCGCCCCGCTCTAAGCATCACTAACCGCTGCCAGTCACTCGAATCGTCATCGGTATCCAGGTCCTCTTCTGTGGCATCGCTCTTCCAAAGTAAGTCTCTGCATGCTGCGTTCATCGCATGGCTGACATTCTCAGAGCTTATCTTCGCCGCGAATGGGTCTCGCTAGCTTTCTTGCTCGGACCCGTCATGCTCTCCGCATGGTTCTCCGTCGCGCTCTTGATCTGGGGCTTGATCCCCGGTCTAACATTCGTAAGCTTGATCGCACATACTACACCAAAGCTAACATTCGACCAGCTCGAGAGCCTCGTGATTGCAGCCTGCGTGACGCCAACGGACCCCGTTCTCGCCAACTCGATCTGCAAAGGCCGTTTCGCTGAAAAGTCGGTTCATCAGGCTGAGACGTGATGCGGCTGATAACAGATACGTCCCGCTGCATGTCCGACAGATCATTGTCGCTGAAAGTGGCGCGAACGACGGCTTGGGCTTTCCATTTCTTTTCCTGGCTATCTATCTTATGCTCTGGAAGACGCCAGAGCATCATATTCAGACCCTAGGCGGAGCCATTGGCGAGTGGTGCGTTGAAGCGACCGCGTGAACCTGACGACTGATGCCATTACAGGTTCTACGATATTGTACTGTACCAGATCTCCCTATCCATTGTCATTGGCGCAGTCCTTGGATTGTGCGTTCTAGTGGGACGTCTTGGAACACTATTGACTTTGGCAGTATTGCTCGCAAGTGCCTCAAGTGGGCCGAGCAGAAGAACCTAGTCGATCACGACAACTTCTTGGCTTTTGGCGTCGGATTGTGAGTTTCCGTGAGGAGCTCTCGAGCTGGACACTGATCAATACAGGACGTTCTTCTGCCTTGGTGTTGTCGGCATGATTGGATCGGACGATATTCTGTGCTGCTTCGTAGCAGGCAACGCCTTCACGTACGTCAACCCCTATTCCGTCCCGGCGCTGCGCCGCGCTGATAAGACAGCTGGGACGATTGGTTCAGAGTCCAAACAGAAGATCACGCTTTCCAAGACGTCATCGATACCCTGCTCAACTCGGCCATCTTCCTGTATATCGGCGCCATCTTACCTTGGAACCAGTTTGGCAACTTTCATGGTATCACACCGTGGAGACTTGTGGTGCTTGGTATTATGGTCATGATTCTGAGGAGAGTTCCTTGGGTTGTCGCTCTTGTGAGTTCATGGATGTTGGTGGTGTATGATAGGCTGAGACTGGAAAGACTAGGTTTATTCCTACTTTGCCGACTTATCGCGAGTCGGCTTTTGCTGGCTTCTTTGGACCTATCGGTGAATTTTGCTCGTTGAGGTTCTGATTTGGGGCTTACTGTGCAGGTGTCGGAGCTGTGTTTTACGCCCAGGTCGCTCTGGAGCGCGTGCCTGAGGACCGCACGCATCTGCGAGAGTAAGTAACATCTCGTTTCTTTGCCGTGCTGATTTCGGTAGGGTCATTGTTCCCGTCGTCTACTTCTTGGTCTTGACTTCGGTAATCGTGCATGGTGCGTCTTCAAGCCTCGTCAAGTGATTGATGTGACAGGCGTGACAATCCCACTAGGCAAAGGCTTCCAGCGCGTCCGCACATTCACCATTACCAACTCGCGTTCGAGCGCCTCGGGATCAGGAAACAACGTCTCTCGTCTGCCGCCAGCAGTCGCTCTGGGCACCCTTGGCGAAGACGGGCCAGAGCTTGGCGAGCCCGTAATTCGTTTCGTCAGTAAAGCGGGAAGCGAGGAGGTACCATCAGGTGGGATCCTGACCCGTCGGCCTTCTAGAGCGGATGATGGGGCTGAGACTTTTACGAGCTGGAAAGAAGGTCGTGATATCATCACAGAGGACCGCAGGGGCTCTTTCACCGTCAAGCGAGACGATTGATTGATTGGTTCAGGCTCCATCTAGGAGATAAGCAACCACATCTATGCATTGCATCGAGCTGCTATACTAGCTCGTTGACGAGGTTGACCTGAACGCCTTTGAGAAGAACGTAGGCGAAATCAAGTAATGGTGTTGAGACCTTGAATGTTCTTGCCAGGTCCAGTACGGCGCCTACAATGACCTGGATATAGTCAGTATGTGGTTATCTTTTGCGCATTACCTCGACTTCAATTGGTCTGTCAAGTCAGCTTGAGCAGTGATGCAGTCGCCATACTCACCGTCCTTGCTCGATGTCAATCAGCAAACTCATCTTGTGCCCTCCCTTTGCTTTTTCCGTGTACAGCATGATTCTAGTATAGGCCACAAAAGAGACGAGCTCGATAGCCTGCTCCTCCGTCTTGACCTCGCCGCCCTCCCACATGTCAATGACTTCTTGCACGTTAGGGGCAGGCTGGTCTTGTCCTACGTGAAGCAGGCCCGAGGCAAAGCCAACGGAGACGATCTCCCTGATGAACTTTTTCAGCTGCTCCTGTAGCTCTGGACTCAGGCCCACGAAGCAATAGGGTGTTGATCGGATGAGGCCCTGAATACTCGACCACGCGCAGTTCCAAATGTTCTGTGGGTCAGCGTGTTCGTTGGGTTGGCGTACCTTTTGGAAGCGAATAGCCTCAATGTTCGAGTTGACACTGATGTTGGCACCGCCTTCGAGGAGGACACTGTGCCATTGATCAAGTGCAGCTTGCTCTTCGTTGTTGAACGTTGGTAGCTGACCTTTGACTCCGGCCGGTGGAGCATAGAGACCCGATACCATCTTGTCCTGACCGTCAGCCAGTTTTATCAGGTAATGCACGAACTGGTCCTTTCCAAGAGACAGTCTTGCCGTCTGGCGAGGTCATGATGCCGATCCAAGCGAGAGAAGAGATGATTGGCGTCCCAGCCGACCTACTGGCCTCGTATAGATCTGCTTCAACAGCTAGGCCATTCTGGATGAGCGAAAAGGCCTTGACTCGGCCAGAGTTGATCGCGGGTGCAAGCAGCTTGGAATTTGGTAGGACATCAGGCAAGCACTTGGTAGTGAGTAGACAGATGTCGTATGTGATTCCTGCGTCCTCGAACGCCTCTTCTTGTGATTTGACCACTAATATCGTTAGCAGCTGGGTTGATGGGTTAAGATGTACTACATACCTCTGTAGGGCTTCCAATTCTCAATCTTGCCAAACTTGTCAGTGTCAATGGTCACTCCCTCCGAGCTGTATAAAGCATAGTTGGACCGGGCTACGGCAGTCACTCTGGCGCGACCACTCTTTTGCCTGTCTCAGCCGCAGTCGTTCGCTCGTAATTGACGCACCTTCTCAAGCATGTAGGCATACACCGTCCCAATAGATCCCAAACCTACGAGGAGCACATCTATTACAGTTTTGCCATCAGACTGGGTAAAGGTCATTTTGAAATGTAAAGTTGAGCGCGTCCTTGCTCGAGAGTTGCAGTAGTCAAGTCACCTCAATCACGGCATCTTCGGACATGTCCGTCGGGTCAAAGTAGATGCATGCATGTCGCGAGCGCACACCATTTCTACATGTCCACTACTGATTCTGCTGGAGAGGCTCCAAGCCTGCGCTTTGAGCCTGCTGATTGCTCTGTAACCTCTTTCTGGTTCTCTCGTCGAGAACGGATGCGCCGCCAACCAAGTTGCTTACGGCAGAAGGTGGCAGCTTTGGGAAGCTAGGTGCCGTGGTGTTCATCATGGCTGCCGCACCGAGATCGGATCTGAAATATTAAATCTGATTGATATGGAGAGACTTACGAGTTCTGTGTCAAGCCTGGACGAACAGCTCCCTGACTTCCGTCGACTACATGTGATGGCAGAGGAGGGTGAGCTTTGGGCTTGCCACGCTGGATCAAGTTGCTACACATCAGCAAACTTCAATCTCTCTGCAGAGTCACTCACAGCTCCTCAACCAGTGTCGCATGCCTGTATGCAAGCCTGATAGTAGGCACGTTGGTCTATAAGCGTCAATTCCACTCCTATCAGGAAGCCTACCTTGTGGATGTCGTTGCCAGCGGCACCAGGCAGGTACCAGTGCTGCCCAATCCAGTGCTTCTTGACTTGCATTTCCCAACCACTTTGCAGCACCGAGTTGCGTGCAAGCTCACACATGTCGGCCGGTGTAAGCTTGTAAATCTGTGCAGCGCAGCTGTACTCTTCGAGCAGATGCGACTGCGTGAAGTGGAATTGCAACGGGTCATCTGCGGACGTTAGACAAGGATGGCACTTCCAATCCTGCACGCACCAGTCGACAACGAAACGTTGAGTCCGGTCCTGAAGAAGTCTTTGAATGGGTTGCGCTCGTATCTGCCCGTCAGTCGTGATGACGTCTATAAAGTCACTCACGTCAAGAACAAGGCATTGTTACTCAGAGGCGACATAGCAAGACCGATCTGCTTGAGGTAAAAGAGATACTGCCCACTCAGCCACAAAGTTCCATTAGCGTACTCACCTGGAGAGCAGGCACCTTGCGCAGCAGAATACCGTGCGAGATGGAATGTGCAGTCAAGTAGGCCGAAGACAAATGATCGGGATCACCCGCTTCACCACAATGAGGACGGAGCACAAAAGTATCTAGCTGTCAGCGCCTGCAAACAAGCAGCGTTGCACTCACTGAAGCCCCTCGTCTTGCGCCACGCGTTCAGAGACGCCATGTTGGCATACATGTAGTAAAGCCAATAACTGTACGGCGGGCTCTGACGCGTGTTCCACATCTTGGCAGTCGGGAACTTGCGGTACAGTCTACGCTCGGGCTTACTCTCATCATCGACACTGTCGAATCCAACGACGCGCTGCAAGAAAATGTGCAGCTCGGGATGCGACTTGGGGTCTTTGGTAACCTCGAACAGTGGCTGGAAGACGTCTGCACGTATCAGGACTCACCCTCGCGCGCAAGACTCACTTCTGACGATATCCTCGAAAGTCTCAACAAGACCAATTCCCTTGTAGACCTCGTACAAGCGCGGAACCTGGATCAACCACCTAACGTTATGCGAGATGAGCTTGTTGTTGACGACCCATTTAGCGAGCTTGTCCCATTCTTGCAGATTACGACCATAAATGGACAGACGCCATTCAGAGTTTTGATACTTGCTCTGCTCGAGATCGACAATGAGTTCTGTTCGTCAGCCCCTTTGCATATCTCGCTCAAAACACGTACCTTTGGTGAGCTCGGCGAGGTAGCGGCCTTGAAGGTAGTTGTCCGTCTTCAAAAAGATCTCACGTAGACGAGACGAGCCGCTGCTCATCAGCTCCACAGACATATCCACAGAGCACGTACGTAGGGTTGTAACGATCGTTAAACTTGTCGAAACGATGAAACTCTTGGTGCGCATGCATATCAAGCGTATCAATCGAAAGATCATACGCCGTCAGATTGAGCGATTCGAAGACTTCAGCAAGCGTAAGTTCCTTGCCATCTCTAAAGATGACGACTTCCTTTTCATCGTCAGCAACCTGCTGTGCAGCAAACCCAAGCCAACATACCTCGGGACAGCGCTTCATCTTGCTCTTGATAAACCTCAACAAATGCTTTTGGTTCATCGATGCCGAATGATGAACGTGCGTATCGACTTTACGAACGTTGTAAAAGTCGCTATCCATCAGCCTGGCCGCTGCCGCTACCAAAACTCACCGATGAGGAACAGCCTTCATATCCGCCAATTCCTGATATTCATTCAAAAGACAATACAAGCTCCATTTGCTCGCCAGATACTTGAGTCTCCTAAACGCAAAACTCTTGGCGGGACCATCGGAACAAACACCGAGCAAGAAATCGAGGTCTGTAAAGTATTCCTTGAGTGATGGAACGCGTGCCAAAGGTTGCTTGGTTTTGGTTGGCGTCGCCTCACCGTTTGGCGAAGTCGGAGGAGGAACAGTAGCCGTCTCCGTGCCAGGGGCATAAACCTCATAAACACCCTCATCGTTCAACGCAAACTCATAATCCCTCTCCTGTACCTCCCTCCCCGGTATCTCGCACTGATCTTTATCGAACCCATGCGATCCATTCGTCGGATCGCCATAGACATTCGCATCTGCTTCCGGGTGATTATCGCTTTTCCATTTCCAGTGTGGGGGAGGTGGAGGCGGGTAGATTGCCCAAGGTTTGTGTGGCGAAGTGGTTGCTGATTCGCAGGATGAAGGGTCGGCATCGGCTTTGAGGCCTGTGACGTCTGCGACTTCGGGTGGGGTGAAACCGTTAAAGACGCCGTCGTGGTCGCTTGGACTGTCGCCAAGGCGTTGGTTTGACAAGGCGAGGTATTTATCGCGCAAGTCGAGACATTTCGCAAACGAGTCGCTGTGATATCAGCTCTACCCGGACGCAGTTGATTCCACTCACTAGAGACCGTCAAGTTCAGATTGCATACCCTCTGCAAACGCAAGTGATGAAATCTTGATCAGCAATCTGTGCTCTTGTTCCTGCTGAACATCAAACGGAAAACCTGCCTCTTCACCACTGGAGCCGTCAGGCGTCCCGGATGAAGGTGACGAAGGACGAGACCACATTGGAGATTCCGGTAGATCGACAGAAGGTTTACGGCGACACATGAGGAAAAGAGAGGAAAGGGAGGGCAAGGGAAGTGAAGGGGACAGAAGAGACGGCCAGTTCTTTCAAGCGCTGGCTTCTGAAAGGACGAACGCCAGAAGAGCGGAGTTTTAGATCTTTAAAGGAAGGTTATCGCTTCCCGTGGATCTTGTATGGCCTTGTTCGCGTCGCATGCGATTTTTTGAAAGGAGGTGACTGATCACACCAGAGCCGCGCACACGATTACAGAAAATATCAAAAAGAAAAAAAAGAAGAAAGATGACTCACCCTGTTCAGGTTTAGCTTGGCTTGGTCCCTGTCCCGCAGTCTTTGCCTTTTCGCGCTCCCGTTCAGCAATAACTTTTGCAATCTCTGCTTCGACCCTCCTCACATCATCATCTCCCTCAACTTCATCCTCTTCATCTCCATCAAGCTGAAAGCTCGCAAGTTTACGTTCAGACCTTTCCTCTTGCAATTCCAGCGACTCTTGAGTGTCTGCTCTTCCGCGAGGATGGAATGCTGATGGCGAGGCACTGGCACCTGGTCCTGCTGACCACGATGCACCGCCCTCAAGCGGATGAGCTCCGGCAGGCGTCGCAATGCCATCTGCATGAGGCTGAGCAAAGTTGGCGTGGATGGACGCTTGAGGAGAGTGTGAGAGCCTAGGCTGATGATGAGAGAAATAGATCTCATCTTGCTGTTTTAGTCAGTTATTTGTGTCAAGTGAGAGCTTATCAAGTAACGCACGAGATGTTGCCTACGTTCTTCGTGGTAATCGAACGCTGCCGAGGGTCTTCCCGGTATGGATGTTCCCTCGTTCAACGGAGTCTCTGGTGGTGACAGATTGTCCATTGTTAGTATTGAATGATTAGTAACCGTAAACCAAAGATGATTGCTACCAATAATGTTGATAGTTTGTAAATAATCTTCGATTTTGGATCTTACATCGTGCCTGTCAGTGCACCACGTGGGGATAAATCAGCTTGAAGCACAAAACTAGGCGCGCAGTTCGCATCGTTAACTTCACTTCGCTTAGATTTGCTTGTAAGATAGGCGCCCAAACGCGCCCCGCCCTCGCTCTCGCACAGCCTTGGAATCAACTTTTTACAATCTCTAAACATTATCCCATTTTTCCGTCCCCCTCTACGCCTTCTCTCTTACTTTCACGGCTTTTACTCAAGATCTATACATTCTCCTTGATCAGGCCTTTCCAACAACCCCCTTTGACGACCCCTTCGCACAACCGATCGCGCTTGGCGCGTCTCACTGCACATAAACAATGTCGCGATACCAACCTGCCAGCACTGGCGGTGGTGGTTACAACGGTAGCTATCAAGATCAGCCTGATGCAGGCTATGGAAACACGGGTGGCTACGGTGGAGGTGGCTATGGCGGTGCCAACAACAACAATGCTTGTAAGTCGTAAAGCTCGGTGAGGGATGCGGATGCTTTTGGCACCGCAACTTCTCTGCTCTGTTGTATCAATTGCTATGAGTGCTGACACTTACAGACCACATGTCGTCGCAAAACACCAATGCAGCCTACAGTCCCGAAAACGACTATCCCCACACAAACGGTGGCGGCAAGAAAAAGCGCTCAAAGTGGCTCACCATCGGTTTGCCAATCCTTCTTTTGGCCATCATTGTCGGTGCCGTCGTAGGCGGTGTCGTTGGCTCGCGCAAGTCGAACGATAGCAGTTCGAGTGGCAACAGTAGCCAGGACTCCAGTACTGGACAGACGAATGATGCAGGTGCTGCTAGCGGGACTGGCGCACCTAACACTGCGGGCGCAGGTGTGGGATCGACTGCTACGGGTGCGAACGGAGAGGCGTATCTCGCTGTCAATACCGATGCGTACATGCTGCCTGTCTATGCCACTGGAGTGAGTTTATCAAAGTGGAAGGCCGTGCTGACAATAGACTGCAACTTCTGGCTACTCTGCCCCTACCACTCGCCCCTCTGCCGCGGCAGCTTGGCCCTCAGACCCCTCCCCTCCTTCCAACGATTCGATCCGTGCCCACCCCCGTCTCGGTGCCCCTCAATACAAGTGGGACGCTCTTAATTCGGGCCTCATCTCCAACGACCCCTACCTCAAAGAGTGGAACGAGACCATCATTGCCAATGCCAGCGCCACTCTCAATAGCGATCCCCTCCCCTACACTCTTGACGGCGGCCTGACTGGATCAGGTGTGCTTGACATTGCGCGCGAGATGAAAGTTCGCGTCAAGAACTGGGCCTACGCATATAAGATCACCAACGATACTGCCTACGCCAACCGTGTCTTCCTCGAGCTCCGCACAGCAGCAGGCAACAACAGCGACGTCCCCTTCGGCGCAAACGATGACACTCGTTGGAACCCTGCGCATTTCCTCGATGTCGCAGAATTTACTTCCATGTTTGCGATTGCCTACGATTGGCTTTATGATTACTGGACGGAGGAGCAGCGTGATCAGATCATGGCGTCGATGATTACCAATGGTCTTTCGCATGGTTTGGCGGCTTTGACGAATGAGCCGTCTGCTAGCTCGTATGTCTGGTGGACTGGGTCGTTTGGTAACGCTCGCGTTGATGGTAACTGGAATTGCGTCATCAACGGTGGCTTGACTATGGGTGCATTGGCTATTATCGATCGTGATCAGACCAACACCGCTAGTCAACTTCTCGCCCTCACCGTCCCCAACGCTCAAGCCAACTGCTTCACTGCCGCTCAGCCAGATGGTACATGGGCAGAGACGGCAAACTACTGGTACTTCGGTACCACAGGTGCTGCCGAGATGGTCTCCTCTCTCATCAGCGCTTACGGCGATGATCGCGGTCTCACGTCATCCAACCCTGGATGGCGAGACGTCTCCCTCTTCCACATGTACGCCCAAGGCATGACTTCGCTCTTCAACTATGGTGATCACGGACCCAACAAGTTTTCCGCCACTGCCAACTCTCTTTTCCTTTGGGCCGACGTCTTTGATGTTCCTCGCTATGCGCTTTATCAGCGCGATCACTATGATGCTTCCGAGCCTTGGAGCATGTTCTGGTATGATCCCGCTGTGAGTGGGACTTGGTGGGATGGTCTGGCGCTTGATAAGCACTTTGATTCACCGAATGATGATTGGGCGACGGGCAGATCATCATGGTCGGACAACTCGGGGACTTATTGGGCTATGCGTGCTGGGTCTTTGCAGGGTCATCAGACGCACGGTAACTTGGATGTGGGAGACTTTGTCCTGGATGCCATGGGGCAACGATGGGCCGGCGAGCTTGGCTCGGGGCAGTATCTTGCCGATGAGTACTTTGCGAATGAGGATCAAGATTCGGCGAGATGGCTTTGGTACAGGACGCGTACAGAGGGTCAGAATACGATCCTTGTTGGAGGAGAGAATCAGTTGGTCTCGGCTGCTGCTGTGACGAAGTTTGACTCGACGGGTACGGCGCAGGGCGCTGCACCTTCGTTCAATGTCTCGAATGAGGACACGGCGCTTTATACCGCTGATATGACTTCTGCTTATTCCAAGTGAGTTTGCCGGAATGGGGATTGGGTGCAGAAGCTGATCTGATAGTGTTGGCTCGCTCAAGCGCGGTATTCGTTACCTCAATGGCCGTCGTCAGATTTTGCTTCAGGATGACTATTCTGCAGTGACGCAAGATCTTCAATGGCGCATGCACACCAACGCTACCGTCACTTTGAATACCGATGAAACCACCGCCGTCTTGACTCTTGGCGGTCAAACACTCGACGCAGTCCTTAAATCCCCTTCAGGCGCCAAATTCGAGAAACTTCAACCTGTCCGTCTATCCTCTGATCCCGCACTTCCATCCGGCGAGCTCAATCAAGATCAAGAGAACCCCGGAGTGACAGTCTTGGCTGTCACTGTTGCTGGTGGCGGTTCTGGCACGGTTGAAGTGATTTTCAATCCCAAGTGGCCGGGGTTGGCAGACTCGGACTTTGTTAGTCCTGCGACGGTGGCGATCGATAGCTGGAGTTTGACTTCGCATAACTAGGGGAGGAGAGGTGATGATGAAACTGTACGAACTACTTTCGGGGATCAGTTATGGACATTTGTTTCACGAGCAATGCATCTCTACGTTCTTTTCTGCTTTGCGTGGCTGCTGACTACGTTTACAGAGATCTGCGACATCCTTTGTTGCACCATTGAGTTAGTTGGAGGCTCTCTGACTTGCGCGAACAACAGTCCCGTTTGGCAATCCAAACACTTGAGTTGATTCAGGTAAACTGGGACAGCAGCTTATCGTCAGTGCCGTTGACATCAACCAATCTTTGCGAGTTTTGGGCAGGCTTGAATTCTGCTGATGTCGAGTTGACCGGGCAGTCATGAGCAGGAGTGAAGGTTATTGTGCACGAGCGTCTTCCAGAGGCCGCTTCGATTGTGAAGCCATGTCTCTTAGTTCAGTTCGGAGGGTTACCTTCAGATGCGTTTTCATACCTACAATCGGTCTAGGACCTCCCTGAGCGCTGGATGAAGCATCAAAGAATGCGAAATTGCATCACCAGCAAGGAGTGTCGATGTAAGCGCGCCTTGGGGGTAAGTGACAAGTGAGAAGTACCGTGCTTGAATAGATTGCAGCCTGTGGGAGACCGGCGTGCGGACGTAATTGCTGTCATGCTGCTTCGTAGGCGGATTCTGCAATTAGCGGCCGGGACTTCGATGCTGAAGATCGACCGCGGAGGCGCCGCGACTATCACCTGTCAGCCGAGGGGTGAAAGAGGTAGAGTGTTAGCTAGCACGAATACCCGAGTAGCTGAGAACGAGGTAAATTTGCATCACATTGCTTTTGCAACTCGATTCGCCTCCCATGTCTCCACCAAGTCCACAAGATCTACTCGCGCACGATACCTCTGTAAGATCTCAGCCACTTTGCCAACAGGACACTCGACACGCCAATAATCCAACAACTCCAGAAAGACGTGCAGCTCATCTCCACAGTCTGCTGCGAGACACACCAATCGTCTTAGCTCCTTGCTTATGATCACCACAGCCTCTTGTGGCGCCTGCATCTCTAGCAGCGTCGGTAACATAATGCGAAGATGTCGACGGGTTTTACAGAGTGTTATGATGCGTTGATACAGGAGCGGAGGGAGCTCGATAGTTTTGTCGGCCACCACTTCTTGCAAGCAAGGGATGAGCTGGGTGATGTCGTTGCGGTAGTGAAGCAGGAGGCGAATCAGACATGAAACCACGCGGATGTGCTGCATGTTGGTGCGCATGCCTGAGCTGGACCCGATGCTGAGGCGAAAGAGGAAGCGAGGATCTTTGAGATGATCAGAAACGGGAGAGGCTGGACGACCGAAGAGAAGTCGATGTCGAAGTAGTAACCACAGTGCTTGACCTTGCTTGTTGGCTGGCGCAAAGTGATCGTGCCCCGGCCGAACATCACCAGAGCTCTGCAAAGCTTCCTGAATCGTAGCGCGCCATCGCTGCTCGTGCGTTGCAAGCTGTCCCTCCCAGAATTCCTCCTCATCCTTCACATTGACTTGCATGTGCAACGAGGCAGCATCTCCATGCCTCGATAAAGCCCAAATGACCTCGTACGAAGAGAGCACAATCTCACCCCAGGCAAGATTCAGACTGCGCAAGTCGCCACTCGCACCAGTGGTATGTGACGCCACAGCCGCGTGCATCTGCCTGCGAACGAGCAACCCCTCCCAAACACTTTCCATGATCTCCGCTGAATCCGACGACTCAAGCCAGTGCGCCAGAAACGTCTCATACCGCAAGACAAGCTGCGTCTGAGTAGGAGTGATAGGTAGATCGCGTGCCCTCATGGCATCAATGAGCTCTGGCAATTGCATGGTTTCGTTGCCTGGGATTTTGGTCAACAGCGACATGAAGGCCGGCGTGAAGTCATTCGACGTCTGCAAGTTGAGAGTCTCGAGCTCGCTGGGATGATCGATGATGATCTTCCACGCATGTAGCAATGCCTGGTGGAGACTATCTGGTACAGTCTTCCATTGGCCTATTGGTGTGCACAGAGTGATGGCTTTGCGCAGCTGCAGTAGCTGTTCCTGGCTGATAATGCTGTCGGCGGGCGGGGKGTTTGGGGKGATGGCAGCTAGCAGCGCCGAGAGAAGGGACGCTCGAACCAAATGGTATTCTGATGATTTCGGGCAGAGTTGCATGATGGAGAGGATCGTCGCCGACGTGAAGTGAACGCGAGAAGGGATTTGTCGGCGAAGGGCTTGGAGCAAGATTGTGGCATTGCGCGAGTGACAGGGATAGGAAGTAGAGTCGTACTTGAAGCTGCGCGTGACAGAATTGAGCACAGCAACCGCTGGGTGATGCCGCTGCAGCCGACCTTGGTCATCGAGCCATTTGGGCACGGATGCGCCTTCTTCGAGCAGCAGCTGGCACAGCGCATGCCGAAAAGGGCTCCAAGGGGATGTCTGATCATGCGCAGCAGCAGCATACACCCTCAGTTCCCGTGCCAGATACCTGCCGATATATGACAGCATGTATGCCCTCTGCGAGGTCTTTCTCGACTTTCGAAACCAATTTCGAAGCTGGATATAGGATGGAGGGGTATCGCTGTCAAGTGCGTCTAGGAGAACTTTCGCGCTTACGGGAAGCGTCTTTGGTCGACGGCGAAGGGTCTCTGATGCTTGTCGAGCGAAAAAAGGCAGCGAGGCTGGTGCTGGCCAGGCTTTAGCAATGCCGGCTTCTGAGCTCGGGCGAGCATCAAGCGCGTGGGATTCGCCAGCTTGGGCCGCAGCTCCGCGAGCCACCAAGCTTTTGTCATTCTGCCATGTGGAGCACCCGGCCTGCTTTGTCAGTCCAGGACGACCAAGTCGCACGAAAGAAGACATACCTCGCCGACTTGCCAGACTTTGTCCTCTGTATCTGTGCTAGCGACTGCATGTACAGACCTGTGTTTTGCTGGCTTATGCAGGATAATGGAATGAGAGCGTGCTACAGCTCGGCTCGTCGCCACGAGCCGGCCCGCCAAAGACATGCAATCTTCGAATGGAGAGAGAAAATGCATCTTTCAGCGTTTGCAGCAGACGGGAAATTAACGCTAGCATTGCCTACTGTTAGAGTAGCTAGCGCGCGCACACCTTCAACATGTGATCTCGACGTGCATAAGACATCCTCAGCTTCAGCATGTCAGCAGATCCGGTATTCTCAGCGCCTGCCGGCGAAGACCACGGCAACTACAGAAATTACTATTCAAAGCGTCGAGACGGCTTGCTCTTTCCCCAATCCCGAGATGAACGTCTTCCTATCATTCCACGAGCATACTTTGAGGGCTTGAAAGTGTTGGATGTGGGTTGCAATAGCGGACAGGTGACTGTTGAGATTGGTAAGTCTCTTGTATGGCCAGAAGATACAGAGGCTGACGAGGGTAGCGCAGAGATATCATCCAAAGTTGATTACAGGCGTCGATCTTGATCCCAACTTGATTGCAGCTTGCCAGCGGACTTTGCGACAAGCATGGTCACATCAAGCTCCAGCTTCAGAACCACCATCCTCATCATCAAAACCAGATCCAGATTATTTCCCAGCAGCGATCCCGAAACTACACGGCAACATCTTCATTCCTCCCTCCCAAACAAGCCCACACTTTCCGCACAACGTAGAGTTCAAAGTGGTTGACTGGGCTAAAGCGGGGATCGTGAATGATCAAGATGGGTATGATACTATTCTCTTGTACGCCTTCTGTTGGTAACAGTGTGCTGATGATCTAGACTGGCTTTGACAAAGTGGATCCACCTACACGAGCTAGATGAAGGCCTCGTCGCCTTCTTTCACAAATGCTACAAATCACTCCAGCCGGGTGGCCGCCTAGTCGTCGAGAAACAGCCTTGGTCCAAATACAAAGAAGCCAACAAGAAGGGCTCAGCACTAGCAGACAACTACAAGAAGTTGAAGCTTCGGCCAAGTGAGGACTTTGAGCGGATCTTACTCAAAGACGTCGGGTTCAGCGAAGTCATCCACCTCGGACCAGACGATGGCCAAGGTGAGCGACCGCAAGCTACAAAGCTGACCCTCAGTATCGCATATCCACCGCGAGATCGACGTCTTTGTGAAACGCTCTTGATGCCCGATGATGACCCAATGCATACATACAACGTTCAAACGCCCATCATCCTCATCCGATCTGGGTGCACGCCCACCTGACCGGCTGCAGGCGGTCCCGATGCAGGTGTAAACGATGGAGCAGGTGGCAGACCACCATTGGGAGGAGGAGGGTAGCCTGCAGCCCCATTCGGCTGAGGTGGTGGCATGCCCATGCCGGGAGGAGGGAATGGTGGTCTGAACTGCGGAGGAGGAGCGCCGGCGAATTGGCCAGGGAAAGGAGGAGGTTGGAAAGCTATGTATCATCAGTCTCCCTTCTCTTCATCTGTCGGAGACTAGACTCACGAGGCATACCTGGCATCCCACCCATCATAGGCGGCATACCCATCATAGGCGGCGGCTGTTGAGGGTTCATGAACCCTGGACCGAGACGCATCTGAGCGTGTGCAAGCGGTAGACCGGATGGACCGCCTCGAGGCATGTTTTCATAGCTCGAGGTGATTTGGTTGATGATTTGTTGAGCCTTCTCGTGGCTTAGGCCTATGAAGTTAGCGGGTGCTCTTGAAAGGGGAAGCGTACCGGCATAGTAGTCTCGTACGTTGGCTAGATGGTTTCTGCCCGTATTGTGGGCTTTCCGCACTGTCTCTATTAGCACTGATCCCAGACAAAGGCTCTCAAGCACTCACCAGATTGAGAATCATGAGTCCTTGAAGACGGTCAGTACTCATTACTTTCAAGCTCTTGGAACGTACAGAAAGACATCACAGTACGAGCTGTAGCCATGTCAGTATCGCCCTGTGATCATGCGACGCTACTTACCAGTAGTATTTGCCCATGTTGACCAAGGTTGAGTAGGAAGATCAGGTTGCTTTACTAGGTGCTGTAGCAATCACGACTAAAGGGGGTTAGTGGCGGCGTTCCAGGTTGATCCGCTTCCAAGATGCTGCAGGCTATGGCTATGCCCAGCGAAGTACAGTCTGGAACCACTTCAGCGTGCTGCTACAGAATCTACATCTATCCGATGACTATCATCGCTGTCCATAGTGCGACCTCTTTTCGAGTGGATGTTGCGTGCAAGAGCGGAAACATGAATGTATCATGTACTTTTGGTCATAAAGTCATCTGCGATCACCCGGCCGCTGTCAGTCAATAGCGGCAGACTGACAATGGATGCTCTGGCGACAAGTGTAAGCGTCAAGCTGTCAGCCGAGCGTACTGCCTCGTCGCCGCCCATCCTTGGTCCCTCCAACTCCATTGTTTCGCGCAACCTTTCACATCGCAGCTTGAGCGAACTACGAAGCGCACGAATACCTTACAAGGAGGTAATATTCGTCTCCTCCAGCATCATGTCGTCATCAACTCAGCCACCTCCATTCCGCATGCGATGCACTTACCCCCCGCACCAGGGGCAAGCAAGCAGCATCGAGTTGATCGACTTCTATTCGGGCATTTCGCAATATCCGATTGACACTTATGTATCAGGACCTGGCACTGACCTGCGCAAAGTCATCGAGATCCGAGGTCAGCGAGCAATTTTGTACTCCGTCTGCGGGAGCGAAGCGGGATGTGGGCATCTTAGTGCATGGATGAAGCCAATCGCAGACCCAATTTCGGGCTCGCAGACCTCGGCTTAGTATTGCTTTCCGATTGAAGATATTGAATTTTAACCTGATGAGCTGAATACTTAGAAAATACGCGTTACTTATGCAGCTGATGAGGCTCGATCTGCACTTGAGTCTCATCGTTGCGTAGGTGTTTCATACCCAAGCCCGTGCCGAGTGACTTAAGCGAGGAAATTGCGGTGGCAAAGCGCTGCAAACTGCGGCGCAAGTTCAGGGTAACAGGAAAGTTGAGGTGCGAAAAGTGTTTATATATCTCGCTAATGACATCGAATGTGATTATTCTCTTTCACAGCCATCACAAGCATGCTGACATCAAATGTACTATCAGTCGTCCTCGCCATCGTCCTCGCTCATTACGTGCCGGCAGCACGCGCCGGCGCGTCCTACAGCTTAACGAAATCCTACCAAGGCAGTTCCTTCTTTGATGTAGACAACTGGAGCTGGGGTGGTAATCAGACGTTTGATTCCACGACCAACGGTGATGTCTTATGGGCAAATACGTCGACATCACCGGCTTTGACCTATGTCAATGACGCTGGCAACGCTATCATCAAGGTCGACAATACTTGTAAGTCCCGCTGGGACCGCGCAGCTGTGTGTTTGCAGGCTGATAAGTCAGCTACCGTCGCATACAATGGGAAACGCGAATCCGTCAAGCTCTTGTCACAGGAAGCATACTCTGTCGGTTCTGTCTGGGTACTCGATGCTGTCCATCTCCGTGAGTGAAGCGCTGTAGTCGTCGAAGATTGCTGATCAGTAGCGTACGGCTGCTCCGTCTGGCCAGCATTCTGGAGCTATGCCCTAGATCAAACTTGGCCTGCTGGCGGTGAGATTGACACCATTGAAGGCGTCAACAACCAAGTCAACAATCAGATGGCTTTGCATACCTCTGATGGGTGCGCACTCGATCAGCTGCATACAACACCCTGACACTGCAGATGCTCCATCACATCTTCGAGTTCTGCTTATTCGGGCACAGTCAATCAGACCGACTGCAACGTCAAGATCAACTCCAACGCAGGCTGCGGTATCACGGACAAAAGCTCTGCTAGCTACGGCGAAGACTTTGCAGCGAATGGCGGCGGCGTCTGGGTTACAGAGTATGCCGAGACTGGCATCTCGTGAGTCTAGCTCCTGTCAAGCAAGCGCTGATCGTGCGGAATCTGGTTCTTCGAACGCGCCAACGCACCCGACTCCATCTCATCTTCAAATACTACAATTGACACGTCCACGCTTGGGACACCGTCGGGCTACTGGGCGAATTCGGGATGCGACATGAGCAAATATTTCACTGCCCAAACGCTTGCTTTTGACATTACACTCGTGAGTCGCATCTTCATGCACAAAGACGCTGACGAAATAGTGTGGAGACTGGGCTGGAACATCTGCCACGCTCAGCACGACTGGCTGCCCGGCACTGACGGGGACGGACACGTGCTATTCGACCTATGTCCTTGACTCTTCCAACTATGCCAACGCCTATGTGAGCTCCAATCGTGATGCACATCGACTGGGCTGACGTATCGACAGTTCGAGATCAAGTCTCTGAAGGTGTATGGCAATGGCTCCAGCTCAGGCAGCTCGGGGTCTCTGCCACGCTCGAATTTCAGCACAGTAGCGGTGATCTTTAGTGGTATGACAGCGCTTGTATGCGCATTGATATGAGAATAGCGTTCGTAGAAAGTACGATTGTATGGATGTCATATTCAGTGACGTTTGCATCGTTCTCAGGATCAACGGCAACGCCGAGCGCCGAATCGTGCCACGAGCCTCACCGCAAGCAACTCTGAATAGTTGCAGATGAACCAGAAAATTACAATGCAGCAACAACACATCCTATAAACATCTATAACACATCATCAATACACAACGACCCCTCAGCCTCACCACCCAGCATAGCTCGCCACTCTGCCAACAACCGGCACGCTCCCAACCCAGCTCGTCACCCTCTTACGCGGCAACCCCTCTGTCTCCACCTTCCTACCACTCTCCTCACTCGCAGCCCGCCCATGACCACCAGCCCCACCCTTGTCAACCCAACCACCACGAACAGCCGGGATCCAGCCCCACGACTGCGTAAAGTCAATCTCGACAGCCATCTTGGGTCGAAGCACGTTCGGGACCATGTCGTTGTAAGGTGCTGGTGCGAAATGCGTTGATGGAGGTAGAGCTGCGAGTGGGATCTTGCGTGAGCCGTTTGGGGTGTGGTTGTCAGAGGCAAAGGGACCGGTGAAGCTGAGTCTGCGAGTGGGTGTAGAAGGAGGAGGAGTCTGAGCTGGATCAGAGTCTGAAGGAGCGCTTGACGTGTGCTCGACAGGATGTTCAAGCGAGGGGAATGTCAATGCTGTATCTGAAGAAATGATTCCAGCCATAGGCCTAGACGCCACCTTCTCAACCGACACCGACTCATCAGTCTGAGCGGGCTCTGAGAGGTCGGCAACTGGTGACGCTGAGCTCTGAACTTCCTCAATAGGAGGAGCTGGCGCATCCTCGGATGACGGTGACTCGCGTTCCGTATCGCCTGCAGACATAGAAGCGACCTCGTCTGAAGCCTGCTCTTCTTTGGCTGTGCTCTCGTCCATGCCAGGCTCTGACTCCCTCTCAGCAGTGGATGTCGACAAACTCTCCTCTTTGCCTTCAATTTGCTCCTGCGCCTCCTCCTTCAAGTCCTCCTCCACTGGCTGATCGGGCGCCGACTCCTCCGCGATCGCCCGAGAAGCAGTCTCCAAGAGCGACTTCTCAACACCCGGTGTCGAAGTGTCTTCAAGGACTGATGGCAGCTCTGTCTCGGCAGCCTCTGCGTCCGAGTCATCCCGCTCGACGCCTGTTTCCTTGACCGACTCGACAACCTCTCTCGAAGCCTCCTTTCCTTCAGAGCCTACGTCTGTAGTGGTCTCCCTATTGCCCTCTCCTCCCGAGCGATTGCCGAATCCACCCGCGATCGAAGCCACAGCGCTAAGCGGCGCTTTAATGACCGAGACGAGCCCTCCACCCAACGTCTCAACCACAGCCTCATCTTCAACCGTCGCCGGTGCCGAAGCCGGAGCCGGGACAGCAGGCGGCACGACATCCAAAGGCGTACTGTAAATAGCAGCCTCAACAGCCTCTTGCGCCTCGGCCTCCATCTTCGTCGGCGTCGCCAGTTTCGCCCGACTATACCTCTCCGCCGTCTCTTTACTGACAACAGGCGAAGCAGGATCCGAACGCCTACTCCTAGGTGAAGAAGTCGAAGGAGCTGGTGAGAGTGTCCGACTGGATTCGCGATCGATATCGCATGTGGAGGGAGAGGTCCCTAGTGCTCTTCTCAGTGATTCTTCTCGACCTCGTCCATGACTCTGACCTTCGAGCCGCTCGAGAACATCTCCAGCTTCGTTTGAGGAGCCGACGTGTACAGGTACTGCCACTGCGTCGTTAAGATCGACGTGCTGCGTCGCGATACCTGGTTTCGAGAGATAGATCTCGCCTAGTTCGGGTGGGCTAGATTTCGTTCGACTGCCGAATGTGCGGACGCTGCTTGAGTCGACGCTATCAGGTGGTGAAGACACGCGGGATGCGAGTTTACGAAGGTGTTCGTGATTGTCACCGTTGTTTTCGACGCTAAAGTATTGAGCTGATGCAAGTGCTACGCTTGGTTGCACTGGCACTGCGGACGGGGACATGAGGGTGGCAACTGTTGGTGGAGAGTGAATAGGGTCGTGTGTAATGGATGGAATTGGCCGATGTGTCGGGGATGGAACAGTCACCGGTTCCCTCGACCCCTTCTGAGGCTTTCTCTCTGGCGTCACCGGCCTCGCCGTCGCCAGCGCCAACCTTTTCTCCCTCTCACTAATCAAAGGCAGCGGCTTCGCCAGCTTCTCTCCACCTTTGGTCGGCGTCTTTGCAAAGTAATCTTCCCTACTCTGAGCAGGCGAAGGTGACGGTAAAGGAATCGCACGACCGAGCGACGGCGTTGAGGGACTCGCTTTGGTGCTCGACGCAGCGGATGTGGGTGAAGAGATTGTCAATTCTTTATCTTTGCGTGATTTGGAGCGAAAGAGTGAACTGATTGTACGTTTTCGGGTGGAGGATGTGGGTGAAGGTGCTGGTGCCGGGATTCGCGATGGAGTCGAGATCCTTTGCGTTGGGGTATAGACTTCACTACTTGGCCTAATGATGTCAGCTTGATCTCAATTCTTGGGATAGACGTACCCTGGAGATGAAGCATCTTGGCTCAACGTAGGACTCGAAGTGATACTCGATCGTCTACCGAGACTGAAGCGCTTCTTCTTCTCGCCTGAAGATGAGATTGAGCTTTGCTCGCCGCCACCCGCCGCCGCGCTCTTTCTGAATGAATCTCTCTTGAACATAGTGTGCTGCACTCCCTCTGCTGCTACTAACCTTTCAGTCCCAGCTTTCCCGACGATAGACAAGGGAAGGATTATCCTTATTGATTAGGAGTTACTCTGATACCTTTATTATCTTTTGGTGATTAGCCTTTCTTCGTCTATACGATCGTCCTACATACGTCACTTTGGCTTTTTGATCCCGCGTCGTGCTTCAGTCATGCTCAAGACGGCCGTGTATGCTTAAGCTTACCCCCTTGGCATGGAGTAGAGCTGTACAATGCAAGATTATACCACAGCTGCAGCGACAGTCTCATGTTGTCACGTTAAAATCTTGATCAAGCGCCACGCGAAGGCATCGAGTTCCGCGTGACAACCCGTAGCTCGCTAACGATCCTGGTCAGCCGTTGGAACTAACAGAGTTCATAAGTTTGAAGTCCTTACAGAAACTTCGCGAAGGCTTCCGAGCTGAGTGACGGCAGAGTCTCGAAGCTGCAAGCTTCGTCAACTGACGGCCCAAACTGTCATCGAGGTGACTCGCAAGAACGCCAATCAGCCTACAAAAAGGTATTCTCCACGGCAATTGCTCAAATTCAAAAGTCCGGGTGTAGCCATCCATATCGTACAAAGAAAGACCCTCCTCTCTCTGCAAGATACTCTACTCCTCAGGCACGACGATCTCTCCATCGTCAATAGCCTCAATCACATCGTGAGGAGGCTTTCCGTCAACGGTGCAACCGACACTCTGAGCTGTCCCGAGAATCTCCTTGACGCCACCCGCGAGGTTCTTGGCGAGGGATTTGTGGGCCATCTTGCGGGCAATCTGCTCGTCAGCCTTGCTCTCGAGTTCATACTGCTAGGAGCTGCGTCTGAAGACAGGCGCAGATTGCACAGTGATAAGACTCACGTCGTAGATCTCGTCGAGCGAGACGTTTCCGGTGTGCTGAATGTTCTTCTCCTTCTTACGGTCCCTTGGGGGCTCTGAGACGTCAGCATCGTTCTTGAGAAGGGAAGAGGTCTGGAAGACATCGGCAAAGAACACCCAACTCCAGAAGCACAGTTCCACAAGGAGAAGCTGGCAAGCAGCCGCTGACAGCCGAGTGCGCCTCTGAAGACCAGAAGTCTTCTTTTACCAAGTCACAAAGTGAGACTTGTGTTCACTGCAACGTATGCGCAGCTGAAGCCCCTGTTACAGACGACAAGCTTTGTCATTAGCGTAGAGGCGGCAGCGCACAATCATGACAAGTGATCACGAACAATCTCTCCCCGTGTCTTATCTTCCATCCTTCATTCCACCTGTACTCGAAACTCACCCTTGAGCGCCTTGATGACAAGGGAAGAAGCGGAAGGAACAACCGAGACGGCAGCCTGACGGTTCTGGATGGTCAACTGAACAGTGACACGGAGGCCCTTCCAGTCGCCAGTAGCCTTTGCAATGTCCTCTCCGACCTTCTTGGGTGACTGTGATTGTCAGTACTTGTCCGCTTTCCATGAGCAGAGCAGTCCAGAGCGATGGTAGCGACAGAGCACCTACTCCGACGCTAGCTCGTCTCCGTATGCTCTACTCCTCGTCCAAACAGTACTGACCAAACCAAGAGGACCGATCTTAGGCGCCAAAGCCGAAGATGCACCAACCTCACCACCGGTCGCACGGAGGTAGATGATCTTGATTTCGTTGGGGTCGAGCTTGGGAGGCATTTTGGCGAGTAGTTTTTGAGGTGGTAGAAGGTAAGGAACTTGCTGCTTGGACCTCTACACCGAGCGAGCGAGCCACCGCGCACCAGGCGAGGAGCCACCGATTTCGTCGGCGTTTGGAAGTTTTAACCCCTTCATAAATTAATCCCGGGCGAGGATGAAACGGTGTGGCACTTTGAAATTGGCACGGGCGTTGGAGAATGCATGCATGCTGACCCTCGAGAAGGTGTCAATAGATCTTGAAGGTGAATGCAGCTGTAGCAAGATTATTCTGCTACGGGGATAAGAATGCTATTGTTACACCTTGCACCGCGAAACGCGCTTGAGAGTGGCGTGAGTGGCAAAAATCTTGCACTCACTGATTACTTCAAGTCAGCCAGATTATGCAAACCATAATGCCAACAGTTTCTCGCAAGATGTCAGATCTAAGCCGATTCCGCTTTCGTCAAAACACTACGAGGTGATATGCAGCGAAGACTGTTTCGAGCTGGGAGTCAATGATCATGTGTGTTTTGGCAGCAGTGATAAGTGAGCGAGGTGCTTCCAGGAACCTTGAGTGACAGGCTGATACCGGAAGCTGCAGTAAAATAGTCTATGTCTAGCAGTGGACTGAAGCTCAAAACAAAGCTCTAGGGATTAGTGTCATGTTGCTGAACTTGAGTTAGGAATGCAAGACACATGTACGGATACATGACTTCGGTAATTCGGTTATCGTGGGCGTTTGTGTAAAGGCAGTCCACAAGTATAATCGTGGAACTTGAAGCAAGCAGGGCAGGAAGCGGACTTGATGACAGTCTACAAGACAAGCTGCACACCTTTTCATCTCACCACGCAAGTCACGCTTTTGCCATTGTGTCCGATACCACGCTATCCAAATCATTAGCTGGGCTCACGTCGATACATCATCAGCATCAATGAGAGGTAATGCGCCCTTGAGCCTGAACAAAGCAGCTTGACCAGTCGGTGCCACATTCAACTGGCTGCACCGCGGATCACGGCATGGCCGGCGCGTCGCGCTCGGACCAGCTTCAGTCAGGATGTGGATCAAGCTTGACACCACCAGGCAGCTATACGAGTAGCATAAGCAAGGCATTTCTTGCATACATCAGCGGTAACAAAAGAAGCAAGCAAAGAGGATAAAGCACCATGTCGGCAGGAATCGGAATCTCAAAGTACGTCCTCCTTGTCCCTTAGCTGCGGCTGGTGGTTGTTCGAGCTTTGCTGACCCATCCACAGTTTGCCCAACCAGGTCAGTCTTTCTGCACACCTGCATATGCTATGATACTCACCACATATAGCGGCACAAAATTGTGAACCAACGAGGTGCTCATTTCACCCTTATGGTCGTCGGTCCGTGCATCCTTTGTCTACTTGCACATTCACTGATTTCCTTACAGGCGAATCAGGTCTTGGGAAGACGACGTTGATCAACACCTTGTTCGCAACTGAAATATGCACTCCGAGAAATTATCGTCAACGGTGAGTTTGACCCCTATCGTACTGTAGACGCGTGCTGATAGGATACAGGTTCTCAAAACAGCTTGACCGCTCCGTCGAAGTCGAGATCCTCAAAGCTGATCTCGAAGAGCGTGGCTTCAACATCAAAGTGAGTCCTCAATCCATCAGAGAACCTGTGCTCTGCCAACAAACATGAGGCTAACTCGCCAGCTATCCGTGATCGATACCCCTGGTTTCGGCGACTATGTTAACAATTCTGAATCATGGACGCCCATCATTGATTTCCTCGATGATCAGCACGAGATCTACATGCGCCAAGAACAGCAGCCTCAACGTGGCGACAAGACTGATTTGCGCGTTCATGCGTGCTTGTACTTTATCCGCCCTACCGGGCATTCGTGCGTGTTCCGACTAGGAGCGTCAAGTGGGCTGATAGAATAGGTTGAAGCCTTTGGATATCGAGATCATGAAGCGTCTTGGGACTAGAGTCAACTTGATTCCTGTCATTGCCAAGGCCGATACACTTACGCAGGATGATCTCCACAAGTTCAAGCAGAGGGTGAGTCCTACCTCACTGCTGAATGTGGATGAGCGCTGACTGCTAGGTCCGCGAGACGATCCAAGCGCAAGGCATCAAGATCTACCAACCTCCCGTCGAGGACGATGACGAGCAATCCGCCGAACACGCCCGCGCAATGCAAGCCGTCATGCCCTTCAGCATCATCGGTAGCACCGACGACGTCACCACGCACGACGGTCGCGTCGTCAAAGGCCGCGAATACCTCTGGGGCGTCGCAGAAGTCGAAAACGAAGAGCACTGCGATTTCAAAAAGTTGAGATCGCTCATCATTCGAACCTACATGCTTGACCTCATCTCTTCGACTGAAGAGAACCACTACGAGGCGTACAGGTTGCAGCAGATGGAGACGCGCAAGTTTGGAGAGCCCAAGGTTAAAAAGCTGGATAACCCCAAGTTTAAGGAGGAGGAGGAGATGCTTCGCAAGAGGTTTACGGAGCAGGTCAAGATGGAGGAGGCAAGGTTCAGGCAGTGGGAGCAGCATGTTGGTATTCTCGTTTGTCGGAGCTGACGAACAGCTCATTGCAGAGCGTGACAGGCTTAACAAGGATCTTGAAGCTGCACACTCGGGTATCAAGGCTCTCGAGGTGAGTCTCTCTCTAAGGTTCACAGGCCAAGCTGACGGACGTCAAGGCCGATCTTGAGAACCTCGCCCAGTACCACCGCGCAGGCGGAACCGCCGGCCGCCGCTAGTCGTCCCTGCCATCCGTGCTTGCCATCGCTCGCAACAGTCTTGTTTCACGTCTTGATGACTAATGGAGAATGCATGAAATCTGTCTCACCAATCTACTGGCCGTATCCGAGGTGACGGCGGTGGTGAAGGCGGCAATGGGATTCTTCTCGCACGCTCGAATTGACTTTGTGGTTCTGGTGATGGTGTTGGGAGATATGTGCGTTGTGGGCGTGGTGGGTTCGCCAGGGCTTGTTCCCATGCTGGCTTGATTTGTGGATGCGAGCGAAGGGTCGTGTCGACGAGGACTGCTTGTTAGTGCTGGTCGCGGGAGTCGACCTGCCTTGCTCCATCTCGGCCTTGATCTTGGACACTGCTTCAGCAGAAGCACCGTCCACTTGAGCGTGAAACAATCGAGCGGCTGTGTGGTGAGCTACGGCCCTCGCAAGTCCATCGACGTACCCTCCATCTCGCTGGCTCTAACGAGCAACGCCACTCTAGTCAACGCCTCCAAGCTAGCTTTCGCACCATCATCTATCATGGGCGAAGACCATATCCCAGCAAGCTGAGAGAAGGCCAGCGAGCTTGCCGTCCAAAGTTTATGCAGTAATTGAACATGTTGGAACTGTCTCCTGGCTGGAAAGAGTGTTGAGAGGATGCGTAGAGCTGGCGAGGCGGTGGGCGTGAGGATGATGGAGAGCTCGCTTGTCAAAAGAGCGAGGAAGAAAACAGTACGCCACTGATGTCAGCTCGATGCTTTGTCTGGAAAGCAGTATGAGCTGCGAACGCACGTATACTCCTGCGCGTGCTTTGCCGAAGACTACTTGTTGAGCTTGCTCTGTGTGACAGCGGAAACGTACAAGAGATCAAAGCCATGAAACCGCCTGATACGATGTAGAATCCAACACCTTGCGTCAAGCCACGCAGCATGTACTCTCTCCTTGATGCACAGCCTTTCCACGCTGTGACGTCTGGGCCGAACCTACTTTTGTCAGTTAGGTACGTAGAGCTGCGACGTACGTACCGGTCATAGGCGAAACGTTTGACGGGATCCGTCAAGGTCTCGTACGCTTTGCGAGCAATGATGAAGATGGCTTCGCTCTCTACCCCTGCTCGATCTGGATGATAGAGACGTGCACTAAGTCATCAGCGATCAGGCATCAAGAGACAGACGCACAAAGTCCTGTAACCCTTCTTGAGCTCGTCATCAGTCGCATTGCCTTTAACGCCAAGAAGCTGATACCAGTTGACTCCGTCAAGCCCGGGCTCGCCTTTGATAGCTTCATACAATGTCCAGAGCAGGTAGGCGCCAAGGACAGCAGTGAACGCGATATTGTGATGCTTGACGCGTGCTGGGTCATTTGGTGCTGGAGCTCGGTAAAGACCTGTCTTTTCAAGAGAGCTAAGGAGTATTGTTGTCAACGTTGATGGGAGGAATGACCATAGTCCTAGTTGGACTAGAGGTGAGGACATTTCATCAGACAGCTGCGCAGGATAGCAGTGAATCAGCAGCAGCAGCAGCAGCTATACTTGAGTAATATAGGTAACATTCAGGATGTCCGGTCGGGTTATCGGGCTCCCTTGAAGCTCCCTCACCCGCATACTTACGTAATTTGCCACCGCTTCAGATTCATGCATGAACTCAGGCATGAATCTGACTCGAACCCTCGTCCCGCAATGTTCATGTCGCGCGAGAATAGCTCTGATCAAGATACAGACGGTCAGAACATGATCGAAAGCCAAGCAACGGCTGAACAATCGATTGCTACGCCGGTGATTGTTGTACCGAACGTCGAAGAAATACCTCCAGTCGACGGTTCCCCTCCCTCCCCGCACGACTACACTGTCGGCTTGAACCCGTGGGTCTCACCCATAAAAGCCCTTGCAAATCCCTTGACGGTCGCTCCGACCGAACCCATTCTGCCTCCCCCGCGTCCTCAGGTAGATGAACACCCCTCCATCCATTCCTATATGATGGCCTTCAAAGTTCCATGGTTTCGTGACCGTTGGGAGGCGTTACAAGACTATCAAGAGGTATCAATTGCACCTCACGATCCGAAAGGCATGTTGAGCGTGATGGACAACATCCCTGCTGGTGAGCGTACCCGCATTGCGGAGCAACAAGTGAAGAGGATGCAAATGTTTTCTGCTCGGGTCGGGACTACGAAAGTCAGACACTTCAACGTCTTAGTCTGCCACGCTGGTACGGGCAAAGAATTGGTCGTATTCGCTGGTCAGTCCCCTGCTATTTGAGAGGCCGAGCTGACCAGAGCAGGCTTCTTCTCCCCTTCAGCAAATGACCTCACTTTGACATCATTACATGTGCACGAAATCGTCTACATGCTTATGGCTCCGAATCATCGCTTTGTACCTTTCAACTTGATGAATTCTCTGGGCGAGGTATTACCTTGGTGGAGCGATGCTAAAGTGGAGCCTGGTGTGTATACGATGGTTGATCCGGAAGGTGAGTCGCTGGTCTCGCACGCGCAGAGTCAGCAGACTAACATGCTAGATGGCGCTTTACACTCCCAGATCTGCTATGCTTTGGATACGATGCCGATCCCACCAGCTTATCTTCAAGGGTCGAGTGAGAGACGCGATCACGTCCGCTGCAGCCTCAATGTGGACTTGAACGCAAAGTCCTGCGCCGTCACCGGGTACCCTGACCTTGGAGACCAAGAAGGCAATCTCAGGTCAAAAGTGACTCTTGCGCACATCATGCCGTGCTCGCACGAGTCCAAGGTTAATTTACATTTGGTTTGAGCTGGCTGATAATGTTAGATCTGGTCATATCGCGACCCCTTTGACCCTTCGAGTTTGAGATGGGACGTTGGCGACTTGAATACAGACCAACATTCCGACTTTCAATCCTGTCTCGCCCTCCTTCCTCATACCCCGTCCAATCTTATACCGCTTCAGAATCATCTGCACGACGAGCTTGACAACTTTTCCTCGTACATGTCTCCGTTCGACGGACGTCTACACTGGGCAGAAGCTATTCCACTTGTGTCGCAAATGATGATGCGAGACTGCTACCACTTGAACGCTTTTCGCGGCACAGGAGGGGAGCTCGGCTGTCAAGGACCCAGTGCCGTGGGTCTCGCATTGCAAATGCAAGACGCCGTGGCCGTCTGGAATAGGCTTTGGCCTCCCTTGTCTCTAGCCGAATATCAGGCCTCCCGGTCGTCCATCAAGGCTCTTGACTGTGAGATGGAGAGTATTCCAGGGCTGGATGTCGTTGTCAGCCAGGCGTCGGCAAGCGAAACGGAAGGCGCATCCTCCGAGTCTCCGGGCCCTTCGATCTCCGCCAGCCTCCATTGCTCTACGGTCGGCTCAGAGTTGTAAGCTGCAGCGTCCGGCAAAGATGCTCTAGCGATCACAAAGGCTAGATCTTCTCTTCCCAATTGGAGCGCTGACAAGGTACGAGCACCACAACGCGCCCTTTCGAGCCCTGCGCACTTGCTCGACACGCTCCATCTTGAGGCCCAGCGCAACCGCTCTGACTCTCCTGTCCCCGGATCTCCTTACGTTCCGACAAAAGAGCAACAGCAACGCAACCGTGGCAGCTCTCTAGGCTCAGAATCAACCCTGGGTTCTCATACGCAGCCTCATCAGACCAAAAAGGTTCCACGCAAGACTTTTGAACCGATCGCGTTGCCTGTTCCGCCAAAGGCGTCGCCGCCTAGCGAAGCGCTACTGAAGCAGCTGAAACTGGCTCGTGCCTATGCACAAGTGCAACAGGAAATTCGCCATGAGCGTCGGCTAGCTGTTGAAGCTGAGAAGGTAGGAGATTGGTAGACAGTAGTAAAGGTGTTGGGAGTGGAAAGTGGAGATCGGCGAGCGGAGAGTGGAAGATGGAGGGTGGAGTCCGGTGGACAGCGTACATAGCCTTTCGGTGTTGTGGATGTGTTGGTCGTTGTCTAGTTTGTTTATACCATGTCATGCAGTGCTCATGATGCTCATGTTGTTTCGCTGGCATCTGACGAGCGCGGGTTCATCTTACCGAGAGGGTCCTCTCCAGAAGCCGTGAGCATGGCATCCGTCGCACGGCTTCGTGTTTGACTTGACTTTGGCCTCCAGGTTCTTGCTCAATCGAAACCTTGCCTCCTCGCAGGAACAGAGACAGGAGCTGATTGAAGCTGTACTAGAGCGGCCTCGTCGTGTTTTCTGCAGAGGAGAGGACATCAAGCTACGAGCGGAGTTGAGATCATCAAGCGAGGACGCATGGGCACACATGATACATCTGTGTACATCTGAGCCGCGAAGGGATGTCTGCTCGAAAGGTGGACCAGGAAGACCCTTGTAAATCTCTGCCGACTGTCAACATGGTATCTTACAAATCTGGACGTACCCGGTCCGGTGTCTGCGCAATGTTGACGTTTCGTTGAAGCTGAGCAGGACCGTCACTTCCCACCCAGCGAAGAGGTGACCTCCGAGAAACACTGAGTCTGGGATTTGTTGAGGTCGGAGATGAAGATGATAAGACACGGTCTTGTTGCCCGTGCGTCTTTGCAATGCAACGATTGACTTTCCTGAGTCATCAGCTACCGCGCCGGGATTGCGTAAATTAGAGCAAGCCAGATCAAATCAAGCCAAAAACAAAACCAAGAGGAAGAAGGGACGCAAACCACAAGCGTGATCGCGAACAGAATAAACATGCCGCAGATATACAGCTCGAGGTTGCCGTGCCAGTTCTATTATAGTGCCAACGTCGCAGCGTCCGCTAGGACCTGTTACACTCCAGCAACAACACGCTCTTCGAAAGAGAGCGGTATCAAGCAGATATTGCCATCAACTCGAATGATTTCGTGACTCCTTAAGCAGAAGAATACGCCTTTTGGAAAAAGAAAAGGGGACCGAGAACTGATAGCTGTCCTGAAGACAGGCAAAGCGTGACTTCTCGCAGCCGCTGCTAGCACAATCTCACGTCGCCACTACAACTTGCACAAGTGTCGCAAGCACGAAAGGTAGATGAAATTCTCAAAGTGGACTCAACGATCTCTCGCGCAACCAGGCCCGCAAACATGTCTGCCTGAGAGATGCCCCAAAGAGAGTTGACAGAGCCGTACAGCACAGCTTCTCACATGGCAGCACGCTTGGGTGATGCGATAGTAGCTTCAAGTCTATTGAGCAGATGTCACCATCGCGGGTTGACTTGAGCGCCACGCCGCCGCATCGCCCTTCCGTGTACTGTTCACAAAGCCTCTACCCACAGCTTTCACTTGGCAACACGTTTGTGAGAAACAACAGCATCATCAAGCCAAGCAAAAAGATGTTACCATCTGACCAGCCGGTTGAAGCGATCCGATGCATATCGCCACTGCATGTGCCATGCATCTCGCTTCCGCCCAGACCGTGTTCTCAATTGTTGACAAAGTCTGCAGGCTTGTGACTCACCTCAGTGCCGCACTAAAGACTTATCTTCGACCCATGACCCGTCTGTTGCACCGCACCAGCTCGACGGTTGCTGCTAAGTCAGCGATAGAAACGGCTGAAAAACGGACACTCACAGCCTCGGCACAGAGAGAAAGACGTGGGCTCAATATTTGGGCCAAGACAGACAGACAGCGGTACTCAAGAGTAGCTAATGCTGATAGATGTAGTGTACTTGAGGCCGTTGAACCTCGGCGAGCGGGAGTAAAAACGAAGTAAGGCGCGCGTCAAAGGCTATACTATAGGCTAACAAGGTCGAGTCAACCGGGACAAATTGGCCATTTGCGGTAGCCACGGCTGACTACAAGCGGATTGACCTGGATTAGAAGGCTTCTGAGAGGTACGCGAGATGTTTCACAACTGTCTCTTGCGCCAAGCCGGAAAGCCGCCGCGAAGGCACTCTGTTCTTTTGCCAACAAGTCAACAGTGAGTTTTCTTGATCCGTTTCATCGGCTAGCTGATTTTGCAGGTCTTTATCTGGCACGAGCGCATCTTTTTGTCGTATCTTGCCAAACTCAATAATGGGCACGCTTGCGCGAAATTCGGTGCTCCCTTGACCGAGTCTCCCAAGGATACACTGCCAGTCGAGTCTAGCGTCGAGGCCCCCTTTGAGGGTTCTGTGCATGTAAGCCAGTCGACTTAATCCTTCACGAAGGCGGTCATGTCTGGGATTAGGTGCGGCCAGATTGTCACACGCGAAATGCTGACTTTTGCAGACAGTCGCTTGAAACATTATCAACAGAGTCGGATTTGGTCGTTGCGGATACTGAGTATGTCGGAGTAACGCGCAGACTGGGAAGCTGACATTCAGATCCTCACCAACATCAATGTCGGATGGGCAAAACCAGCTTGCTCTCCTGTCCAATCCCAAGTTTGTCAGAGTAACGCGCAAACTAGGACGCTGATATCGCAGAGCCTCTCCAACATCAATGTCGACTGGGCCGAACAAGATTGCTCTCCTATCCAATACTTTCACAAGCGACTGCTGTCAAAGAGTCTCTACCCTCCTCCCCTCGCAGCGCACAAGGCGTCGCCGCCTTCACCACCTTGATGCTCAAACGCGAAGATGTCCCTCAAGGCAGGGCTTGCAGAGCAAGAAGCCGCCAAGGCTCATCGGAAGCGTCTCTACAAAAGGCTTTGGTAGAAGTAGCGGAGAGCAGACAGGCCTTACAGGCAATCGAGAGAGCATGGGTAGATCCTGCACGAAGCTCGACGAAGTCTCCGCAGCAAGAACGACCGTCGAGGCTTGTCTTGACGTCGTTCAATAAGCCGTCGATAGCCGTCAATCTGGTCTACAAGGTTGTCTCTCAAATCTCCATCCTAGCGACTTCTCCAGGATGGAGTTAACCGAGCTGGCAGTTCAAAGGGAAAAGCTGCAGCAACAGCGGTCGAACGATGTTGGTTTGCGAAGCAGAGGGTGGACTTGCTAGTCCGTCTCAATAACTTGAAAAAGAGGAAGCATCCTTCTTGCTTTGAACGAGCGCGCGAGTTGTTGAGGTAGGATGCGGAGGATGTGATGGTGCCGCAGAAGGTGGCTGGCTTGTTGGAGCGTCATTGAAACCTTGAACGACAAAATTGACAAGGCGTCATTAGCAATCTCAATCATCGAGCACCGGCGGCGTGTGGAGAGCTACTTTGTGGAGGATTGCTGAGTTTATAGGCGATATGACTTGCTTGAGATTCGTGCTACCTGTTCCGTCCTTGATATAATGCTGCTTATACTTCATGCCAATGTGGGTAAAGTCTGGTCATCAGGCTGAGTACTCTAGCTTCCGATCTTGTTGCTTGATCCGTCTCAGAGCTGATTGTGAGGCTCACAAATTTTGCAGACAATGCAGCCTGCAACAGCTCGCACTCTCACCAACGCCACAGTCTTCAGCAGTGAATAGCTACAATGCATGGCTTGACCCAATCGTGATACAGTTCTCTACTCGTCGAGATCCAATTCTGTGCGAGACCTGTTCTTCCTCGCATTGCTCCCCATGGCACGCTTGAAAGCATCAAGCGAGATCCCACCACCCTGCAAGCTTCCTCTCCGACTCACGCTCGCGCTGTTAGGTCCGCTCCCTGCGTCAGGTGTCTCTCCCGGCTGCGGGCTGCCTGCGCGCGAAGCGATCGGCGAACCGACAACCGAGTCGTTTCCTGTCAACTCGTCCGAGCTCTTGAAGAACGCCATACGGTCAGTCTCGCTTGAGAAGGATTGGGCACGAGAGCCGGCGGGTGTGACGAGGGGCGTGGAATCAGGTGTTGGGCGGGGTGTGGGACGACCGATGGGTTGCGTGATCGTTAAGTGGTACATCTCGGCCTCTTCATTCCATGAGACGACGAGATTGCGGAGATCGGTGATGAGGAAATCTGGACGCTCTTTCTCGAGCGCTTCAGAGGGATGGGAGGTGGCGACGGCAATCACTCGGGCACCGGATTGCTTGCCTGCCCGAATACCTGTTGGCGAATCTTCAATAACGAGAGCTGATTGTCAGCGTGCTACAGGGGGAACATGACGTACACTCAAAGATACTGGCATCGACAAGAGCAGCACCTTGGAAGTAGCAGTCTGGTGAGGGTTTGCCTTTTGTGACCGAGTCGGCAGTGATGAAGCTCTTGGGAATAGGGAGCTTGGCGGACTGAAGTACGCCCTCGGCATATGTGTAGGTTGCTTGGAGATCAGCACCACGCCTGCAAAAACGAAATGAACTCACAGCTTGTAACAATGGTCCACTTGTCAGGTCCGTCCTCTTTCTTCGCCTTGGCCAACTCTGACAATAGCTCCTCTACGCCCGGCAGAACCTCGACAGCCTTGCCTTGACCCTCGTTCTTGATCGCATTCTCCAAAACGAGCTTCTCGAACCGCTTTGTCTCTTGTGCCAACTCGGCCGGATCGCTCAATTTGCACCACTTTTTCAGTGCATCGACTGTTCGCATCCCGTGTGAAGCTGTCCGTCAGTCTACAAACGCAACTGAGAACACTTACACCGCAGCAGCTCATCCAAGTTGAGTTGATACTTTTCAGCAAAGTCTTTCCAAACTGCCGCTTCTGCGCCAGCCGTGTTGACCAAGGTACCATCAAGATCAATCAAGACGGCCTCGACGTCAATGTCAACAACGTTGTGCCCTGGTTCTGGCTCCTCTTCGCTCTTGGGTGCGGGAGCTGGTGTTGGCGGCTTGGCCGGCATGGACGACATTTGAAAAGCCTCCTTTGTGAAGACGGACATTTTAGGTGATGAAAGTGTGTGTTGTGTGTGTGTGTGTGTGTTGTGTGTTGTGTGGTTTGAGTGATCTGCGCTTGTTAACCTTGATCTCGACGACTTGAGATTTGTTTCAATTTTACTCTTTGATGATCGGTTCGGACTGTTTCTACTGTGCCACTTCCGCTTCCCGGTTCTCGTCCGTCAACTTGATTTGCGTCACTGTTAGATCCTCAAAAGTTGCCCCAACAAGTAGCTATCCATAGCCGCTCCACTGTGCGGCAATGGAGTTAACGTCAAAACAAGTGAGAAAATGACGCCTCTTCTCGCTTGTTCTCGGCTCTAGCGCGGGCGTGGCAAACGGGGTCGAACTCGGAAAGAGCGTATTCAGGGTTTTACCCACAAAGCCACAGATTAGGGTGCCAAATCTCAAACCAAACGTCACTGCCACTCACATTTTCACTGCCACTTTCTATCAGGACACACTTTTACATACACACAGCACACAACACACACATTGCTCATACACGCTAGCATCTGAGATTAAATCAAAATACTATCCATTGCATCCGACAATTATGAGTGAAACTTCTGCACCTTCCGCACAGGGCGTGACCAAGTTGATGGAGCAAGTTGAGATTGGGTCGACAGCGACTACACCAGGTCAGTGAGAAGTGGGGCTTGCTTGTGGTAGAGGTTGGAAGAGCCATAGTCAGGCTTGGAGTCAGCTCGAAACTTGCAAGCCGAACCAGAGTCTGAGCAAAACTAACCTTCAGCTGCCACTCGTCCACCTTCCCCTATTCCTCAAGCTCTCCCTCCCTCTCCTCTCCCATCCGGCAAGCATCGCGTCGCCGTCATCGGTTCAGGCTCCTGGGGTTCCGCTCTCGCCAAAATCGCAGCTGCCAATGTCGCTTCACGACCTGACGATTTCGAGCCAATCGTCAACATGTGGGTTCGCGAAAAGGTCGTCAACGGCAAGGCTTTGACAAAGGTCATCAACGAGACTCACTTGAACGAGCGATACTTGCCTGGGATCCCTCTGCCTGAAAACCTCAAGGCTGTTGGCAAGCTGAAGGAAGTTGTCAAGGATGCGACATTGCTGGTCTTTGTGGTTCCTCATCAGTTGTAAGTGTTGTCGTCGATGGTAATGTGCTGACGGTAGCTTGCATACTGTTTTGCACGAGTTCCGTGCACCAGGTGTCATTACTCCCGGTGCTCGCGCCATCACCGCCATTAAAGGTGTCGAAGTCAACGGTACCGACATTTCCACTTTTGCTTCCCTCATCGAAAGCAAGCTCGACATTCCATGCTCGGCCCTCTCAGGCGCCAACATTGCTCTGGAAGTCGCCAAAGAGCAATTCTGCGAGACAACGATTGGTTGCCCTTCTGAAACGGATTCAAAACTTTGGTTCGCAGTGTTCGATTCGCCTTCGTTCCGTGTTTCGGCTGTGGAGGACGTGCCGGGGGTGTCGCTTGCGGGTGCGCTGAAGAATGTGGTGGCACTGGCGGCGGGGATGGTGGATGGTCTTGGATTGGGTGGTAACACTAAGGCTGCTATATTGAGAATTGGTCTCAAGGAGATGACCGAGTTTAGTATGGAGTTCTTCAAGGGTGCCAAGCCTGAGACGTGAGTTGGATGTCGTTCGTCAGCACGACTAACATGCAGGTTCTCAAACGAGTCAGCAGGGATCGCCGACCTGATCACCACATGTTACGGTGGCCGTAACCGGTACGTCCATCTATCCACACCTTTTCATCAGCTAACAGTCTAGAAAATGCGCCGAAGCATTCGTCAAGACTGGCGAATCCTTTTCGCAAATCGAGACTCGCTTGCTTAACGGTCAAAAGCTTCAAGGAACAGCAACAGCTGAAGAGGTTCACGCATTCTTGATGGCTCGCAAGAGGTCGCACGGTTATCCACTGTTTGAAAAGGTGTACCAGATTGCATTCGAGGGCATGCCTGCTAAAGAGCTCGTCGTTGGGCTTTGAGTGGGGAAGGGGAAGGTGGAAACTGTAGCGCTTTGTGACATTGTTTTATCATATCAATCATCATTACATGTGTGGTTTCCTCCGTTCATGAGGTTTGTAGTTTGACCAGCTGGCAGCTTGCCTTTGACTTGCCTTTGATCTGCGACCCACGTTGGTCAGGGACGCTCAGCTGACCGCTCAAATAGTGGCGAAATCTGTAACGGAGCTTGTTATGCTTGTTAATAGGTCGTCAGCTTCCTCTCAATTATCCTCGCCAGTAGTCCGAAAGGATGTGTACACATCAAGCTCATTCCGAGCCTCACACTGCTTCTTCCTGTCCCACCATTGTGAACCGGGTGAAGACGGAAAAGCACGGACTGGGTGGCCAAAAAGATGTCCATGCCGTACACTCTTTTGGCCCAAATTCACAACCGCCTTCCTCGACCTTGCCTTCTTCATCCTTTAAACCACCTCGCAACAAGGGTAGTTAGCGCCCTCTTCATCTCAAAAAATTATCATCCCCTACTGTAGAACCCGCTCTGCCATCTAATGGCACAGCTCGACAATTCATTCCAATCATCTTTTTCGTCTGACGAAGCGAATCCGCCGAATCCAAACATCATTTCTGCAAAGGCACCAGTGACTATCGAGTCTTTGCCTATCGAAGTCCTCTCGCATACCTTTTCTCTCCTTCCTCCTGCTTTCTACCCTACCGGTCACGAATCCCATCAGCCCGCTCCATCCAACCCACAACAGCCTTCACCCGAGACTCTAGACCCGCAATCAGCGATCAAAGAGTCTGCTGTCGCTCGCCAAACTCTACACAGTGTCGTTCAAGTCAATAGACTCTTTCGTGATGCAGCTAGACCGTGGCTATGGGAGGATGTCGATGTTTATAGTGGACGGGGGTGGTTGAGCGTCGTGCAGGGTTTGGTCGAAGAAGTCGGCGGTGAAGAAGTACAGCGAGAACAAGAGGTTTTATATGCCGATGCTCAGGCTTGGGCAGAGGTGAACGCTGTCAATGCATTGGCTACTTCACCATTGCAATACCAAGGCGAACAGAGCTCGGCGCCTATCGAAATCGACTCCACTGGGCTCGCACTGGCAACCAACGGGTTCAGCAACATCACGCCAGGTGTCACTCCCTCATCTTCCTACCAGCCTCGGAGGCCCTCTCCAGCTCGCATGGTCTCCCTCTCTGCTCTAGGCCGCTTGATCACTCCCCCAGGCTCCCGTCAAACTTCGCCCGTCCGTCTGCGCGGTCGCTCCAAGAGTCCTCACAGTCCACGAGTCGGTTTCGCCGAAGGTGTCGGCATCGAGGATGTTCTCATGCAGTCTCGCATCTCGACTGCATCGGGTCTAGGCATGGGCTCCATTGGCAGTGCTGGAGGGATTCTGCGCAAGAGTAGCTTGAGACAGCCATTCAGACGTCAAGCTAGTTAGTACAAGCATTCACATAGACGTAGCTGACATTCAGGCTCGGATGGCAGTACCGAACGCAGCGACTCTGTCGATCTTCCTGATGAGCCTCTTCCTCCCACCACTCATTTATACGATACTTCTGAGCTACCAGAGCCAGGACCCTACATCCGCCATCTATCATTCAGCAACTTCCGCACTATTGGTTCCGGTAGGACTCACGAGGAGGCTGTTCGCGGCCGCTATGTGACCGGAGGTAGATTCGAAGGCGTCATCAAGGTGAGTCATCTTCACTCGTCTTTCCTGAGCTGATGACAGAACGCTCCAAACCTTATCACGCTCTGCATGACGGAATACGTCGACTCTGCTTTGACGTACTCTGTCATTGAAGAGCTCTTCTTCCGAGGTGCTCGTCGCCCGCCTTTGGGAGGCAAGCTTGGGACCATGTCGGTTTCTAGTCCGCAGTCCATGTCTCCTGTACGATCCGGCATGATGTCGCCGGGAGATCCAAACACTGCAGACGATCTTACTCCACCCAACCAGCTCGACCCACCCAGACCCGATTACGCACCCTACGAGTCCGAGACGCCCGAAGAGCTCTGGGCCCGTCGGCGCGTCTTTGCTCCGATGCGCGCTCTAGACTTTACCGCCTGCGTCAGCCGAGCATTCACCGAAGGCATGCAAGACTTTGTTGGCAACTGGTTGACAGTTGAGCCTGTTGAAGGCGAGGCAGAGGAGAATGATGATGAGCGGCGAGGCAGGGCAAGGAGTCGAGGGCGAACCAAGTCGAGGCGGAACCTTGTTGATCTGTATAACGGGGCGGACGCTGGGACGACGACGGAAGAGTCGGGTGATGATTCTGCGACGGAAGACTATGGTATGCTGAGAAAGCCTAGGACTTCGACGTTTCCTGCCCTTCGACGGCTTAGCTTGCGTGGCTGTACGACGTTGCCGGCGCAGACTATTCAGAGCTTGGTACTGTCTTTGACCAACCTTACCCACCTCGACCTCTCCAGTACTCGCGTGCCATCGTCGTTGCTCACGGCGTTGACGGAGCGCCCGCCGGCTCGAATGCGGCTTGTGGCTGTCTCTTTTGCCAAATGCACCAAACTCGAAGGGTCTGCGTTGGTTGACTTTCTCTGCCTTTCGCCTGTCACCAGAGATCTTCACGATATCAACCTCTTTGGTGATGCCACTTTCCCCATTCCGCTCTCCGAAGAAGAACTCGAAGTCATTCTCAAGACTGCACCGGCATTCAAGACGGGTATGCTCAGGTATCTCGATCTATCATCGGCTCCTCTTACGCCGAGGCTCTTGACTTCGACAATCTTCCCTCCGCAACCTTGTCTCGTCTCGCTTGGCTTGAGCCATATTCCCAGTCTCAGCTTGCGTCCTATTGCCGATTTCTTGATTGCGCAGGCACCGAGAGTCGAGGTGTTGACTCTGACCAACACGGCGTTGTTGCACGAGCTCAAGGCGGATATGAAGCCTTTGCAAACGACTTTGACTCTTCATCAACACCTGATCAATCCTTGTACCCAGCCGCCATTTTCGATTCAAGGCTTGACTTCGAATGCGGATCTTGATCCTACGGAAGAAGATCGTAAACGCAAAGGTCCGACAAACTTGCGTGTTGTCGAGCTTTCGACGATTGTTCGGCGTGCGCTTGGGCCGGGTTTGGCCTCACCTGAATGGAAGGTTGTGCGAAGCAAAGGTGGCAGAGGTTGGTATGTCGACATCTCTGCAGGTTGGGTCTGGCGACCGGTACCTGAACACCTGCAGACTCCTCAATCTGAAGAGTTTGAGAAGATTTACGAGAGGCATTTACCTGCGAGTGATCCTTCGAGGGTCTGGTTGAGCAAGTTGGCGAGTGCGGATGGGCGGGTTGGAAGTGGTGTTGGATGGCATGCAAGGAAGATGGAGGTTATTAAGGGTGATGGAATGATGGGACGTGAAGAGGGGTTGGGAGGGGCTGGAGCTTTTGCATATGATGGATGATGATGATGATGCATGCTATGTAATGCTGACTACTAACTTCCTTATGCCGCTGCACATTGGAGGCTATGTGCTGATCTGTGTGTCCAACTTGGCATTCCCTGTTTCGAGTTTCTTGGCTGATGCGCCGTCAGGGCACGCTTACGACTTTACGGGAATCATCGCGCCGAAAGCCGAATGAGGTAGGCACAATCAAACCACGCGGAAAAGAATCAACAACCTTCAAGCTTGAGCAGGCAAGGGTACAGCTTGACTCTCCTCTGACACAAGCAGTAAAGCATAGGAGGATCAATCACAGTCAAAAAAAGAAAATACGAAAAAGCTTCATGTCAGGCTCAAGACTACCAAGACCTCGCCACCCGCGTTCAACTTCTCATGCTCGAACTCTACCCTTTCCAGATCTACCTGTAACGCCTTCTCCAAGTCGTCCAACAAGCCCTAGGCCGACATTTTCGACTTCTGCACCGAGTGCGACTGGCAGCGGCTCGTCGACGCCGATGGGTAGACAGCGTTCGGCGACGGCTGCGACGACGTCGACGTCGGCTGCAGCTGTCATGGGCCGAAGCTTGCCTTCATCTACCAGTCTGTCGGCTGGGGCTGCTGGGTCTAGCTCTACGAGTCTTGGGTCTAGTGCTCCATCTGGCTCTGGCCCGGGCTCGGGTTTGCTGCCTGCTCAACAAACATCCCCTATCCACGCAAATCTTGGCACCTCTCCACCGGCGCCGCCTCCATCAGCAGTATCCGCAGTATTCCCAATGCACACTGCTGCATACTCACAGCCAATTCTGAGCGTACCACTATCAACACCGAGTATTGCCTCTCCAGCGCCAGCATCTGTCGCTGCACCCATCGCTACCCACTCACACCTCGACGATCACCTCCTTCAAAGCTTTCTGCATGGGACATGTGCAGATGTCAAGATTCGGGTTCGGAAGTGGGGTGTGGCGTATCATCTTCACCGCATGGTGCTGATTCAGGCTGGTGAGCTTTGGATAGTGGAAATGTGGGACTACGCAGCTGACATGACAGGTTTCTTCCACTCGCTATTCCTTGGTGGTTTCTCCGAGGGTCGCGCGAAAGACATGGGTGATGGAGGGATTGAGACGGTGGATCTCGAGTTTGATGATCCCAACATCACACGAGCCGCCTTTGAGTGAGTCGTCGGACAAGCAGTTCTTCATTGACGTCCGCAGGATCTGCATCTCGAGGCTCTATTCCAACAAGCCTGCGCTCAACTTTCCAACGTCCCTTCTACCAACACCAGTCCATCCCTTGACATTCCACTTTCTACACCGCGGGTCGGCACCAGCGATCCCGACACCCGCAGACCCATCAGCTCAACTCGCAACTCCTCATCTCTTGCTCTCCCTTCTCGCAACTGCGATCTACCTCGGTCAGACGCGTCTTTTGCGTGAGGCATTGGCTTTGACGCTGCGAACTGTTAGTCCCTGGACAATCAGTCGTTATTTACGATTCGCGATTGGTGAATCTATCGGTGAAGCAGAGTGGCCAGGTCAGAAAGAGGAGCCTGCGAGAGGGTTGGAAGGTGTTGCAAGGATAGTCTCCAAGGCTCCTGCGAAATCGCCAAGCCGGGCTGATAAGGGTAAGGGGAGAGCCATATCGCCTGACGGTCACCTATCTCGCAAAGCGTCAGCTATCGATCCCATCATTGAAGAAACACCCAACAGTCCACCGGAACACGATTATGTCAAGTGTCGAGGATCCAAACCCTCTGCGAGCCCAGTGAGAGATTCACTGGCTCCCAAGATGGACAGACTACAGGTCGATACCGGAACGCGACACAAAGAGGTCGGATCGTCGGGAGACGAATCGCAAGATTGTGCAGAGGATGATGAGCTCATGCCTCACTTTTATGGCTTTGCGAGTAACAAGATTGGCGAGGCTTGTGCATGCTGGCTTGCGCGATGGGCTCTCGATATACTCGTATGTGAGGAAGCTGCCGAGCTGCAGACTGAGGAAGCGAATTGTCGACTGCATCCGCCGTTGCGCATCTTTGGTCATGGTGGTTTGCCTGCTCGATGGTTGCGCGCGGTGCTGGCTGCTGATGTCTTGTTCGTCAAGGATGAGATGGAGAGGTATCGTGTTGCACGTCGAGTTGTGGATCTTCGGAGGAGGGGATGGGAGAAGCGATGTGCTGAAGTTGAAAAGGAGGGGATGGAGACTAGTGCGAGCTGGGAGGAGGAACAGGATGAGTGGGAGGAAGAGGAGAGGGAGTTGGAAGAGGTTTTCGCATCTGGTGTCTACTATACGCACATGGTGAGTCTCCACTTTCCGTCGAGGCTGACGCGCAGGCGTTTGATGAGCTCTCAAACATGTCACTCGACATCAATCCTGCAACCGACATGCCCTTTGTCCCAATGCACGTCCTTCAAGCAGCCCACTGGTCCGCAGCCGATCTCCGCACCCGAATCACCCAAAGCAAAGCCAACATTAGCAACGCTGCCGACATCTCAAAACAGGAACTCGGCTTGGCATGTACAGCTGCTGATCTCGCCAAACGCCTCGGTCGCGTCCGACTCGGTACACCTCGTATGCGGAGTCTTGCGAACTCGAGCTTTACTTCCGTGCGATCATTCTCGGATCTGAACACCTCTGCTTCGCCATCGCCATCACCTTTGAGGTCACCTTATAGTCGGAGTGGGTTCCCGGGATCTGATCCCTCGGAAGAACTGTATTACCCTGTCGTGTATGACGAGACGCTACGAATCGGCGATGGGGGTTTTCTTTTCCTTTCGAACCCACCTGGCAATTCATCTGTCGATCTACTCGCGGGAGGTTTGCCGGATCTCGGTCCAGATTTGACGTCTAGCGTGGCGCCAATCAGCGGAATTGACCCACATCCGAAACCGCCAATGGGCGAAAGCAGTTTCTTTGGGATTGGGCCATCTGAGATTTCGGCGCGCGAGATTGAGGAGCTTTGGCGGAACTCGCAGGGCGTCAAGGTCGCTTTGCCGAGTAAGCATGGTGCGATGCGATGGTCGAGACTTGAGCCTTTCAGGTTTGTGGGCTGTGAAATTCGGTTGGAAGATGCTGATGATCCTGTTTAGGTTTTCGGTCGAGTTTTGGGGATTGGATGGCTTGGCGGAGAAGCAGCGGGCGTATTCGTCTACACACTTTTATGCTGGAAGCTACTTTAATGTGTGAGCTGCGCTGGAGGGGTTGCGGAACTTTACTGATGGGATGAAGGTATGTACAGACTGTGCGCAAGAAGGACAAGCCTGTCCAATTGGGCATTTACCTGAATCGAACAGTACGTTGACTTTGACGATACCTTGCTGACTTGAGTCCAATGCCGAGTCGTTTCCGACACCGTCCAGCCCGGAGCAAGCTAGAGCCGAAGCTTCAGCTGGTTCGCCTGAACGATCCAGTCCTGAAGGTCCTGTTGTCGAAGGGACATACAAGGACCCACGGGACGTGACGCGCGCATACTTTTCAATCAGTTGTGCCAGCGCACTTGGTACTGCCATGATCCGATTCAGGTCTGTCTGCTTTCGCAGGTAGTGATACCTTTGCTGATAGCCAGCTCTGCACCCGACTCATTCACGAGCTCGCAGTCATGGGGCTGGAAGTCGGTGTCGTTGCGGACTGAAGAGTACCTCTCTCTCATTTCGCCAGGCTCGCCTTCCGTAGCGGGCGCTGCTACGGAACAAATTGACGACGGCGTGCTAGGCTGGGTTGGTTTGATTGACGAAGACAAAATCAAGGGGCTTGTGAGCTTGCGCGCTACTGTTGTCATGGCCGTCATCTAGTCTACATAGCTATTTTGGTACGCGCATTAAGTGCATTCCGTTGTGCGCGCAAATTAAGTCGTCCAGGACATGAGCTGGTCGCACGCATGCAAGTCGATTCGCACAAAACTCAAATGAACGATGGACGTGTGTAACAGTGCGTCGCACTGGCGACCTTTACCTCATCAGAGTTTCCAATCCACCCGCTTTTCAAAGTCATTCCGCGGTATGCGGTAGCTTCACCTGTTCGTTTACGGGTGCAAACTTAGATACAGATCGTTCCATGTACAGTTGATGTTTAAGGTGCACTCCCGTTGAATGATAAAAGAGTGAAGAGTGATCGCTTCCCGAGATACGCCCCTTTGGAATGTCTCGCCGATTATGACTGAGACAGTGAATGTTTTGGACTGACGCACTTTTGAACGCATGGGACCTCTGCTCCCGTGCCGTTGCCGTTTTGTAGCCGTGGTTCAGGGCGGGTAGCTGACTAGTTTGTATTGTTTCATTTCCCGCTCCTCCCTTGTTTCGTGTATTGTTCATTCTCTTCGTTCCCCCGTCATCTTTCAAAAGCTCGGTAGTAGATTGAAACAAAGGAAGGTCAAGATACCCTTTTGTGCACCGCCTTTTTCCACTTTCACCTCTTTTTTCTTCGATATTTCATTTGCGACATGGTTTACGCTTATCATCCTACACGGCGAGATCTACTACTCGTTCTTACGCTTACAGTCCTCTTTGGTTTGTTTCTTCAACTAGATCTTTCGCTGCGCTTTACAGATGCTTCGGGCTCGGATAGCTTGTTTGGCTTCAAGCTTGGTTTGGGAGGCGGCGGAGATCGAGACTGGGCGCCTGATGATCGGCGGCAAGGCTCCAAACACAGTGCAGCAGGGCAGCTCGAGGGGACACGAGGGTTACCGATGACAGAGGGCAAGATCAAGTGGGATCATGGCAAAGGAACGCGTTCAGAGGTCGTTCAACATGCTCCAGGTAAGTCTTCCTTTCCATCAACTTCACCAGACTGACAGATCAGGTTGGACAATCTTTGATGATCTCTACCTCTTCAACGGTACCTTCTACATTGTCACCGACCATCCATCCAAGGTGCCTCTCTTGAGGTTGATGACTTCGACCGGAAACGAAATTTGGAACGATCAAGAGTCAATCAACGGCCGAGAACCGACCGACAAAGATATGCGAATCATCTTTCCGAGTGAAGCCAAGCGGCTTTGGGGCGAATCGGCGTCGCGGATGGTAGGGACGAGCTTCCTTTGCAACGACCCACCTCAATTCCTTGATCATTATTATCAGTGAGTGGCAACATTTTATCATGAACCTTGCTAATCTTCTCAGCTTTGCAGCCGAGCTCCTTTTCGGTCTCTGGCGCAGTTATTCCTCTCTCGACACTTCTATCAATTCTCACGGCTCAACTCACCTCGCGAGCCCAACACGCATGATCTTTACCCACACCCCCGCCACCCAATGGAACGACTACGCCAAAATGAATTCCTTCCTCCTCCGCGCAATCTTTCCCTCCATGTCCTACGAATACAAGTCTGATTTCCTTGATCGTGCCGATACAGCTCGCGCATTCGTCATGGAGCGCGTCGTCTTTGCGGATCGAGCAGCTGCGTTCCGTGGACCGCATTTCGCGACTACCTGGCGCACTTCGGCGGAAGCGCATTCAATGCCGGGAAGTAAGCATTGGTGGTCGCCCGTGAGGAGGAATCTACTGGAGTTCGTTGGTGGTGGAGAAGAAACTTTTGCGGATCTGGATGAGATGGCGGCGGAGGGTGAGACGGCCGAGGATGAAGAGATGGAGTTGCAGCACAGAATTCGTGCTTCCGAGGAACGCGCTCTTGATGAGCGATCAACGAAACCTGTAATCACCTATGTCTCGAGACAAGAGTGGGGCAGACGTATGCTCAAGAAAGAGGACAATGACGTTCTCGAGCGAGAGTTGAGGCATCTCGAGAAACAGTATGGCTACGAAGTCAACATTGTCTCAATGGACAAGATGACACGTGATGAACAGATTCGTCTCGCAGCACGTACAACAGTGAGTACCCAGCTGCAGGCCTTCTCCTCCTTCGACGCTAATGACAACAGATCATGCTCGGGGTGCACGGCAACGGTCTAACCCATTTGCTATGGATGAAGCCTTCACACAAAGCAACAGTCATTGAAATGTTCTTCCCTGGCGGTTTCGCAGAAGATTACGAATTCACATCGAGGGCTTTGGGCATCAAGCATTTTGGGTTCTGGAATGACAAGAGCTTTACTTCGCCTGATTTACCTGCTGTTGCGTATCCGGATGGTTTCCAGGGTAACGAAATCCCAATCAGTGAGTCTTCTTTCGCGAACGGTCTGGGATGAAGACTGATAAGATAGATGGCAAAGCCGTTGCGGACCTCATTCACGCCAGACTCTCTTCCACTGAACCCACACATCACTCTACACTCTCCGTTCCCATTCCCGAACAATGATTCCCTTTCCCCCCGCTTTCAGTCCCCATCGCATCTCGACTCGCATTCCTATTTTTGCACCCTGCACCCTGCATTGTATCACGACTTCACGGACACTCGCAACGCCTGCATCGCACTTTGTTTTTTTATATCTGCAACAACGATGCATCTTTGACTTTAAACTCCTGTTTCTGTATTGCATTTGCCGCAGTTCCTTCTTGGGACTACTCCTTAGTTGACGGCAGCAGAGACAATCGTGGCACCACCATCTGGGACTAATCATGTCAGCACGGTCCAATCTCGTATGCAGCAGACGTACTGATAGCTTGACCATTCACGCTGGTCGTCAGCACATACGCAGGCGGTGAAAGATTACTCACAAAACACCGGCATAGCTCGCCAAATACTGGTCACTCGTCAGCGAATGCCTTTCAATCTGGTATTGCTCACCAGAATAGCAGCAGCCATGTCTTCCTCATTCCCTGCACGCTTGGCGGGGAGGTTCTTGCCCCTATTCTTCAGCTCGCTCTTGTGCGTCTTCTCATCAGAGGTGCCAGAAGTCATCTCGCCTAAAGGAAGCATCAGTCTGTTCCGGATCATATATCGGTAGACTGACTCGGGAAGATACCAGGTGCAATCTGGTTGACACGGACACCGGTACCAGCGAATTCGCTCGCTTGAGCACGAGTCATCTACGTCTTCGTCAGACAAAGCTCGGTTCACAAGTCGCTGACTGACCTGGATCATGGCAGCTTTGCTAGCCTGGTAAGCCCAAGCGCCGCCGGCAGGGGCCTTGAGATAGCCAGCGATGGAGGAAGTGTTGATGACCTGTGATGCGTATCGAGGAGTGTTCTTCTTGCCTTCAGCGAGCAGAGGCAAGAACGACGCTGCGACAAACTGCTTGGTCAGGACCATGTCGGTATATGAGCTGGCCAATTCACGTATTGGGCAGTGACGTTGGTCGTGAGGATCTTCTCCCATCTGGCTATTAAGCGCTTGAGTGAAAATCGACTCACTCCTCAAACTCGGATGTGAGCATCTGCGCCGAGAGCTTGTCGGCATCGTCGGTCCTCTCTAACGACGTCAGCTTCACAACATTGGCGAAGACAAACCGTAGCCTTTGCTACAGCCCTCGCCAGCGACACCAGCGTTGTTGCACCTGATAACTCAGTCTCGGCGATGACGTTGGCTATAAGCACGCACAAGATGTTGATACCCTTGGGGCTCTGCTTCTTGATCTCGTCGACCATGGCTTTGATGCCAGCTTTTGACGTGATGTCACCTGCAATACTTTGCCATGAGCTTGGCAATAAGAGCAACGTACGGTACGATCTCGCCATTCTTGCTGTACTGCTTGGCGACATCCTTGAGCTTGTCCTCGCGTCTGCCAGTGATGAAGACTTTGGCACCGTTCTCGACCATAGCGACTGCCTGTCAGTTGAGTAAGATCGTAAAGCGTACCTGTCATCATCAAGCCGATGCCGGAGGCTCCTCCAGTCACGACCGCAGTCAATCCTGCTGATTTCAGCGCGATCTCCAAGTAAACTGAAGAACTGACCGTCCATCCGGAAGAGGTTGGCTGCCTTGAGGTGTTGATGCCCGGTGATTGAAGACATATTTCTCTTAAGATCACTAGTTAATGGTGTGAAGGTACGAAGAGTTCGTGGAAGTGAAGAAGAGTGAAAGATTGGGCGCAAAACGCTCGTCATTTCAGAATAAACTTGGTGACGTCGGAGGGACGTATGCCGTCACAATCAATGAGTTTGTCTGTGAGATGAGCGATGAGGTTTGCGCATGTGAGTTCTGTATCTACTCACGTTTGTCTATGATTTCAAGCGTAGGTGTAGACGATGATGAGAACGATATCGAACAAGCCGATGGCAAGACAAGCGCTGGACCTCGAAGGTGGAGGTATATTCGAATGGTCCGCGTCACTAGCATCAGCCTAGCAATCACAAGTCGACCATCTTCCAACACACGCCTCAAGCCATCCTAGCCAGCGGCCATGAACCTCGCATTGCTGATACTGACCTGGGTCATCGTCACCCAGATCATATCATGGGTCGGCACATCGGTACTGCAATCATTCGTACGTTGCTCGTCTCTCAGGTCTTTAAACTGACGGCAACAGGCTTTCGCAGTCTACCAACGCATCTTCTTCAGCTCCGTCTCGGCTTCACAACGCAAACTCAAGAAACAGATCCTCATAGACAAGGCAGAGCTGCTCAAGACTAGCTCTCAAGATGAATTCGCCAAGTGGGCAAAGCTGAGACGAAAAGTCGACAAGGGTCTTGCGGAGCTCGAAAACCTCAGTACGTCGTTGCTTCTACTCTGACAATCCTCAGACTGACGGACAGATAACTCGCTCACAAGCGCACGCACCAAATTCAATACCACATTCTCAACTGCTCTTTGGATTCTGACGACCGGAGCGCAATATATCCTTGTATGGTGGTACCGCAAAAAGCCTGTGTTTTGGTTGCCTCAGGGCTGGCTTCCTGGACCAGTTGCTTGGCTGCTCAGCATGCCTAGCGCTCCTCTCGGTACGTTCTTGAATGTTCATAGATGCGCAGCTGATGCATGGAAGGTTCCGTGAGCTCCGGCGCTTGGTCCATGGTCTGCAAGAGAGTCGTCGCGACGGGTGAGGAGATCTTCAGGGATGTTTGGGCTACAAGCGGTCAGTCATAACGTTGGGTACACTAGCAGATAACTGATGCTGTTCCCAGCTGCTCCCACGCCTCAGACGAACCCATTTGCTGAGAAGCAAAGTCAACAACCGCCAGTGGAACTAGAGCACGAGAAGCTGGATTGAGAAGCAAGCATGCATGGTCTATTAGCAAGTGTCGCAGGCTTCTTGAGGGAGCAAGCCAAGTCCGCGTTAGGGCCGCGATATTGACATTGAGACACACTTTTGTCTCATCAACAAAGGACGCGCTATCTGTCCTCGTAGGCATTGGCGAGGGTCACAATGGTGAGTCTCCTTTCAACGTCAAGGGAGGCATAGCGGACGTGGGGGCCTCGCTCAACGTTGGTGAGGTACAAATATGTCATGGATTCCCTTGAGTGAAGCTCATCATGTCCGAACCCAGAACAGCCAATACCGCGCCTGCGCCTCTCCCCGAGTCCATGCAGTACAAATCTCAGACTGGAACCAGTCTTAGTACCACCATTGGTGCCACGATCGGCAACATCGGGTCATGCTGGGGTTGCGCGCCGTGCAGCTGCTTGAAAGACTGCGTGTCAATCTGCATCTCCGAAACCTTAAAACCTTGCGTACGGTGCTTCTGCCCGATTTGTTCATGGAAGTAGGATGACAGATACATCTGCAAGCAGCTTGAAAATTGCACTGCGTTAGCTACCAGACGTGTTTCCTTGTTTGGCGCATCCATTGATAGAAGGTGAAATTGATGCCTACCGTTATCCTCGTCACTGATGCGTGTCAGAGCTGCGACATACGCAGCTCTTGAGTTAGCGTCAGGAGTCCGTCCGGATGCATCCATAGCGTCGTTGAAATACAGCTTGGGTGGCGTCTGAAGAGCTGCGCCCTCTAGGCTCCAGAGGCGCGGGTAGGTAGAAGTTGAAATTACTGAGCTTAGGAAAGGACGTCGATGGCGCATCGAAACTCATCAGACTGCATCAGTGTTCAATACGATCGACTCCCTTGATAAGACAACAAAGGGAGACTCGAAAGGACAGAGGAGTGAAGCGTTTGACACTTCGTCACAAAGGTCCAAGGTCCAAACTCAGCGTACCTGTGTTCCTCGCGTTCGAAAGGAGCATCATCGAGCAACGTGCCCCTCATCTGAAAGCTACAGGTCAGATCTCCTCGAAGCTACTGCCTGTTTCAGATCAGTCACACAATCAGCTAAGAAATGTCTACCAGCAAGAATTTCTCAGCTCCTCATCTTCCGACATACCAGGAGTCCCAGGAGTCGAACATGGAATATGCGCAGATGATAACTTCTTCAGATGCAGCTGCAGGTGCATCTCAATATCGTGCTCCAACCGGCTTGACGGAAAGACTCTATTTAGACTTTACACCAGGCCAAATCCTAATTCTGGCGGTAGTGGTACCTTCCGTTGCTGCCTACAAGAGTTGCGCTACGTGCGTCAAGGAATGCGCCCTTGTTGGCAGGTTCTACGGTCTCGTTTGCGGTTGCGAAGATTGATCTGTAAGTGTTGGCGATGATATGTTTTGGCACTGCTGTCTGTTCAGAAGGTCGGGTTGGTCCAGAACGTGTCGTTTGTCTACTCCGCGTGCTGACAGGGGCTTTCAATTGGCGCCGTCCAAGGCTTTCGTCGGAAAAGTATACCCTTTTGATGAGTCGTTTGCGCCTGTGATTATCGACCGGCACTGACACCGGCGGGTAGTCTTGCTTTACTATTTGAAAGTCATCTGCGTGAAAGCAAGGGCGTCGTGTATGAAATGCATCATAAAGGGGACATTAGAACATAAGGACATGAGCCGGAGCCGGGAAGGGGATGTGATATATGAAGATTTGGAGAGAGGGATGACAGCTAAGAAGGTGACCGATGAAGGGAAATAGAACACGTGCGAGAGAATTGGAGAGTGGAAAGGTGGAAAGAAAAGCTTTGACGTCAGCGAGAGCAAGCGCCGCGATACGTACTTACCAGGCTTGCTTTCTTGCGCCATCACCCAACCTTCACCATTGAGACCTTGCGACCTCGTAGCCTTGAGGCCGGGCGAGCAGACCCGATATAACCCATTGAATCCAAGGGCTGAGCACCGCCGACATCATCACCCTCGGTCATTGGGTGATCACCGGTGAACGGCGGAACATCATCGTCGGGTGTGAACCAGCGGCCATTGATAACTCGTTTACGCTCGTGTGCCTGCCAGAGAAGAGCAATGAAGGCCTCTTGAGCACTGAATGGCCGAGCAGCGTTTGAGACACCCTGGTAGCGAGGGGTGACGAGGGGACCGACAGTGAGAGAGTGCGGGCCAACAAAACAGTAGAGCTGGTTCCAGCCATCACTGATTCGCACGTACTCGGTATTGCAATCTCTRGCACTCTCGTACGCCTGATCAAGTCAGCACGGTAGTTTTGTACTGTTAGGACTCACCCAAACGAGCAGTTTGCTAGCCTTGTCATAAAGAGGATCAGACAACTTGGCGT
>BCIT01000005.1:0-303092 GCA_001600035.1 Holtermanniella nyarrowii | reverse complement strand
CCATGACACCAACAAGCCCGCCCAGCTGGCCTGCTTGCTCGAGCCGTGTACCATAATCTTTTAGCTGTTGTCTGGTGCAGGCTACTCTGGTGACATTTGCAGGGTGACTCATGCTGGAGTGCTTTATGGAGCAATGTTTGCAGCAGCAGCAGCAGCAGCTCTATTAAGATGAGTGCACACAAGGTGAGAAGCATGATTAAGTATTGGCCGGCATGGCTTACTCGTATGGAGGTGGCGTGCCGATAGTGAAGGAAGGCGAAAATCAACACAGCAGAGTAGAGTAAACTAAACTCATAGTTCAACAGCAGTTGCAGCGGCTATACAGCATGAGTGGCTTCGGCTAATAGTAACAAAGAGTCTAGAAGATTGACAGAGGGCAATGGGTATTGACAGTTGATGCACGTGGAATTCATATACAATGCATGCAGCAAGACCTCGTGTCGATGCAGCTCTCGAGTCCAGCGCACAGTGAAATGTCATGAATACGACCGTACTGAAAGTGTGTGCTCGATCATATCGCTGACGAGGGCATCAGGCGAACAGCATAGGGGTCAACTGCCAGGCACTTTCTCCCAGAATGACGACTTGTTGCACGGACTTTCGTCAGCATCGACTCTCAACTCCAATCATACAAGGAAACAAACAGCATGGCACTGCTTCTACTCGGCCACATCATCAACAATGAAATCATGGCACAGGCTCAGATTCTCGGGCAGCACCACTTCCTCGGTCCGCATCTCCAAGCTCTGGTGGACATTTCCTTGCACCGAGCAGACGATGAATGAATTTGGGCCGGTCTGGAACGACCCTCGTCCTGTTCCCAGATGAATCAGGGAGTCAGCAGTGTCGCCGGGTGCTCAGAGTCAATCGCTACAGGCGGTTGCGCCAGCCAAAAGTGGTCGAATATCACACTGCATATCGACACCAAGGTACGACACCTCGCACCTCGCACCGACCCAGACCGCGAACCGCTTAGCGGTAACGACGGAGAGAGAGGGTGTTGTGCTTGCGCCAGGTGGAGCGTCCCGGCTGGTGGTTGTGACGGGACCCCTTGCCGAGACCTCTGTTCTGCTTGCCCTCGGAGGTAAGACCACGCGACTCGCGGTGCTTGTGGACTGGGTTGCAGATCCAGTTGATGCGAGCATCACGCTTGATCGCCTTATGCGAAGGGTCGACGAGGATGACCTCGTAGTACTTGTAGACACCGTCCTGGTTGATCCAGTACGAGTTGAGGCTTGAAATTGTCAGCTCAAGTCCAACGGCAGGATAATCAACAAGACTCACACCCGGAGGTTACCACAACGCTTGCCAACACGCTCCTCAGCAGTAGAGCGGAGACCACGCTGATACTTGAGGTGGTTGATACCCTGACGAACGGGTTTACCGTAAGTCGCACCCTTGGGGGCCGGCTTCTTGCGGTTACCACGACGAACACGGACGCGGTAGATGAGGTAGCCCTGCTTGGCCTTGTAACCGAGGCGGTGAGCCTTGTCGGGGCGCGAGGGACGCGCGGCACGGTGAATAACCGCCAACTGGCGGTACTCCCAGCATCTCACACGGGAGAGGAAGAGAAGGACACTGAAGGGTCAGTTTTTTGGGACTGAAGGGATGAGTGGGTAGACGTACTCGGAGCCCTTCTTGTTGTTGAGCTCTGCCAAATACTTGTAGGCACCCATTTTATCCTACCCTCGACCTTGAAGATGTCGAAGAATTCTTGATTTGGTACTGGCTTGTCCGGTGCGCAGGGAATTGTTCGAGGGGTTAGGAAGGAAACGCCGGTGAAATACTAAAGATAGCGGGGGGTTCAAGTTCAAGATACAGGCACAGCACACGCACGTGACACGGAATATCAAAAGTGGCTGCAGCGCTGCTAATACAGCAGCAGCTACATAGCAGCAAGGTGATACAATTATGTTTATGGCAATAGTCGTGCAGCATGAGGATCTCTGCATGAGCGCAGAACGGTCGTCTGCTAGGGTTGTGATGCAGTGTTCTTGGGATGGCTTGTAGTGAGACTGCGCGAACCACGGTACGTCGTTCATCAAGTCCCTGCGGTCAAGCAGGCTAGGTGCAAGCTCGCTGTTGCTAAGAAGGCAGTAACAAGCACTCGCTTGAATTTCACCGAGATCAATGCGAGTTTCCATCCCCTTCTGCACGACACATTCGGCGTGCAACCACGCTAACATCTCTATAGCGCGTCCCGATTTACCGCATTGAGGCCCCGCAATATCTTCGGCGAGACCAAATGCATGTGATCCATTGAAATGAGCTTCCCATCTAAATAACTATTCATCAACCAATAATAGAACACGGCAATACTCTGCCTCGCCGTCATGATGAACGCTAATGAAAGAAAGCTGATGACGAGGCAGACTGATCAAGCCGGAATTGAAAAGCCGCTGCTTGGAGAAGAGACTTCTTTAACTGAACCTAAACATCGAAAGGATCGTCGATTGTTTGTTGGTATCATGTTGCTTTCTGTCCTTTTGTTCCTGGCCGCTCCTCTCAGCTGGTCAGCTTGTGCAGTGGGCCAAGCTGATCACTCAACTGGGCCATCGCCTCTTCTGGCTTTACTGGCGTCGTCTAACAACTCTCACTCCAAAGATATCTCATCTTGCTCTGGTTCGTTCCTCATTTCAAGTATACCTTTACTGACGGGCAGGCTACAAAGTCAACTCTGTCGAGATCACCCCAACCGGCGGGCTCAAAGCTTCCTTGTCCCAAGCAGGAAAAGCATGCAATGCATTCGGCAATGATATCTCCGATCTGACACTCAGTGTCGAGTACGAGACATCCACCAGACTACACGTCCACATCTATGACACAGCCAAACAGCAATTTCAACTTCCCGACTCCATCTTTGCCCGTCCGAACAACGAGCAGGCCAAGCACTCTGAACTGAGCTTCAACTACACTTCATCGCCCTTCGAATTCTGGGTCTCAAGAGGAGACCAAGTTCTCTTTGATACACGAGAGAAGAATATCCCTAAAAGGACGACCGCCGTGGATACTGAAGGCAAGCAAAGTAATCCCATTATTCTGCCTGGGTACCCTCTGGTCTTTGAGGACCAGTATCTGCAAATCGCGAGTGCTCTACCTACCAGCGCGAACATCTATGGCCTTGGTGAAGTCTTGGTGCGTCTTAGACTTTGCTCAGATCCTCAAGTTGATCAACACAGGCTTCATCTGGATTCAGGAGGAACGAATCTGCGACTGTGCAGACCATGTGGGCTAGAGACGCAGGTGATCCCATCGACGAAAACCTATGTGAGCTGCTTTTGGCACTGCAATAATTCTAACCTGACACTTGCAGATGGATCACATGCCGTCTACATGGAAGCGAGATATGACGAGCAGGCCAAGAAGACTAATGCGCACGGTGTCTTCCTCCTCAAGTGCGTTCTGTCGGCTTCAGCACGCGAGATTGACCCTCAGCTCACACGGCATGGATGTCGTCCTTCGTGATGGCGTTGTCGAGTATCGCGCCATTGGCGGCACTCTAGACTTCTGTACGTCAGGCGCTTCAGCTAGAACGTACTGACAGGATCAGACTTCGTGGCCGGCCCTTCGCCCAAGCAAGTCATCGAACAATACTCCCGAATCGTCGGCCTGCCTCAAGCGATGCCATTCTGGGCATTCGGCTTCCATCTTTGCAGATGGGGCTACTCTAGCGTCGAAGAGACGCGCGGTATCGTGAAAAGTATGAAGGATGCTGGGATCCCACTTGAAGTTGTGAGTCTCTTTGATGGGGATGGAAAGGGGCGATGCTGATGGGGCAGCAATGGAATGATATCGATTGGATGCGCGCTTATCGAGAATTCCAGTTTGATGACAACTATTCGCCGGCTGAGTATGGTGCGTTCGTCGATGAACTGCATGCGAACAACCAGTACTATGTACGTCCGCACCGCAGCTGACTTTGACGTCGCTGACATTGCAGATCCCCATAATCGACGCGGCCGTTGGCTATCTGTACAATGACACCGACGTCGTAAGCTGTCTTGATTCGAGCACCTCGAGCATGCTGACCTCAAGTTTGACACGTACACTCGAGGCCACGAGCTTGACGTCTGGATGAAGAACCCCGATGGCTCGGAATACATTGGCCACGTCTGGCCAGGATGGACCGTCTTCCCAGACTGGTTTCATCCTTCGATGCAACAAGTTTGGACCGAGGCATTCACCAACTTGTCCGAGGTGATCAAGTTTGACGGTATTTGGCTTGACGTGCGTGGCGTGTGACGTGTGATCGTTGAGGTGATGACTTATCCCGCAGATGAACGAGCCCTCTTCGTTTGCGGATGGATCGGCTGAAAACTCGACGCACAAGCTGAGCCCCGAGCAGCTTCAGAACACCACGACGCCCTTCCCTCGTGCGTACTGCTTCGGAGATCGTCAGCTGAAGATGCAGTGCCCGGAACTCCCGGGAGCTTGGTGACGGCCTACCCTGAAGGCTACAACTCGACAATCTCTGGCACAAGCGGCAACGTTGTACGTGCTTTGTGCAAGGAGAGCAGCGCTAACTTGCAGACCGTCAACGGCAGCTTGACTTATGGTGCTGGCGCCAAGACGTACGATCCACCGACTCGTCGTGACATGCTTCGCAAACAGATGGGCTCGCCTTATGCTCAAATTCCACAAGTGGACGAGCCGCCGTACGCTGTGAGTCTCGATGCGCTGATGGATCACCCCTGACTGATGACCAGATTCGTAATGGTGCAGGCCGTCTTTCCATGTCGACCGTCTCTCCCAACGCAACGCATTACGGCGGCTTGCAAGAGTACAGCGTGCACAATGTCTGGGGCACCATGGAAGAGCAGGCGACTAGCGTGACTTTGCAGAGCATCTCGCCTGGCAAGCGGCCGTTCATCGTCGGTAGATCAACTTTTGCTGGTGCTGTAAGTGATGTCATCTCTCACGCGTGAGCTGACTGTCACAGGGCCGTGTTTCTGCTCGTGAGTGGTGGGGAAAGTTAGCTGGCGGCTGATTTCGTCAGACTGGCTCGGTGACAACGGATCAACTTGGCACGTCGACAAGCAAACAGCAGATCACCACTAATCTTCAGGGATTACATGCTGCGCTCAATTCAGGGTGTCCTTCAGTTCGGTCTCTTTGGTATCGTGAGTCGTCGCCGAGGCCGGACATGACTTGTTGGCTGACAATCCAGCCCATGACAGGTCCCGATACCTGCGGCTTCGTGAGTGGGATCACCGTGGCGAGACTTTCTGACAACCCAGAACGGAAATACCGATGAAGAGTTGTGCAATCGTTGGATGCAGCTGTCAGCTTTCTATCCATTCTACCGGGTACGTTGCTTTGAGGTCTTGGCGAGAGCGCTGACGAGTCACAGAACCACAACACCAAGTGAGTCCGACAAGGATTGTCGCGATCGCTGACGTTCAGGACTGCCCTCAGCCAGGAGCCGTTTCGCTGGGACTCGGTTGCTGCGGCATCCATCACCGCTATCGACGCACGGTACCAGATGTTACCGTACTGGCTTACACTCTTTGCCGAGGCTGCTCAAGCGGGAACGTAAGTCTCCACGATCGTCACTGCTGATTGTAGTCCTCCCGTCCGCGCTCTGTTTTACGAGTTTGATGACCCCAACTTATTTAACGTCTCGACTCAGTTCATGGTGGGCGACGCCATTCTTGTGACCCCTGTCCTCACTCCCAATGTGTCATCTGTCCAGGGTCACTTCCCCACTGCGAACGGTGTCTCTTGGCGCAACTTCTTCAACCACGAGGTGCGTGCTCTGCAAAGCGAAGGAAGGTGGCTGACAAAACAGAAACTTGACACATCTGCCGGTGATATGATCAGCATCAATGCGCCGCTCGGCAGTATCCCAGTCCACATCCGCTCAGGCTCAGTTTTGCTGCTGCATGCCAAGTCTGCATACACTCTCACGGAGACTCGTGAAGGCCCGTACGCGATCGTTGCAACGCTAGACGATGCCAGTGTGGCGAATGGAGTCGTCAAGATTGACGATGGAATCAGCCTGCCTGGTGAGTTTGCGACTTAAAAAATCACTGCTGATGTACTCAGTCGGCGACCAAACGTGCTTGACGTTCATCGCTACCTCAGGCTGTCTGTCGTCAACTCCCAACGGCAAATTCAAAATTGATCAGAAACTGTCGACAATTACTCTCCTTGGCGTCAATACGAAGCCGAGTCATGTCACCTTGAACGGCAACAAAATCGAAAACGTGACATACATTGCCGAGATCCAGAAGCTCGTCTTGATTGACCTTAATGGCGATCTCAACGCAGCCTGGGAGTTGAAGTGGAACTAGGGAACCAAACACGTCGGGACCAAACAAACTGTACTTGTAATTATTTATTCCGCGATCTTTATGCGCCGTCTGGTCTTCTTGCACAGCTACATCGGCAGGCAGTGAGCATGCACTGTATAGCACTATGCCTCTGGGCATTACATCTCCTCAGCCTGGCGTCCATATGCCGAGCAGACACAGAGATTATCAATTTTGCATCAAGTGATCGCGAGTTGCAGCGTACAAAGTTCAGGCAAGCGTGAGTCCTTCGCTGACGAGACGACTGACTTACACGGCAGACCAGTCGTCAACCCTGGAAGCTCCGAGCTCTTCTCAGTTCATGATGAGCAGCCTGAGCTTTGGCTTGCTCTCAATGACACCGACAAGCAAGACCAGTGGACCGTCAGATTATCCTGGCCGGGGTCGGTGAGTTATCTTCCTAAAAGCCATGACTGATCCAAAGACACCAACTGCATTCACCACAGATCTATTCCGTCAGAATAGTACTACCCTTTCATTGCTATTCCGCATCACCGGCAAACCACTGTCACCTCGAATACCCATCCACAACTCGCCAATGGCGGCGGAAGCCTGGAAGACCGATTTCCACGTCATCCTCGAGCCTCTGGTCCTTGGGTTAATCCCTGCCACTGCCATCCCTTTGATATGGACCTTGTTGGGAACTGTGGTATTCGGCTACATGACTAGACAATTTGTGTTTGCTGGAATGTCCAGTCTCAAAGCATATGCCAACTCGTTGTAACATTTCCGGCTATGTACTACCTTTCTTTCCACTTGTTCCTACACGCTCCCAGACTCCTCTCTTCCTTCACATGCGTCTCACTCGCTATGTCCATCCTCTTCATCCTTGATCTGGCTCCCGCGCACCAGTCGACCAAAGACATCAATGATCACCAATGCCCAAGTGATGCCAACAGTCACGCCCAACAGCGCCATGCTCGACAAGCTCTCCGCAAACGGCACGAGGATCAAAGCTATCGCTCCGGCCATCGTGATGACCAACCGGAAGATCTAAAGCGTCAACCATCCGTCTCTCACTCGACACTCACTCTTGGGAGCAGAGGATAGCTGAACGGTTCGAGGTCGCGGTGCGTCCAGTCAAGCAAAGCCATGCACAAGACGGAAAAGCCGATGCCGCTACCCCAGTACCAGGCGATAGGTCTTGAGACGGTCTCCTGAGCGACCATCTGAGCTGAAGCAGCCGATGCCAGGATGAGTGCAGCGCAGAGTGGCCAGTGTAGACTGGGGTAGTCAGCCGCGTCTCACCGCAAAACCTTACGTCGTAAAGTTGACACCGGAGAACCAATGTCGGCGCAAAGCGTGCTCATAGCTGAATCCATCAACACAGCTTACCATCGCGCCCATTTGACGTACTTGGAATTGCCTTCATCCGCCGCAAAGTATCTTGGCTGATCAGCACGCGAATCAGTGTCAGCTACGGGCCACCTACAGCCAATTGAGAGCGAAAGCCGTCATGAGAGCCATCATGGCTTTACCAAACTTGGCGGATAGACCAAAGTCTCCCGCCCCGGCATGGAACGTGATATTGAGGACGTGCTCGCCTAGCTGAACTGTCAGCGCAGGACATTTTCAAGTTCAAAACATGCCACAATGACGACAAAAGCCGAGAGCCGTTCGATATGATGCTCAATATTGAGAGCTAGCCATCAGTTTCCGACTACTATCCTCCCCAGTACGTACCAGGCACTCGGTAGTTCGTGTGCAACGCAACGATTTTGGATGCCTGCGTCTGCCTCGCTTCTGCATCTTGATCCGCAGATTGCACCCGATGCTTTGACAGATAAGCAGTGATTCCGATAAAGTAAGGTCTCGAGACGTCAAAAGCAATTGCGAGGGAAGCGAGAATGATTTGAACTTTTTGTGAATGGACCCAGATCAACGGCTTGCGTATGTCAGTCGACTGCAATCGCCCATGCAAGGAACTCACGAGGTAGAAGATGGCAGTGGCGAATACGCCGAATGCGTTGAAGAACTGTGAAGGCCTGAAGGAGGGAAGTTTAATGGCGTAGATGATCAGACCGATCACTGGCTGTTAGCTCCATTGACCTTTGAGACTTACAGCGTGTGAGCTTGATGACGAGGTAGAAGCCTACAGCGGCTCGGACAGCTTCGAAATGATAAGATCCATGTTCTGCTCCTTCCGCCACAGCTGCGCCCGCGCGCTCATGCAGAGCACTTGCAGCTTCCGAAACAGTCTCGTGAGGTACAGTAAGCTGAATAGCAGAGGCATTGACTGAATAACCGAGCAAACATCCCATGCCGAGAAGGATCCATAAACGATGCACAATCTTGGCTATCAGTCCCGCACGCTCGCCACGACTTACATCATCTTGACCTGAGAGGTTGGAGTAGTTTCTCGCTTCGGTCCAGACACTCCATGAAGGATAGAATGTCAAGATGAAACGTGCGACGGCGGCAGGTGAGGCTTCTTCTGCAATCACGTTAGTGCTTTGATTGGAATTGAATAGTTGGAAACCGAAATAGGGTGAACGCACCGGCAGCGGCATCAGCAAGTTGATGAATGATTCCAACGAAAAGTAAATCGAAAAATAGTTCGAAACGATAGACTTCACGAGAACAAGGCTCGCGATGAAGTTTACCCTATATTCCGTGTCAGTACCGAACCCTTCTCTAGTCAGGGGTATTTACATTATGAACCCACTGTCCATGATCAGCTCGCTTATGACATCATCATTCGACTGACCTGTCTAATTAACGGAGCCTTGATCAGATCTCTCCAAGTCTTCATGCGCTCCTTCTCTCCTGATTCCTCATGAAAAACAAGATGATCTGTTCTACCAAACTTTGCACCACCATTCAATGGCTGTCCTGAATTATCCGAACGAGCAGTTGCTCCCGAGTCATTCGACATGAGTACCGGTAGTTCTGTTGTTCCTTGCTGCATTCCTTTGTAAACCTATCACGGAAGAAGATGAAAAAAAGGAGAAAGCTTTCCGTGATTGCATCCGTTTCCCACACTTTTAGGACCAGTCAGGTACAGACAGGTACAACAATTAGGCGTCTTTTCTGCCGTGATAGCGTTGATGATTATTACCAAACAGAGATAAGAAGCTCCCACCCTTGCATCACGTGCGTTATTTAAGAGATACCAAGTTCACGTTTAGAATGCTCGTAAACCTGAAAAAGGTCAGCTACAATTTAACAAAAAGGGGACAACGTACAACGTAGGAGATTGAGACGGCAGGTACAACCTTTGCAAGCGTTGGTCCTAACCCACGATACAAGCCCTTCCACCCTTCTTTAGCTAGCGTTTGCTGAGTCACATCCCAGAAACCAGTATATGTTTGAGGGTGACCACTCGACCCAGACGCCTGTAGTCGGGTACGCAGCAAGTTGATAGCTTCAAGTCAGAGTCAAGTGTCAACAGCAACCAACAACGCACGATAAACAGTGGTAGCTCCTATACTCCCAGACGAAGCACCAAACGCCAAAACAGCAATCGTCTCGGGCTCATCCTTGCCCGTAGATCGACAATAAGCAAGTTTGCTTGACACATCAGCTCCGTCCCCGTCCCCGTCCACCAAAACCCAAACTCACAGAGCTTCAAAGGTACTCATATCAATCGCAGAATACGGAAAGACACCAATCAATCCAAGCTATCAACCATCAGCCTTTGCCCATTCAGCCCTGCATCATAAACTCACAGTCAAACCACGGTAATAAGCTCGCATCCCACCCTGAATCCACATCCGCTTAGCAGTCTCCAACAAGACCTTTTTCCCTTGCGCAGGGCCGCGTGTACTCTGCAACTGCGTTTTGAGCGTCTCAACAGGATAGATGGAAAGTTGAGAAGTAAGACCACCGATTCCACCGGCAATGAAACGTGACGTTCCAGAAATCTGAGATTGATCTTCAACGCAATCCCAGTATTTCGCAAAGAATCGTTTCTATCCAGTCAGCGCATTGCCACGCCGTGAAACATACAGAATACTCGTATGAAAAGAATTTAATAGCTGATTCAGGAAAAATCTTGGTTCTGCCCACAATCAGCCTCATCTCCTCGTCTGTACAACTCACACGTTGAGCCCGTTCCCAACCCAAAAAGCTCGCAGACCAGCGCCCTCCTTGTAAATAGTCACCACCGCATCTTTCAAATGCGCAGCACCGGCATGGGCAAGTCTAAAAGGCTGTCTCGCCTCATTCGGTCCAAGTGCCGGAAGTTCAACGGAGGGCACAGCTGTGATCAGATAGATTTTCAATCTATCGAATGGCGCCGTGGCTGTTCGTGAGACTGCCAAGTCAGCGGAAAACCAAAGTGATAATAATGACACGTACCGGCACCCGCTATCCCGCCCGCTAACAAGAATTTCCAAGCAACACCCCATCCGATCCCGTCCTCTTCCAGATCTTCACCGTCCACGACGTCGCCGAAATCTTCATCCTCATCAAACTCGCAGTCCATCCCATCGGCCAATTCCCCGCCTCCAGCACCCTGAGACGAATGGTCGACGTCGGCCGTTGAAGAGCCGTCAATGTCGCCGCCTGAACAACCTTCAGGCGAAAGATGACTTGCTGGGGTTGGCGAGGTATCTGGTAGAGTGGAGGAGGAGGAAGAAGAGGAAGAGGTGGAGAACCAATCTGAACTAGATGCTTTATCATTCGATGATTTCGGAAAGCTGACGTTCAAATCGCCTTCTGAATTCAAACGCGCTGCACCCCGTCCATCCCCAAAGCGTTTCTTGACTTGGTAGACTGGTCGTCAGTCGACCTTCTTAGGTGGCAATACACACATTTATAGATCTCTGCTACGCTCGGTCGTCGTGGGAGCATGATCAAGAAATCACGAAACTCGGCAAAGGTAATGTACGTGTCTTCTGCTGAAGATGGGCCTCGTGAACCTGTTGAGAGGAAGCCGACGAGGTCGCGGACTGTGCTAGGGTTGAGGTCGATACCTGTTGTCAGCGCATTTCATCATCACTCAACACACCTGACCGCTGGAACGCCCGCCTCATCTCTCCAGCATCCAGCATCCCATCACCATTCCTATCCAGATCATGAAAGATATCCCATAATTCACGTTCTTGATCCCACAAGAAACGTCTAGCATGAGTCAGCAATAGCCTCCAAAGTCGACGAACCGGAAATCCTTCCATGCTATCCCCTTCTTCCCCGTTGATGGTGTCTGTCCAGGTGATGGACCGTGTCCCCCCAGCCCATAGGGCTCAAGGTCGTCTGAGCCTCCCCAAAGCCTTGCTTCAGGTCGTTCCTCTTCACATCGCTTTACGAGCTCCTCCTCGTATAACCTCCGTAATCGCTCTGCTCGCTCTGGACTGAGCGCTTGTAATGTCCCTTGTCCCGGTAACTTGGCAAGTTGCGTAGGTGTTGGTGAGTTTGACGGCGTAGGGAGTTGAGAAGGCAAAGATGCCCAAAGGTTTCTGAGCTTTGCTGCTCGTACTGCGGGCCCTTCGGCTTGCCTGAACGCAGCAAGCGATTTTGAAGGATGGGAATGGTGATGACTTTGTGATTGTAAATCTGGACCGGGTGGATCCCGAAGTGAGGGTATGCTGTGTGACTCGGGACATGGATCCGAGATGCGACCTTCCGACTTGCGTATGTCGACTGAAGGTGACGTCGGTGGTGTGAATGTGGATTGAGCCGCGTCGGATGATGATGATGAAGCTAGTGGTACCTCTCCGGACATCGAACCCGCCGACGACGCAGCAGCTGTACTCGTCGAAGCCTCCATTTCACAATTGATTACTCAAAGTTTTGCTATATCTCTTCCTTTTGAGCTGCCTTTTTTCTGATCCTTTGCTGATATACAATAATGCAAGAAGGAGTGTTAATACAAGAACAAGAATAGAGTGGTGGTTTAGTTCGTTAGAGTCTGTCGTGTGGTCTTGTTGATAGGGTCAGAGCCAACCATAAAGTGAGTGATTGGAAACCCTTACAGCAGCGCGCGCGTCTTGGCTCACGTGTGGCACCCGACGACTCCCAGCGAGAGCCGAGGGGTGAGAAAGAGTCGTGTGAGGTCTGCGATACGGCTTGTATACTGTCTAGAGGGACTGTGCACCGAGCGCACGGGCACAGACGAATCCGAAAAGTCAAAGGTACCAAAGGGCAGTTGCAGACAATTGAAAGACTCGCCGCCTTTCGTCGATGTTGCCAACGTGGCAGATTTGCTAAACCTGCGATGCATGCCGCCTGAAGCTAATTGCACGCTGATGTATCGTGGTCGCGCAATCGTGACCTAATGATGGATCTACGTTGGATCACTGCACTACCAAAGGGCATTAATAGGCGCCTCACATCCTTTCTTAAAACCGAGGTGGCTGCTATGTGTGGGCGTTGCGTCACTGCGCAGCGCACCGTCTGAAGGGTCAACTGTTCGGTCCACAAAAACTGATTGGAAGGTCAAGGTGAGTCCATTCAAGAAAACATAGTGCCCGAATCGTGATTAGTAACTCAATCCCGTACTGCTCTTCGAAATCAACGGCGTAGAAAGAATCTGAAGCATCTTGGACGTTCCGTGCTATGATATGTTAGCTTGTGCGCCAACGCCAGCTCAAGATGGAGGCCGAAAGGGATGCATGGTGCCACAGCAAGTCTACCTTTGAAGAGCAGTCGTCAGCCAGCAAAGACGAAAAAGCTGATCTACTTGCAGTTGCAGATATATTTAGCTTGAGACCTCCTCAGCATCGAACGGGGCAATAGTGTAATGGTATCACAGAAGCTTCGCATCAACCATTCTTGTTTCTAATCGGCGTTCGATTCGCCGTTGCTCCATTTGTTTTTGCTTTTCTTTTTTGCTCGCCTGTTCCTGTGTTCTATCATACGATGACTTTCGTATCGTACGGGTCTCGCCCTAAACATCCGATTGGCACACCTGAGTTGGTGATGTAATGTCTACCAGCTTGCGAGCTTACATGGAGCTCAACTCACGCGTTCACTCCGGGGAACCGAAGGCTCGCCACCCAAACCCGAACTGCGAATGCCGACAACATCGTCTTGACATAAACAGCCACAGGATGGCAAGGATTAGCAGCGTGAAGGCTCGGCCTGTCACATCTTGGAAATCATGGCTGCTACTACTACCTGTATTGACGGTCTTGCCGTACTTGTTCAACAGTCTTCATTATTCCTTACCAACCCCCGCTGAACCATAGTGCGTCATAACTAGGTTCAAGGCTTGGGCTGACATTTAGCTCTGAGGATGGAAAACCACAGGTATCAGAGAAGCTCATTTACGGACATATCAAGGTATTGGAGGATATTGGCTATCGTACTGTTGGAACGGAAGAAGCAGCTCTAGGCGAGGCTTACGTCGAAGCTCAAGTTCGCAAGCTTGAGCAGCAATGTCATGATGCTGGTATCGTCAAGTGTGAAGTCTGGGTGCAAAGAGGAGATGGCAAGCACTCGTAAGTGCTCCAAAGCAAAGGACGTAGTTGATGAAGCGAGCTTTGATATCATGGGACACTCCATCCTCAAGATCTACAAGGGCATCGTGAATGTCATTCTCCGTATCTCACCTCTGGATACAGACTTTTCGATCGTGAAGAAGGACGCTTTGTTGCTTAATTCGCATATTGACTCTACGTTGCCATCGCCTGGAGCTGCAGAGTGGGTCGTCTGTTTTAGAGTGGATGGAGGAGACTGACTTTGAAGCGACGGTATGGGTGTTGGTGTCATGCTTGAAATTGCGCGTGTACTGGTGGAGAGAAAAGAACCTGTATTTAGCCCTATCATCTTCTGTGAGTGTCCTCGCTGAGGGGGCTGACATCTACAGTGTGGAACTCGGCAGAAGGTACGTTAAAGTCAAGCAGTTACCTAACAGACGCAGAAACCCTACAAGATGCTTCGCATCTGTATTCCACTCAGCACGAGACTGCCAAGACGTGCTTTCAGATTCATCCGTGTGTTGTAAGCTGACGATGGGTAGCGTGAAGACAGTGATCAATCTTGAGGGTGTGTTCATTTTGTCTGTCATTGGCGGCATGCGGCTGACAAGACAGCGGCAGGGACAACTGGCGGTGCTCTTGTGTTTCAGGCGACAAGTAAAGAGGTCATTGACGCATATGCGTTTGCGCCGAGGTACGTTTGCTGCGTTGGATGGAAATGCAGTCGCTCATGGCAGACCTCATGGCACTGTTGTCGCTGCTGACATCTTTGCGTCTGGTATCATCCTTTCAGAGTCAGTTGATTGTCTTTTGCCTCAGGATACTGATCAGCAGTACCGACTTTGTACAGTTCCAGAAGTATTTGAACGTTACGGGTTTGGACATGGCGACTGTTGGCCACAGGTAAGCTACTTCTTGTGCAACGATCGGGGCTGATATTCAAGCTATTTCTATCACACGAGAAAGTGAGTTTACCGGAGACAACTTTGGCTGGAAGCTGATTGCAAAGGGATCGTCTCGAATTCATCGAGAAAGGTGCAGGTCAGCATTTCGCAATCAACGTCCTTGCAGTATGCGACCATCTACTCAGCACGGCATCACCAATCTCTTCCACATCAGAGTTCTCCTCTCCTGACGTAGTTTACTTTTCATTGTACGACCGCGCTTTCATCAAGTACTCTATGGCGACTGCCAACCGGGTCTACATTGGCTTGGCGTCGGCTTTGGTACTTCTTACTGCTGCGCGCTTCAATTGGACGAGGTGGCGAGCCTTGTTGGTGGCTTTTGTTGGCGCGCCGTTGGGGCTTATTGGAGGTATGATCGGTGCTAATGCTGTTGCGGCGGTCATGTCACTTGTCCTCGGCCAAGGGCAATCATGGTACGTCGTCATCACTTGGTGCGTGAGACTTACCGTACAGGTTCTCTCACGAAGACCTATGTCTGCTCCTCTACGTGCCGCCAGCCTTTGCAGTGTACTTCAGCATTCAAGAATTCCTCTCATCGTATCTCTCCATCGCGGATCAAGGTGCCCTCGAGCATGCGCACTTCTTTGCGCAGCCGCTTTGGTTCGCAACGGTCATGCTGGTCTTGCAAGCCCTCAAGATCCGCTCCGCATACCTTTTCGCGAGCACGACGGGAATTGCTTTGATCATTGCTCTTCTCAATGAGATTACGCAGGCTTCGCAGGGCCGAAGAGGTCGTGTTGGCTTCAAGGTCGGATACGTGTTTGGCTTTGCTGGCTTTGTTTTCTTCGCCGTGGAGGCTGTTATCAATGTCAGTCAGACTGCTGAAGATGGCTGCTTGACGCTGACAATCTCAGTGCTTGGACATCTTTGTGCCATTGACGGGAAGGTAAGTTATTGAGCGCGATGACACTTGCTGATTGACAGGATGGGAACTGTGAGAAGGTCTTGCCGACTCATGACCGCTAACATCATCAGGACGCCCCGACCGAGTTCATCGTTGCCACCATCAGCTCTTTCCTCGGGCTGCAGCTCTTCCCGCCCGCCACTTCGCTCTTGTACCGCAACTCAACCCGCGCTCAGCGCCGCAGAGCCGTCATCGCCGTCGCTGCCATCTCAGCGGCTGCCGTTGCATTCTTTGCCAACCCAGCTTGGTCACCTTATGATGCTATGCACCCTCGCAGAGTCGGTGTGCAGTACACCTACAACGTAAGCTTTCAAATCTGGCCGTCGCTGACAGCAGGTCACAACTACCGAGACAACATGCCACGTTGCTTTCATGGATCGCGGACCTGGCGCACACGGTATCGCGACTGCGATTCAACAGCGCTATAGTGCATCGCAAGATATTCTCGTGGCGAACCCAGTCGGACAACGCGGTAGCGACTGGGATTCGCTTTACCCCTTGTCGCCGTTCCTGGAGGCTCACAAGTTCCCGCTTGCCAAGACATCGCCCTGGGTTGCTTCTGATGGCGACTTCAAGTGGCCTGAGATAACTGTGGATGTCAAGCAGGCCGCCAGTGCTGCTGGGACTCGCAAGTTGGAGATGAAGTTTACACATGTGAGTCTTACCCTGAAGTGCGACTTGTGCTGACGAGGCAGACCGACCTGCTCTGGCCTGGTGAGGCTATTTGATAGCTGACAGAGTGAGCTGATAATCAGTACTGGCCTTCGACGCCGAGATCATCGATTGGTCTTACGATTTCGCCCCTCCAGTCGGCAAGCGCATCCACCACATCAAATCCGCTACCTCGCCGCACGATCAAACCCTGGAGCTGTCTCTGACAGTAAAGGTAGCTGATCCGAATGAGAAGATCAGCATGCACTGGACAGGGATAGGTGAGTCTCCATTGGCATTGGCGTGGCAGTGCTGACGGATAGACACGAATCAAATGTATCCCGGCACTGCGCTCCGAGGAGGTCTCGGTCAACCCGCCTCGAAATACTTTGTCGACATGAACGCCTGGCTCGAGGCAGAATATCACGGCTCCATGGACGTTTTGATGATTGGCGTAGTAGCAGGTGTACTTGAGCTCTAGAAAACAGCGGGCCTACGGGTAGAGAGTAAATGTGCCATGCAATGCTATGATCGTCTAGCGTTCCAGAATGCCAAAAACGCAGCCTTCTCCACGAACCCCATTCCACCTACTCTTCGCACACGACCCGTGTCAGCAAGTACGACGGCGCATGCATCGCGCCACGCGCTTGACGTGGAAGCTAGACCGCCTGGTGCGGCTGCTAGGATCTCGGAAGGGAGGAAAGAGGGTGAGGAAGGTGAGGATGATGGATGCAGGGTTCGGACTATGAATGTGCGTGTTGGAAGTGGGAGAGGCGTTGCGAGGAGGGAAAGGAGGTGGTGGAATGGGTGGGGAATTGGACATGTTGCTGATGATGAGAGTTCTGTTGGTGCTGGATGTCTTAACGATCAGCATGGTTGCTCTTCGAGGGGAGAAACGCACCTGAAGAACTTGACCCAGACTCTGCCTGGAATCTCATCGCTCGCAACATCGCCATCTGCCAAAACACCCTCTCCGAACCTGAGTAATGCCCGACCATTACTCGTTGTACCTTCAGGAAACAAGACCACCGGCCCTCTACCCGGTGCTCGCCTTCGCGCTTCACGCAAAGTACGATACGTAGGCTTCAGATCATCTCCAATAGAAGGCAATGAGCCGGTAAGCGCTAGCATGCGAAGTAGAGGTACGCCTTCGTATCCTAAACATGCGGGCTGTGGACCGCTGCTGGAGGGGAGGGAAGTGGAGAGGTTGGCGGAGCCTGTGCCTGTATGACGGCCTGTCAGCTGGGTTGAGGGTTCGGGGAGAGATTCAAAGACTGGTAGGATGAAAGTGGGGTTGTATCTGCTTTGTCAGATGGGACTGACGGGGGGGGAAGAAGACGAACCGGAAAGCGAGGTAAAGGACGTTGATGTAGCTTGTCCAATTGGCAATGATAAGATCATGTCGCTTTGGTGTCCCACCTGTGATCTGAGCGACTGCTTTTCCTCTGTCTTTGTCAGACTGCATTACAGCGGCTCAGTAGAAGGAGACTGACCCTCGTTTCGGCCCAAGCTGTTCGGTCTCGATCCAGCCGTAGCCCATGACGAGCAGCGCCAGCCTCGTAGTCGCGCTGGTGATGATGCCATTGATACTAGGACCCAAGAATGGTACGTATGCCTAATTCATGAGCTGTGCTCATCACTTCGACGCTCAAGACGTACCAAGCCTGCACCCAATAACTCGACGAAGACCAGGTGGACTAGCACGACTGGTACCAAAAGAACCAGTCTCACGAGAGCTGAAACGAGTTTGAAAGGTGCTGCGATGATATGGGTCAGTGCTGAGCCGCCTGATGGAGCGACAGGTGGTAGAAAGGGCTAGATGTCAGTTGGAGATCGATCAGCTTGCGACGCACTTGAATACCAGTGCCGGCGTCCTGGTGAGGTCAGCTTTGTAGAGAACATAGAATACGAGCTCACCCTCCATTTTGAAAACTTTTCCATGATAAATGAGGAGGTGAAGACGCGTTCTGTCAACTTTAGTACCCTCTTGTAACGCGCGCGATGGAGGAGCGGTGCGTCCGAACGACCCCCGTGGGAAAGCCACAAAGTCTGTTGCTGAGTGAACTTGGTTTTGAACACGTTTTCAGTTTATCAACAAGAACACTCAAAAGCGCAATTGAAGCGTGAAATAATGCCTCCTCGTAAGGCTACAGCATCGACAGCGCCTGCAGCAGTATCAGCTGCAAGAGCCAAGCGCGCAGCTCCGACAAAAACTGCCGCCACTGCACCTGTATCAGACGCTTCTTCTTCGACTATCCAGTCCGACTCGCCTCCTCCCGCGCCCAAGAATGCGAAAGCGAGTAGCTCGGCAACAGCTGCGCAGAGACTTGCTGCTCATCGAGCTGCTGGTGCGACGACTTCGGCGGCGAGTATCAGTGCTGCACCTGTTCCTGCTGTTGGACCCAATGGCATGGAGAACGCCAATGGCTATGGAGCTTTCGCAGAGGGAGAGCAGGAATGGGCAGAGGTGCTCAAGATGAACTATGCGGAAGATAGGGCGGGTGGAGACAAGGCGGCAGACAATGCCAAATTGTACTCGGCAGGTATCAAGAATGTTCAGGTATGTAGCTCATCCTCGAGGCACATTTCATAGCTGACGTCTCTAGGAAAAGTGGCTTCTGCTACCCGCTTTTCTTAAAATCAAAGGTCTCGTCAAACAGCATCTCGATTCCTACAACCATTTCGTCGACGTAGACCTCATGGCCATTCTCCGCGCCAACAATATCATCAAATCAGACGTCGACCACAGTTTCTGGATCAAATACCACAAGATCTGGGTCGGCTCTCCCGAGCGCTACGAAGTTGATTTCAATCGGCCGAAAATCTCTCCGATGGAATGCAGGTTGAGAGATATTACTTATTCGGCCATGATCTATGTGGATATCGAGTATACAAAAGAGGGCAAGAGGATCAAGAGGAATGCGGTGCCTATTGGGAGATTACCGGTGATGTTGAGATCGAAGAAATGTGTGTTATATGATCAGAATGAGAAGGAGTTGGCGAAATTGGGAGAGTGTTCGATGGACCCGGGAGGCTACTTTGTCGTCAAGGGGACTGAAAAGGTGAGTATTTTGCTGCCGAATGATGGAGCAAAGCTAATGCACAGGTCATTCTCATTCAAGAGCAGCTGAGCAGGAATAGAATCCTCGTCATGAGTGATTCCAAGAAAGACATTGTCACTGCCGAAGTCACCTCGTAAGTCTAACTTTTACTCAAAGACAGGCTAAGGTCGCAGCACCACGCACGATCGTATCGTCAAGACCTACGTGACGACCAAAGCCAAGCGTCTCTACCTCAAGCACAACTCGTTCAAAGAGGCAATCCCCATCGTCGTCGCTCTCAAAGCCATGGGTTGTACTTCCGACAAGGAAATCCTCCAGTTGACGTGCGGGAGCAACGAAAAGTTCCAAGATGCATTCGGTGTCAGTCTCGAGGAGGCTTCAAAGTGAGTAGCCAAGCTGCAAGGAACGTGAACTGATATTCCAGGATGAAGATCTTTACACGCCATCAAGCTCTCGAATGGATCGGCGCGCGCGTCTCGTCTTCACAGGAATCGTCGAATGCAGGCAACCAGTATGGCAAAATGACGATTGCTGAGCTTGCGACGCAGGCTCTTGGGACGATGATTTTGAGTCATGTGCCGGTTCGAGAGATGAACTTTCGACCAAAGTGCATCTACCTTGCGACCATGACGCGTCGAGTCTTGATGGCTATGGTTGATGAGTCGATGGTGGATGATCGTGATTACGTTGGTAACAAGCGTCTTGAGCTGTGAGTTGAAATGGCATCGGAGGATGGCGCTGACAAGACAGGGCTGGTACATTGCTCTCGCTCCTGTTTGAGGACTTGTTCAAGTCGTTCAATAACCACGTCAAGCAATCCATCGACAAAACTCTCAGCAAACCACAACGCGCTACGCAATTCGACGCTCTCAGCGTCCTCAAAGGCAGCCAAGATATCATCACCAATGGTTTCGTCCGCGCAATTTCCACAGGAAACTGGTCCATCAAGCGATTCAAGATTGAAAGAGCAGGCGTCACCCACGTCCTCTCCCGTCTGAGCTTCATTGCAGCTCTAGGTATGATGACGCGTATCTCGAGTCAATTTGAAAAGACTCGAAAGGTTTCTGGACCGCGTGCGTTGCAGCCTAGTCAATGGGGAATGCTATGTCCGAGTGATACGCCTGAAGGAGAGGCTTGTGGTTTGGTCAAGAATTTGGCGCTCATGACGCATATCACTACGGATGTGCTTGAGCAGCCGTTGATCGACCTTGCGTTCATGCTGGGCGTTGAAGGTGAATACTGTGGACTGGCGGTGCTAATGGTAGATATCTCGCTCATGACGGGTAACGAGCTTTATCGGCGCGGCGTCTACCTCGTGCAGATTAATGGTACTTTGATCGGCTGTACCCATCTGCCCAAGCGCTTCGTCAATACCTTTCGCAAGCTCCGTCGCGCAGGCCGCACTTCTGAGTTTGTCAGCATCTACAGAAACCACCATCACCGTACGATCTACATTGCCAGTGATGGAGGACGCATTTGTCGGCCCATGATCATTGTGGAGAATGGCAAGCCGAAGGTTACGAGCGAGCACATCAGGGTAAGTTGACTGAGCTTGAGGGACTCGTGCTGATAATTTAGCTGCTCAAAGCTGGTCGGGCAACCTTTGACATGTTCTTGCAGTCTGGCCTCGTCGAGTACCTCGACTGTAACGAGGAGAACGACTCGTACATTGCGTGTTACGAAAACCAAATTGAAGTCCACACCACCCATCTTGAAATCGAGCCCTTCACGATCCTCGGTGCTGTCGCAGGTCTTATTCCCTACCCTCACCACAACCAGTCACCTCGTAACACGTATCAGTGCGCTATGGGCAAGCAGGCTATTGGTGCTATCGCCTACAATCAGCTCAATCGGATCGATACATTGCTCTACCTCATGACGTATCCTCAGCAACCAATGGTCAAGACCAAGACCATCGAGTTGACGGGTTACGACAAGCTGCCTGCTGGACAAAATGCCACTGTCGCCGTCATGTCGTATTCCGGGTACGATATTGAAGATGCGCTTATTCTGAACAAGGTACATCTCGCATGAGGGAGGATAAGCTAACGATAGGCGTCAACAGATCGCGGTTATGGTCGATGTCATGTGCTCAAGAAGACAACGTTGTCAATCAAGAAGTTCCAGAACGGAACGTGAGTACCTACCGAGGTTCGCCGCTGACTCGCAGCTACGAGCGTATCGCCGATGGGCCGAAGGACGACAAGGGAGAGCGCTACGAGCCTTACGACGTCCTCGGCAGCGATGGCATCGTTGGTGCTGCATCCATCGTCAAGGAAGGTACTGTGCTCGTCAACAAACAGACTCCAACGACTGCTTTCGACATCAATGGAGCGTCCGGCGAGACAGTCTACAAAGACACTCCTCAAAAGTACAAGAACCCAGTTCCCTCCTATGTCGACAAGGTCATGCTATCCGACCCCGACTCAGACCAGCTGCTTATCAAGCTACTTCTTCGCCAGACGCGTCGTCCAGAGCTCGGCGACAAGTTTTCGTCGAGACACGGGCAGAAGGGTGTTTGTGGTTTGATTGTTCCTCAGCAGGACATGCCCTTCAACGACTACGGTATCTGCCGTGAGTAATTTGGTATGGTTATTCATCGTGCTGACCGCGCAGCCGACGTCATCATGAACCCGCACGGTTTTCCCAGTCGAATGTGAGCACACTCAAAGAGATTCTGAGCTAACATGCAGGACGGTTGGAAAGATGATTGAGCTTTTGGCTGGTAAGGCTGGTGTTTTGGCTGGAAAGTGAGTGTTATGATGTGAAGATTGAGCTAACCCATAGACTGCAGTATGGTGTATGTTGCTCTACGCGTGTTGGGTGAAGACTGACAAATCAGACCGCCTTCGGAGGTTCCAAAGTGGAAGACATGTCACGCCTTCTCATCGATGCTGGCTTCAACTACGGAGGCAAGGACATGCTCACATCGGGCATCACTGGGCAACCGATGGAAGCCTACGTCTACTTTGGTCCGATCTACTATCAGAAGCTCAAGCACATGGTCATGGACAAGATGCACGCTCGACCAACGGGTCCCAAGGCCAACTTGACGAGGCAGCCGACCGAAGGTCGTTCCAAGGATGGTGGTCTTCGTCTTGGTGAGATGGAGCGTGATTGGTTAGTGCTTCCATGACTGCGCGAAGCTCATCTGTCAGTCTTATCGGTTATGGCGCTACGCAGCTTTTGGTCGAGCGCCTGATGCTGTCGTCTGATGCTTTCGACACGAACGTCTGCGAAACATGTGGCATGCTCGGTTACAACGGGTGAGTGCATTGGATTCAGAATATAAGCTCACAGTTGAAGGTGGTGTCCCAAGTGCAAGTCTGGCAAGAGTGTTGTCAACATCACCATTCCGTACGCAGCCAAGCTGCTGCTGCAGGAGTTGATGGGCATGAACATCATGCCAAAGCTTTGCCTGGAGGTGAGTTCAGGTGAAACGTACTGTGCTGACAGTCAAGGATACTGTGTAGAGCAGAGCTAGAGATTTTGATGATGTCTCACGAAATGAATGTAGCATACCATGTCCTATCAGTCCTCCCCCGACCTATTCAGACATCTGCAAAAGTATCGAAGACGTGAATCAGTCTTGACAAATTGAAGACCAGCGCTTGAGCCTTGAGTGATTCCATGCATCAATGTTATAATCTTGAGTAGATCACCGGAGATAGCACTGAAAGACACTCATTTCTGTCGCAGAACCCAGGTGGCCTGATTCCGAACATCCAGTAAGAATACCTGCACAGCCAACCAATACATGCGGTGATAGATCAAACAGCTGAACGCCGTCAGCGTCTCACGGCCGCAACACAAGCCTGCACAAATGCGATTCATCGCTCTGGAATCGCCTCGGAATCAATCACCTGGATTCTTCGCAAAAGCTTTCCTTTCCTCATTTGTGTCGATTTTGGCATGAGGTGCGCCAGCTGATGCCCGTCCTCGTATAAACTGTCACCAAATTCTCATGCATCGTACGTATCATTCATAAAGGTCATCACCCCCTCCTTTCCCCTCGTCATCCCATTTCGTGCTCGCGCTGGCCTTGGCTTACAAACAGAACTCAAAGTCATCACCCCCCAAATCCTTACAAACATCATCGAAATCGACACCAATCTCAGCAAGTGCGTCTTGCTTGGGTTTGGCGACGTTTGCGTTCGCAGTGGCCTTTGAAGCTAGGGGACGACGGAGAGGAGCACCGGTAGTGGTAGGTTTGCGCGTGGCAGTTGTAGTGCTGGATGCAGCAAGTGGTTTGCGGATACCGGCTCTTGGGACGGGTGGCTTGCGCGCCGCGCCTGGCGTCGGGACAGCTGCCTTGCGGACTGCTGAAGCTAAAGCAGGTACAGTAGTTGTTTTGCGGAGTGTGCCGCTCGGTGTTGTCAATGGCTTACGAGCCAAAGACGTCTTGACACCGCCAGCAGTGGAACCAAGAGGTCTACGAACAACAGGCTTGGCTTGGGCTGCGGGCCTTGCTTTCGTCGCGTCGACAGCAGCGAACATTGGTTCCTCGACGTCTGTTTCATCAGACATAGTCCACAAGTGAACGTGAAACGTACCTGACATGACAATTTGCACCGCGGACTGCTCTACAAAGACCATGTCGATCTCGGGGACTGGCATTGGTGCTGGTTTGGACTTCTGAGAGAGTGCTTGCCCTATAGCATGTAGATCAAGATGTTCAAACGCAGGTTCAAAAGGCAATTCTACTCCATCAGCATCCACTCCTCCCGGGAAATGCAAAACGTACCAACAGCTTTAGGCGGCATGTACTCAACTTCACCATCACTTTCCTCATTCAAACCCTCCAGAACCAAATCCGCAGGCGTGAGTTCGACGCTGACATCTCCCGCTTGTAGATCATCCTCCCATCCATCTTGACGGATAGGCGTCGCGAAACTCTGACGACTACGTCTGGATGTACGCCGCGCTGAAGGGAGGGGTGTTTCCGCTGGGAGAGTCTTTGAGGACGCTGGTGTTTGACGCGGTGCTAGGAGGGTTGTTGAGAGGCCAGAGTTTGATTTGGAGGTTTGGATGTGTGTTTTGAATAGACGAGTCGGTTCTGTACTTAGCAGCTGACGCGTATTATGGAAGTCAACATACCAATCCCATCGCCCTTGTCACCACCTTCACCAGCTTCTTTGCCTTTCCCCTTGCCACCATTCCCATTACCCGTCTGTATCAAATTTTCAGTATCGCGCAGGACCGTCCCAGGTGCAAGACGGTTCAAGCCGACTGTACTGGGTCCAGCTAGAATTTGAGGCTTGCCTGTTGCGCCTGCGCGCGAGGGTGTCTTGGAGGGTAGAGCATTCTCTTTGTCAATGTGAACCTTTGTACGTGGTGCTGTTCTATGCCCTCGTGGAGCTGTGTGAAACATTTTCGTGGTCTCGCTGTCCGCTGGAGAACGAGGTTTGTTGAGGCTGACAGCTGCAGGTTGAAGGACGGAGTGGCGAGCAGGCACGAATTAGCTTCCGTTAGTCAACTTGCAGAGGTGGCGATTCTGGCATTGACGCGAGGTAACAGTGCTATTTAACCATCTCTTGCATGAGATCCACACGTCGCCTATAATTGCTCCAAGGTCATTTTATCCTCAGTGTCGCACTGATTGTCAACTGAAACCCTATGATGACCGCTTGTCATGCACGTTTTGATTCTACAGTCTATTCGAGTTTTGTCAATTGTCAAAGCAGCCTGGAGCTTGAATCGAATTTCTGGTCATCGCAATATCTCGTGTTCCACTACCAAATCACACCCCGTCCCGTCAGAATCCTCCAGTTGAACATAACTGAATGACTAGTATTTGAAACAAAAGATGGTTGTCTAACCCCTCTGCAGTAAACCCCGGTGTTCCGAAAACGCCGGAGCGTGGCCCCTGCTTCAAGCTGGAATTAAGGGTTCAAGCTCAAGAACAGTTCAGAGGTTTAAGCATTAAACGTGAGTACAATGACATGGCAGAGGGAGGCGTAGAGACTGGATAGGACCAGGGAAAGAGGGAGACACTTTGAATGAAAGCTGACGCGTTTCTGTTCGGCCGTTCCTCTTTTATCATCATCCTTGATCAAACTCGACAGCCTCGAACCCTTTCTACAACAACTCTTAAAATGGACAAGGAGAAGCTCGCTAAGCTCCAGGCTCAGGCTCAGGCTACCCGCATTGGTGCGTTTCCCTGCCAGTCCGCTAGGATTGGACAATGGTTGCTAGGTACTGACGAGAACAGGCGGCAAGACCACCCTCCGTCGCAAGGTCGTCAAGAAGTCGGCTTCGACTCAGCAGAGCAGCGACATCAAGCTTCAGGCTGGCTTGAAGAAGCTTGGCGTTGCACCTATTGCTGGTGTTGAGGAGGTCAACATGTTCAAGGAGGATGGCAATGTTTTGCACTTCCAGCGTCCTATTGGTGAGTTGGCTGGCCGGGAGAGAAAAGGTCTGCATCATCTGCGCACGGGTCCGCCAGCGAGGTATCGACTACCTCGCTTGTGCGGCCTGGAGGAGACTTTGATGGTTCCAAAGCATAGCTGTTGAGCTACAGTTTGAACCGTCCCGTCAGAGTCTCAGATGCAGACCACCCCCTCTCACCTAGCCACGATTCACAAACTAACTCCTTAGTCAACGCTGCTCTCCCCAACAACACTCTCGCCATCCATGGTGCAGGTCAGGACAAAGAACTCACAGAACTCGTACCTGGCATCCTGAATCAACTCGGTCCCGACTCGCTCGCGTCCCTTCGCAAGCTCGCAGAGTCTTATCAATCCATGACGGCTCGTGGCGCCGCTGGTGAGAACAAGGAGGCCGAGGATGACGATGAGATCCCGGATCTTGTCGAGAGCTTTGATGAGGAGGCTGAGGGTGAGGGCGGCGAGGAGAAGAAGCTTGATGATGTCGAGTAGAGTCAAAGGCTTCTGCTTGGGCTGTACAGGGTGGCATGATAGATCTAGGTCGATGAGAACCTTTATCAAACGCTCGAATGTGCGCTAGGGCTTCATCACGTTCAGGCAGACTTTGCGGGATCAGGTAATGTTTTTTCGAAACGGGAAGCCTTTCATGCCGGCTTGAACCTCAAACCGGCTGTCTCAGACCGGCCTTTGTTACTGTCCGTTGAAGCCACTCATGCTGTATAGCCGCTGCAAATGCTGTCGAACTATGAGTTTAGTTTACTCTGCTGTGTTGACTTTCGCCTTCCTTCTTCATAGGCACGCCACCTCCATAAGTCATGCCTAGCTAATATTTAAATATGCTCTCACCTTGTGGGCACTCATCCTACATTGCTTCATAACGCACTCCAGCATGAGTCACCCTGCAAATGTCACCAGAGTAGCCTGCACCACACAACAGCTAAAAGATTATGGTACACGGCTCGAGCAAGCAGGCCAGCTGGGCGGGCTTGTTGGTGTCATGGGGGCTGTAGAAGACTTCCCTATCGGTACCCCTATTCCATTCAACCGCTCCACCGCCGCTCGCCCCATCTCAATCGAACTGTCCGAGACTTTTGTCTTGAAATGCAATATGCAGATTGTATCCCAGGCTGTTCAGCAATTCGAAGCCAAAGCTAGTCTCACAAAAGACATCGATCACATTGTTGGCGCCTTCGCTGGTCTCCATAATACATTCGCGATTTCAACTTGGGAACTCAACGAGTCTCAAATTCGATGGCTGGAGATGGCAAGCTCGCTTGGTAAAGTTACCATGGTGGGCAACTTCATGTACAATCTGGGCGCACACGTTAGCGTGCTTTCGTCTAACGCGTACTACTTTCAAMTGCGTGATAAAGTCAATATTCCCCGAGGAGCGAACGCCCTACCTCAAGTCTACGTCACYGGYGTCATGGCCGTGCGCAAAGAGCMTCTGCTTCCAAAAGAATCACCCCATCTTATGCACCTTCTTTTCGTTTCCGACATCGCCCGYTACGCGCCAGCCATCTTCGACCTTGCAGGTCAGAAAGAAGGCGTGCACGTCGATCAGGTGGAGGGAAAGGGCTTCTCGGCTGGAAGRGYTTCATGGCCAAGCGCTCTRRACGCCAAGTTGTCTGATCCTCTTTATGACAAGGCTAGCAAACTGCTCGTTTGGGTGAGTCCTAACAGTACAAAACTACCGTGCTGACTTGATCAGGCGTACGAGAGTGCYAGAGATTGCAATACCGAGTACGTGCGAATCAGTGATGGCTGGAACCAGCTCTACTGTTTTGTTGGCCCGCACTCTCTCACTGTCGGTCCCCTCGTCACCCCTCGYTACCAGGGTGTCTCAAACGMTGCTCRGCCATTCAGTGCTCAAGAGGCCTTCATTGCTCTTCTCTGGCAGGCACACAAGCGTAAACGAGTTATCAATGGCCGCTGGTTCACACCCGACGATGATGTTCCGCCGTTCACCGGTGATCACCCAATTACCGAGGGTGATGTTAACGTCTGTACTCAGCCCTCCTTGATATGTCAGTCATCACTTCTACCGTAGCGAACCTGCTGACAGGATTGAAGATCAGTGAGCTTTCCAATACTATTGAGATCAACGTCGTCGGCGTTCAATGAGAACGCCACCTGCACCCGGTCAATTGCCATTCACTCTGGATGGCGCGGTGACGTACATTGTGCATAGACATACCCGGAAGCTGACATGAACCTCGCATAAATTCGAAGAGCGCAATGCACAAAAAGAGTTTGTCTAATGGGGCGAGCACTGTCTTGTTTGGTTGCGTGAATGGATCCACTCGAGGCTCAGAATCAGTATGTTGTCAATTGACCAAGCTCAGGCTTCCGTTACAGTTCTCAAAACAAGTACGCTCTCGGCTTTCGATGGTAGTAGTCGCTTCAAGCTTTGCATATTAAGCTACCAAACGACACTCAGCAGAAAAGAAGCAAGGCCAACTAGCAAGGCAGTGGCATGGCTGACAGACTTCAAGCCCATAGCTCCACTGGAGGGCTGGCCAGCAGAGCCGGAAGTAGCTGCACGTCTGGGTCGTCAGTTTTGCAAAGGCTTGAGCGTACGGAGGAGCAGCAGTACCACTTTGAGATGCAGGAGAGCTACTTGCTGCAGCACCAATGCCACTGGCTGAAGAAGCCGCGGGCACCGCCAATGCGGTTCCGGAACCTGACGCAAGGTTCCTTGCTGTACCCGATGCTTGCGGCACACCATGACCCTGCGCCTGACTTTGCGCTTGACCTTGCTGGGCTGCACCCGACGCAGAGACGGAAGCGGCATCCACACCTGCATTGGGCGCTGCTTCATATGACCCACTTTGCCCAGTGACCGACTGACTTGTGGCACCCTCGTTCGAATCGCTCTGATCAGAGGGAGACGTCCGGGTAGACTCCGTGCTGACCGGAGCGGCAGATGAAGACCCGGGCTCAGGGGAAGAGCCATCGACTTCAGCAGCAGGTGGCTGCTGGTTAGAAGGGGAGGAGCTTGATGATACAGGTAGGTCAGACGAGTCAGATATAGGCGTCTCCGACATCAACGGAGTCGACGCTGGTGCTCCAGGTCTCTGCGCTTGAGGCGTCTCCACCTCCGCCTTAGGTTGTGACTGCGGTGCTGCGGGTTTCGGTGTCGGTATCTCTGGTGCCATTGGGTTGTCAATTTCGGGTACCATGTCAGGCTGAGCATCGATGGGAGGGTCCTCGTTTGGATTGGATGGGGGTGTCTCTGGTACGACAGGCGTGACGGGCGCAGCAGGGAGGGTTCCCTCGGTGGAAGTGATACTTTCTGGCACCAAAGGTGACGGTGCCGGAGCCTGACCAACTTCGTTTTTCAATCGATCATTTGAGCCGACTATGCAGAGTGAGTCAACTCCACATTCGCCCTGAGGGATGGAGACTTCGCCAGACTGAGTTTGTGGGGATCTCGAGCTAAAGCGATCAGTTTGACATCAGGTGAAAGCCTACCTACTCGAAGGTGCGCACTGGTTATCAGCTTCCAAGCCGTTTCGTTGGCTGCAAGACATACCTCTGCGATGATCGATAGCAACTGCTGTGACGGATGCTATTGTGAGGAGCAAGCTTACTGCGGCAAGAGCCACTCTCATGTTGAGATGAAGATGAGCGTCATTACATTCCAGCTCGACTTTGTAGCAGCCGGTTCAGCAATGCTGTTCAGTATGAAATGCCACCTGCATCCGCTCAATGAGCCATTCAGTGTCTGAGGCGATCTCGGTGGCGTGGGCGGCGTACTCCGGGTTGTTCTCTCGCCCGTTCCCCATGCTGAAAGGCCTCAGCCTCATTTCAGTCATACGCCGTAGCAATGTGCTGAAGGACACACCGCCTGAAGTAGGCTGTGTGTCAGGCGGATGAGACCCATGTGAGACCTGTAGATGAGCATCTGTCATTAGCAGAGCTCGAAAACAAGGCGAAAGGTGACTCACAGCCTCGAGAGCCCCGAGATCGCCATTCACTGCGTTGCATTGATTGTCGTCTGACTCTGCGCCACCGCGGCATGGACTCGTGGTAGAGACTCTCCTAAAGCAGAATTATTGGCCGGCGCTCGAAGCGCTAAATTCAGGCCGGCGCGGTGGATATTGACATGAGAGAAGCGTAGGCTCTCGTGATCTCAAAGCTTCATCTTGTCTCAAAGGAACAGTCTTGGAAGCCAGAGCCAGCTGCCAGACTGCAGCACACAGCAACGCAGGCGCGCGTTTCCCTTCTCAGCCTCTCGGTATCACTCGGCCTCCGCTATGCGATCTCTTGGAAGACTCCCCTGGTCGATGGGTGATGGTGGCTAGCTCGTCTGCTCTGTTGAATTCCTGCTCTCTGTGAATCCTCGGAATTTGAGCGTCACTCAGGGACGAGCGAGAACTTCTAATGTCTACAAAGTAGTTGTATACGTCAGGAGGTGGATGATGCGAGTCGGCTGCAAGTTGTTGTGTATCTAGGGCTCTGTCTGGACGACAGTTGAGTCATCTTGTTGACCCGGCCTGGGTATCATCAAGGGAGGTGAGGAGAATACATCTTCAGAAATCAGGCGCAATTGCAGCAAACGCCAGGCACACATTTGCTAGCTTGGCACCCGTATCGCCGCTCGTTCGGATGCAGACTCGGGTCGTACAGCCATTTCAGGTCTGCAGTAGTGTGATTACAAGTACAACGAACATCTGTACATCGCATTCCATCTCGATACGCTCAAAGAAGCCACGCTAAGCCGAGGACCACACTTGCAACGAGACCTGACGGCTTCAGTCCAACTGCTGGACCGAATCCTGCAGCCGCACTTGAAGGCCGGGCCCCAGAACCGGAGGTACCTGCTCGCCTGCATTGTCAGCGAGACATTCGTCACAGTAGCTTCAACATACGAAGAGCCTCCTAGGGATGCAGGAGAGCCACTCGCAGGAATGCCACTCGCCGCAGCGCCATTGCTGCTGTTTGAAGACCCTGCGGCAGGCGCCAGTGCGCCTCCTGGACCGGACACGGAGCCACTCGCTACTTCCCCTGCTCCTTGCGGCGCCGCTTGACCTTTAACTTGACCTGTTTGGGATTTATCAGGTGCTGACACGGAAGCTGCGTCTACGCCTGCACCTATCTCTCCCTCAGGTGACCCACTCTGGTCAGTGCCAGCCTGACCAGTCTCACTCTGGCTCGGAGCTTTTTGGTCAGAAGCCGTCGAGCTGGCTTCGGAGCCAACAGGAGCTGCAGAAGATGAACCCGGCTCAGACGAGGCGTCGCCAGTGGAGGGAGCTTGCTGATTGGGAGGGGTACTGGGTGCTGCAGGTGCCTCAGGTAAGCCTGGTGTGGGTGACCCTGGCGACGGCGATGGTGGTGTTTGTGTCTCGGGCAGACCTGGCGCCGATGGTGGTGCTTGCGTCCCAGAATCCGTCACTGATTGCGAGTCAGGCGGCGTCACTGGTGGTATCTCGGGCACAAGTGGATTTCCCGGGTCGACGTCTGTACCGGCTGGCTCTTCTGTAGAGGGTTCGGGGATGATTGGCTCTGGGATAGCCTCGGGCGGATCAGGAGTCACTGGTGCGGAAGGAAGAGAGGTTTCTATAGGCACGAGAGGTTGATTGTTACTTGAAGGTGGTGCTGTTGCTGGCTTAACACCCTTCTCTGGGCGCAAGGTGTCATTGGGATCAGTGGCACAGAAGGCATTGACACCACACTCCAGCTCAGGGATGCGAATTCCTCCGTCTTGGGGCTGGGGAGATCTCCACCTTCAGCAGTCAGCACTGCGCAATGAGAGCGGTATGACTCACACAATACTGGGCCCTGTCCATTATCAGCGAGGGATATTTTGTCGCGTATGACGGAAGACGTACCTCGCCGATTGTCGACAGCGACTGCGGAGACTGAAGCTGCGACCAGGAATAGAGTCATCGGGATGAGAGCAACCTTCATGTTGAAACGAGGATGAGTCCATAGTCCCGCAGATGCTATTTAGTAGAAGCAATAGCTGCACCGGATGAAGAAATGCTGTTCAGCAAGAACGCCTCTTGCATCCTCAATTGTCATTCAGTAGCGAGGCTGATTCGGTGGCGGTGGCGTCAACATCAGACAGTTCCACATCAGGCATGCAATGCTCCAAGCTCTCAAGGTCTTGATTGCAAAGCGGGCGGATGAGACTCACTGTGTCAGGCAGAACCGCTGGCTGTCGTTCAATACGCACTTGCATTGCTGTTTGTGCAAGATGCAGCCATCGATGACAGAATCCGTTGCATCGAGACACATGCTCAACACTTGTCCGCGCTCGAAGGCCATCGCTCGAAGGCCAATCTCGGCATCAGGCTGCGATGTCGCCTTGGAGGATCTCAAACAGCCTATACACAAAGGGAATGAGCGTCACTACCCCTCCTTTGGCTCAACCCTAATCGGAGCTCAAAGCAAGAACGCACAAGAAGGCTGCGCGCACGCGCGCATCTGTTCCCATTCTCTCTTCTCCTTGCTCCGCCGATGCAATCTCCCGAAGACCTCAAGCCCGCGCCAATGGCCGGTGGCAGGCAGCCCAACTTTCTGCAGAAGCTTTATCAGTGCGTGGTTGTGTTGTACGAGATGCGATAAGCGAGACTGAATCGCTTGCTTGTCGGGTGTGCTGTTAGCTTTTTGGCACTTTCTCCTCACCCTTGTCCCGAAGTCATCTATTGGTCCGCTGACAGTCGACTGCTTGTCATTGCAGAGGTGAATTCAAGTTTGAGAGATTTGCTGACGTGTAGCCTGATCGAGTGAGCAAAAGACCGCAGAAAATATACTCACTAGAAGCTCGTCAAGGAGGTCCTTCCTCTGCTCTTCAAACACGACAAGATCTCAAGCTTTGGCCGTCAGCTGAATGTAAGTGTCAGACCATCGCACTTAGCAGTACTTACCAAAGATCTACGGCTTCTCTCGCCTTTACCCCGGTCGCCAATTCAAAGATGCCAGCGGCAATGTCTCTGACGCCAGCGTCTGGTCGCGTTCGTGACCCCGACCCTTTCGCGTTGTTGACGTCGCAGACCCCTCGCTACACCGTGCCTCCACAAACGAAGAGATCGTATCCGTCAAGCGTCGTGCAGCTCCAAAGCTGATCCGAACCCGCCGCCTTGCGAATGGTGAAATTGTACGTTCTCGCGCGGGTCAGGCAGTGTTCGACAAGTACGATCAGATCCAGACATCTTTGTCCAAATCCGCGCGCCGCAGAAGCAGTGAGTGATACGATCAGGACGACATTGACCACAGATTCTATCGCCTCGGCAAAGCTGACGACAGATTCGCCCCTGGTGGCGAACTCGTACGCCTTCTCACCTGGAGGATACAGCTTTGAACCCAGTCCCGTCCATCGGGCTGATCAGTACGGGCTGCCTGAGAGCAACCTCGGCCCGCATCATGAGCCTCCAGTAGTCCATTTCTTCAGAGCCCCACCGCTGGCTGTCGACACGCGTCTAATTCAATCATGCCCTGCGTCACTGCATTCCTCGCCTGTCTTTGCGCCTGCTCAGCCACTCTTCTCACCTTGGCAAGCCTCATCTCAGTCTTGGGAGAGCGCCAGCGCCAGCAGTCCCTTGGACTGGGATCAAAATTGGCTTGCAACGCCTATGGGCTCGCCCCATGCTACCTCGCAGGGATTCCAGCAGCATATGCCGACGGTCGATCCGTCTTGGGTGACATTACCTCCTTGGGTCGTCGAGCCCATGCAAAGCTCTCACGGAGTCAATCAAGGCCAGTGCAGGTGCGGAGTCTGCGAACAATGCCGCCCGATCAAACCTCTGTCAAGTATCTGGGAATACGAAAACGATGATTACAAGCAAGGACTGACTGCGGACGACCTGGTCGCAATCGATGAGCACCAAGCTGTGCATCACATCGAATGATCAGTGCTGGTTTCAGTGACTCCTGATGTATGTATACTATTCTGAAGACTGCTGCTGCTGCTACCATAGCTAGCAATCACCGCGAGTAACGCCGTTCACAGGAGCAGAGGGGGTCAAGTCACGTTTCGTCGAGTGCGGTAGAAGTTCACGGTTCGCGTCGAGATTGTCATCAGCCGAAGCTTCAAAAGACTATACGAAAGGACATTAGCACCTCTCAGAGAGCAAGAGAGCAGGAAAAGACATCTATACACCAAAAAACCACGACTTTCCACACTTAGAATGTCGCTCAAAGTTCCCAAGGCCGCTGGTGGCATGGACCTCTTCAAGCCCGGGTACAAGGTGAGTCAGCGTGTGAAGAGCAAATTCGACAGTCATGAGCTGCTTTGACTGCCTCGAATCATCTGCGAGCTTGGTCTGAACTGCGCTTACAGCGCAGCATTTGTCAGGCCTCGAGGAGTCCGTCTTGAGAAATATCCAAGCTGTTAGCGAGCTCAGCGAGATTGTACGAACGTCGTTCGGTCCCAACGGTGAGGTCCCATGTCCCAATAAGAGGCTATACTGACGCGTCAGGTCGCAACAAGCTCATCATCAACCACTTGGGTCGCCTTTTCGTCACCTCGGACGCAGCGACCATCATTCGTGAAATCGAGGTTGCGCACCCCGCTGCCAAGCTCTTGGTCATGGGTAGCAACGCTCAGGAGTCAGAGGTGAGTTTAATCTACTGGAGTTTTAGCTGACATGCAGATTGGAGACGCTACCAATCTCGTTTTGATCCTTGCTGGAGAGCTGCTGAAGAAGTCGGAGCAATTGTTGGTCATGGGTCTGCACCCTAGTGAAGTCGTCATGGGCTACGAGATGGCTGCCCTCAAGGGTCGCGAGGAGCTCGAGAGTGAGTCTTTCGCCAAGAGTGACCAAAGCTGACAATGTAGACCTCATCACTTCAACCGTCCCCTCCTCTCCCCTTCCCACGGTCGACCAACTGGCCGCCGCCATCTCATCCTCCCTCGCTTCCAAGCAACCTGGCTCCGAGCAGATTCTCTCCAAGCTCGTCGCTGAGGCCGCTTTGGCCGTCATGCCCAAGAACCCCAAAGAGTTCAACGTCGACAGCGTGCGCGTCGTCAAAGTCCTCGGCAGCGGCCTCGAGTCAAGTCGGATGGTTCGCGGCATGGTCTTTGGCAGAGAGCCCGATGGGATTGTCAAGAATGCCGAGAAGGCAAAGGTCGCAGTTTACACTTGTGGTCTTGATATCTCGCAGACCGAGACCAAGGGCACGGTGCTGCTTACCAAGGCTGACGAGTTGCTCGACTTTTCGCGTGGAGAGGAGCAGCAGCTAGAGAAGATCTTCAAGGAGATTGCGGACTCTGGCGTTAAGCTCATTATTGCTGGTTCCGGTATCGGAGACCTCGCGCTGCACTACCTCAACCGCATGGGCATCGCCGTCCTCAAGGTCTTGTCTAAATTTGACCTCCGTCGCCTCTGCCGCGTCGTCGGTGCCACCCCTCTTGCCCGTCTCGGTGCCCCAACAGCCGAGGAGGCAGGTCTCGTAGACGTCTTTGAGACAATTGAGATTGGTGGTGACCGCGTTACCGTCCTTCGTCAAGAAGCCGCCGAGCGTACACGCACAGCAACCATCGTTCTCCGTGGCGCAACTGCCAACCACCTCGATGATCTCGAGCGTTCCCTCGACGACGGTATCAACACCGTTCGCAACCTCTTCCGTGACGGTCGTCTTGTTCCTGGTGCCGGCGCGACGGAGATTGAGCTCGCGCGCAGAGTTGCCGACTACGGCGAGAAGACGCCGGGGTTGGCGCAGCATGCTATCAGGCGGTGGGCAGAGGCTATGGAGGTTGTGCCTCGTACTTTGGCTGAGAACGCTGGATTGAATGCTGAGGATGTTGTGAGTGCGCTCTACAAGGCGCACGGTGAGGGCAAGGTTGACATTGGTGTTGATATCGACGTGAGTACTATTTTGTGTCTTGAACCTGAGCTGACTTTGACAGAGCGAAGAGAACGGGACTCTGTCGACCTCATCAGCAGCTGTATACGACGCTTTCATGGCCAAGGACTGGGCAATCAAGCTCGCGTAAGTCTGCAGCGCTTTCCAACCCTGCTGACATCACAGCACCGAAGCCGCCGTGTCCGTCCTCCGAGTAGACAGCATCATCGTATCCAAGCAAGCCGGTATCGCACCACCAAAGCAGCAAGGCCACTGGGACGAGCAAGATTAGGACTAGACGTTCATCTACTAGAGCAGAGCAATGTACAATCATCTATGACACTTTTGATTTTGGACGAAGGACGCCCATAGCCCATGCGCCTTCGAGAAGCTTGATTGCGCCCCAGAGCCAAGCGAGACCGAAGATGGCGCTTGAGAGGAGGACGTTGAGAACTAGGAAGAGGTCTGGGAGACGTGCTGGTGGGGACGTAAGGAGAGGTAGGCCGTGGATGATTGCCATTCCACTGTATGACAGCTGATTGTCAGCAGGCTGCAGTGGAAGGACTCACATAGCCAAGCCATCGGACAAAGCCGTCCTCGACGGTAAAGGGCGAATAGCCGATCACAAAGTTCCACAAGAAAGTCACGACGACATACTGCAGAGCCTGACCATCACGGGCAAGAAGAGGCCACATACTGCGCCATCAGCTCTCTTCCTTAACCTCGTCAGCGACACCAACCTGAAAACAGCAACGTTGTTGACCAAAACCCCCCATTCCCAAGCTTCATCACTGAACCCTCTCCGCATCCCCGCGGTCCTTCGACTCCTACTCTGTCCCGCACCACGATCACTCATCATCAGCAACAACGGCATCAGTGGAATCAGGATTGATTTCTCGTGGACTTGGAATGAGAATAGGAAGAATGAGAGAGCGGAGGTGAAGAGCGCCAGTGGGAGGAGAGTGATTGTTGGTGGCGGATGCGATGCATTGGCGCTGTCTTCGGAAAGGCCTAGTGTTGAGTTTGCCAGGGAGATGTTGGGGTTTGCAGCTTTGGTACGAGGAGGTCGTGGTGCTTGGCGAAGCGTGAAGCTCGAATAGATAAGTACATACAATGTCGGTATAAGCGCAACAAGCGTCGCAAGCAGCGCCAACTATTCCCATCAGCCTATCACCCCCAATCAAATAAAAAAACTCACCCGCGCCATACCGGCAACACCGAAATACCGTCTCCATTTGAAAACAACATTACTGGCACACCAGAAATTCGCAACCTTATCTTCGAAGATGCCTCTTCCGAAGGGGAACATGCGTTCAAGTACTTTAAGTGGCGCTTGTGGGAAGGGAGTTAGGAAAGGTGCGAAAATGATGAGAAGGGAGGTGAGGGTTGTTGCTCCCAATTTGGCGAAGTGGAGGAGGCTGGCGTTAGCGTGGCTCAGGGGGAAGAGACGTACCCTTTGTTCCCTCCGAGCCATATGCATTTGCCTAGGAGATAGCCGCCAATCGCTGGGGCATAGTAGAGTCCCATCTGCTTGAACGACAGCGCACAGACGAATGCGATACACGCCAACAAGTCATGTGAAGTTGAAAGCAGTTGCACAGTCACCAAGGTGAACGCAAGAAGAACAGAGTTATATCTTCAAATGAGCTCCGTGTTCCAATGTGGCGCATAGCGGGACGTACTGAAAGTGACCATTGTCAATAAGGATCAAAGCAGGCTGCAGCAGAATAGTCATAATGGCCGTCATCTACCCGTCATCAGCCACACTCCACAATCAAAGACTCACTTGACTTCGCCAACTTCTGCCGTCCTTCCCACCCTGCCACATACACCAAGCAATAACAGCCGGGTACCATCCCAGAACCTCAAGACCCAACACCGACATGCGCATGAACGCTTTGAGTTCGGGTGTCGAATTGCCTCGCGATGAATCTAATGCGAAATGGGTTGGGTTGAGTGCTGAGCCACTGTGTGCGTCAGCTGCTGCTGATGATGGTAAGTAAGAAGCACATTCTACCGCACGCATAGCTGAAGTATGCTGTCAGTGGCGGATCTAATCATCAGCCTCGGTCCGCTACTCGTCGCAATGCATACAGTCAAGCTGCCACCAATCCGGTCCATAGTGATACCAATCACTAACAGGCCGATGAATAGTCACTTCCATCCAGTGTCTCTGCGCCTCGAAATCACCATACATAGGCGGTGCTCCCTCGCCTGACCATCAGCCATCTTCAAGGCCAGCAACAACGCACCAGAATACCCTCCAAGGCCGACAGCTGACTTGAGTACAATCACACCCGCAACACCAGTAAGTAGACTCGAAGTACTCAGGCCATGTACCGACATCCACCTCAACCATCTTCGCAAAGGCGAATCATAACGGTCACTGTCGAGCGTGCTGACTCTTTGGTGGCGGGTACGAGCTGCAGCTCCAGGGACTGAAAGATGAGGATTCTGGAATGGAGGCGAAGGGATCTGCGGATTCGAAGATCCTGAATCTCTCGAAGACGCGCTTGGTCTCGGAAGAGGGTTGCTGCTGCTTCCTGCTCCCGCAGAGAGTGGTGATCTGCCGGTAGAGCCGACACTAGAAGCACTTGGTATTCTAGGTGATGAACCTGAGCGATACGTCGAGAAGGAAGCTAGTGATTCGGCGTCCGTTTCACTTCTGTTGATGGTCAATTCACACCGCTGTTATGGGTTCTGGCGCACTCTACGAAGCTGCCTCGACGACCTTGATGCTGCCATCTTGCTGCTGATGCTTTGCTCGCTCTGTGTTGCTCGTAGGTGAGCTTTGAGGGTTTTGAAGAGCTCATGGTTGCGCGCCAGGTGACGGTTTAAAAGTGGACGATGCAACGTGGACGTGTCGGATGGAAGCGTTACCGGATAGACGTGACTTGGAGGCGAATTTCGGCTGGCATGCTTTCTTCCGGTTCTCGAGCTGTAAGTCTGATGAGAGTCTGAGCATTATGATTTAAAGTACTTGCACTCAAGGGAGAGCGACATTACCCCAGGAAATTCGCAGGACCAACGGTACACGCAGAGCATCAAGCTACACAGTAAATCATAACTCTAGTGACCACGTCCATTCAACAACTGATTACTCCACCTCGAAATCAGGCCCATCCCTCTCGCACGTCTAACCATCTTCCCAACCATCCGTTGACTCTTCCAACTCAATCCCGTTTCGGCCCTCTTCTTGATCTTGCCCATCTGCGTCAAGAAATCAGATACGAAGACAGGATTCATCGCTTCGTTCAAAGGGTTGACAAAGGGTGTGTGTGGAGCGTTGAGGAAGGGGTCGGACGCTCGAGCTGCGGCGCGCGAAGGACCGAGGAGTGGTGGACGGGGTGAACGTTTGGGGATTGGGAAGAGGTTGGTGGCTGTTAATTCGTGAGGTGCGTATTTCTAGGTACTGTCAGTAAATGCATGGAGTAGCAGGGTCAGCAAGCAGTAGCGTTAGATCGAGGAGACCTAGTTCTAATTCTCCAACCCTTGCCAGACCAGGACTTACCTTGTTGGCATCAAACTGTCGCCGTTGAGGTCCATCATCATCCGCATTCATCTCTACTCACGTCAGCTCAGTCCGCCATTTCAATGAGGTCACTCTCACCTCGTTGCAAAATACTCGACCGGCTCGAAGCACCCAGCGAACCAGCAGCATTCGAAGCCATCTTCTCCAAGCTAGAGACCAAGACGTCTTTGGATTTTTCAGTCAATTCTTCAGGTGCTCTTCTGACGGCAGATGTTGCCAGACACCTTGAGCTTGAGGCAATAGGAGTGCGCAACGCTCTGAGAAATAGCGAGAAAGACATGTTCGAATATTTTGGTGAATGTCGATCAAGATTTCTGGCAGCTGGGTTTGGGAATAAAACAGTCAAAGATGGATGTCAAACCCCCTCGTGAGTCATATCACCGGTGTGGCACATTCTGCTGTTTAATGAAGAGCGTGTCCAGCTGCAGCGCGGCCAACATACGCCAAAGGCCCGGCCGTCGCTAGCCAGGCTGATCAGACCAGGATGTAATTGACATATGACCACTGCCGGAGAGGAAAGACAGGCAGAACACAGGCCATCTATCACGTAACGATGATCAATTGCGTTCTGGAGACGGATGTCTTGCATAGACAAAAGAATACTACGACCGGCGTCTCATATGTAAAATGATGGTGTGAGAAGGCTTGGAAGGAAGGCTTGGAAGGTGTCGAAGATGGCGAGAAATCCTTTCTGAAGTGTCAGCGTGCCGAAACACACCATCAACGCCCGCCAAGCTATCCGATCATTGAGGCCACTTTCCCTCTGCGGGCCATCTACATCTGGCTACTTGCTCGACTGCTCCATCAGCCTCGAGCTTCGACGTGTGGGTTGATTGCCAGCCATGTCAGCAGAAGCCGTACCAGCAGTGACGTTCGCTACAGGGCCATCAGTTGCAGGATTGAAATCGTGCTGGAATAGCCGATGCTCGAAGAGCACCTTTCTAGTGCCCGCTAGCCATACCATTGCGAGGAAGGCCTCGAGCGCACTGAAGGGATGTGTCTCAATGCTAACACCGGGGCGCTCCATACGAGGAGTGATGAGAGGCCCAACGTTGAGAACGTGCGGACCGACAAAGCAGTACATCTCGTTCCAGCAATCGCTGATCCGCACGTATTCTGCGTTGCAGTCTCTTGCGCGCTCATAAGCCTGTAAGTATCAGCAAAGTTGTACGTCCACAAGGTACTCACCCGGACGAGCAGATCCCCTGCTTCCTTGTACATCTTTGGATTAGAACCTTGCGGCACCATCAACAGAGGCCAAGAGGGCCTTCCCTCGTCAGAAGACACCTGCAACTTCACATCACGCCCAGCGAGATCGATGATGGCCGGTGCGAGCCTACCGAGGTCGGTGACGAAGAGGAGGGGCATGAGGTGTGGAGATTCCTTGTGCAGGAGTGCCGAGGTGGGAGGTCGATGGATGAAGGAAAGAGCGGAGATGAAGAAGTCGGGGTGTCTCTTGGAATTGGGTTGCACCACTCTGTCGCGAAATGCGAGTGTATCAGCATTGGTTTGAGTGATGCCAACAAGCAAGCCCACCGACCGCAGCCAGCTGCTTACACCGCCGACATGACCGCTTTGGTCCTTCTCCACGGCTTCGATTTGCGTCTCTGTCATTTGCCAATCGGAGATACGGCGAGTTCTGCCCCAATCATCCATGGCAAGCATGCCCCAGAAGGCAGGCTCAAGCTTGACGCCGCGAGGTACCTGGTCGTTGTTGCAGTACGACTCGAATTGCGTTACTGCATCGGAGACCATGCTCAGGTCTTTCCCGAGAGCAAAGGACTCTGTGAGCGTGTCGGGAATTCTTCGAGCACGGTGATAGCGCAATTCAGGGAGAGGGGTGTCGGGAGGGAAGTCTTCTAGAACGGCGAGGACACCGAGTGCACCGCCTGCTTTAGCTGCCTCTTGTAGGCGCTGTTCATACTCCTTCTCCTTGGACTCATCGTAAAATCGCCGAGGATCAGACATTGTGTGTGGTGGTGGTTGCAACGATGGCATCTCCAAACTCGGCGGTGCACAGCTGCAGCTGCTGCACGAGCGGGACCAATTCTGTCAGGTTACTAGGTTTGACTATAAGTCATGGACGTGGCTTAGCTGCTTCAGAGTGCTATACTTGGTCAAAGTGTACATGATGTCTCTACCTAAGAGCTCCCACTCGAGAAGTTCATGTCAGCGCCGCCAGTGGCGAAAGAGAAAGACGCCAAATCAATCGTCGTCCCTTGAAGAATAGTCGCTTCGTCTCTGATACCCAAAGCCTTGCCATAACGGACATCACGGTCAATATCAGGTGCTTTGACGAACCTGACGGATCAGCTTGACACTTGACTGGTATTGAGACTCACTTGCCGGTAGAGCGTGCGAATTGCTCCTTGGTAGTGCGTTTGGAGAGCTCGACCATGTCGGTAATCATGCTGGCTTGCCTCAGACCACAGCATGAGCGCTCGCCATAGGCTTCACAGGCAAGTCTGCGCGGGTAAGCTTCTGATGCCTTTGGGTGCACTCACTTGTATACGCCCGTCTCACTTATGAATATCTCGACAGCTTGCATATCTTCGCAATTGCGCGCAGCCATTGCAAAGCTCAAAGTCACGCGAGCAGCTGTGAGCCAGATCAGAGGGGTAACACTACTGAGAAGCGATACTGCCATGTCAGCGAGCAACGAAGGTCATGGGATACTTACAGTCGTAGGATGTATTGATCACTGACCCGTCAGTTCCATTCTCATGAGGAGTGATGATAACTCACAATCGTAGATCATCGACAAGATGGACCTCAAAGCCACCAGCGTACGATTCGCAAGATCCGACTGCCAAGTCTCTGTATCGATATACGGCTCGCCAACGACCAGGGTAATCCTATTGCAATCAGTACAGCACAAAAACGCGTCTGGCTCACATATGGCACAGCATTGTAGCGGTAATGAGATCCGAATCATGCAGATTATCGCACAGAGGCTTTCGTAAAGACGTTGGGAAGCTTAGCCGGAAGGCCGCTGCTTGATGCAGTAGCATTCGAACGAGCGGATGATCGGCATACGAGCTACACGTCAGCTTAGGCTTGTCGGACCAGCAGACGTACACTCCGCCTTTGTCGGGTTGACGCGCATACTGACGGCGAAAGTTGGTAGCCGTCGCCGCGAGTCGAACGACTTTGATCAACAAATTCAAGCTCTGTGCACGTCAGCACCATGCAGAGCACTAGCGGTACTCACATCGGCATGCTCTGGCGGGTGCTCGAGATAGAAATGACCCTTGCTGCGATTATCAGCTCCCTCGAAGAAAGGCAAACCTCACTGTAACGATTGCGAAGGCTCTAGGCCGACTTTGACCTTTTCGTTCGCGGCTTCAAACATCTCTTGTGCAATCGGCAGCTCGACGGTAATGTCGTCTTCTCCCATGCTAGCGGAGAAAGTCGAGGTTAATCCGACTAGACGCTCCAGCATGAATGCCATCCTTGAAGTCAGCCTCTTGATGAGATCAGCTACATTTACTCACCAGAATGTCCGAGACCGTTCCTCTCGCTCAATAAGGTTGCTTGCTGGCTTCAAGAGTGGTGCGCCGAATGCGTCGTCAGGTATGATACCTGTCATCAGTGCAGTCAGCTTCCTCTACCCACGATAAGACTCGTGCAAGCCAAGGGGAGGACAAAGTCTCAGCGTGGCCCCAGAATCAGCCCATGCCTGCGCCCATCTCCAAACCATCAGCACACCTCTCCCACATCCATAAACAAAACGTACGCTGCATTATGACAATGACTTTGCGTCAGCAACACTTTGGCTATTCCATTAGCGCCGCCCAAATCATCGACACACCTTGCATAGTCGCCACCAAGTCTCTTCCGAAAGCAATATTCTTGCTGATGTCCTCTGCCGCTCTCGAATAATGCCAATCTGAAAACTCGCGATGCTCAAGTCGAGCTTTCCATTCGTGTGGATAGAATGGACAGGGCACGATCGGCTCGGTCCATGTACCTGACGTATTCTGAGCTGAGGAGCCAGTGGAGGAGGATGTTGGTGTACTGCTTGAGCTGGTACTGCCGTGGGTAGAGCTACTACCCTCTGGCAATGCGAACATGTGAGTGCCGGCAACTGTGAGACCGTCGGCAGATGTATAGCGAGCAGCAGTCGCGACAATGGCATGTAGCAGGACTTTCGGCGGGAACCGAGGATGTGTAGGTGGGAGACCTAGTCGTTGATAGAAAGAGGCTTTGTGGATCATCTTGCTGTATGGGTGTACGCGATTGAAGAAGACATTGACAAAGTGCTGCTGTCAGTTCATCGCAAGGCGAGTCACTTACTTCGACGACGTGCGGAGCAGGAAGGTAAGGAGACCAACCTGGCCAGATGACTTTCATCCATTCGTCATCGACCTGCGGTTCAGGCATGCTGCTTAGATCGAGTCCAGAGATATGAGTCGGGTGGACATAGTCGAACGCAAATTCCTCTGAATAAGGAGGTGCGGTGACCGCTGCGTCCTGGTAATGTTAGCTGGTTGATCATGAGTGCACAGAGAGGCTTACTGGTCCTAGACGCTGATGGCTTTCGCGGTATGTATCTTGTGGACCTCGGGAGGTGGACCATTCGGTTGCTGAACGTGGTGGGACGGAAGGCTGCCAGATAGGGGCCGCTTCATAAGGATATGAACCCTTTGAAGAGCCAGCAAGTCCAATACCTCCAGCCATCATAGCAGGAACCTCATACGAGTTATGGCCCCGACTAGAGTGAACACTTTGAATGTTGGCATGCAACGAGACGGACTGGAAGCTGGGCCTGTCGCTGCCGCCAGTCTCCTCATCCTGCCTTTTCCTCTTTCCACCCGTCTCGCCCTTGAGTTTATCCTTTTCAGCTCTGCGCATAGCCTGCAATGTTCTCCTAGGAATCTTGAATTCATCCCATGTACATTCGACAGCTTCGTCTGTACGCTTGGCTTTGTAGCATGCTGAACAATGCGGTCTTTGTGCGTCGCATTTGAGTTTTTTCTTCCTGTATCTGTTAGTGGAAGGAGGAGGATGGAGAGGACTGGACTGACCGACATTGATGGCATGCTCGATTCCGATGCAAAACTCCTTGTTTAGTGCTTGGCAGGAATGGCTCAATTTGCGCTTGAAGTTGTATATTGTCCTCTACGCTTGAAGCTGTGGATGCCTGCCTCATTGCTTGATAGTTCGACATGGTCACTTGTACTTTTTCCTCTCTTACTCTTGCCAGCCGGATTGCAGCTGACCAATCGCCGGAAACGACCATTCGCCAGACCCATCATACGAGCGCACCCTTCTCCTCTGCAATTGACCTTTCGCAAGCACCCCTGCAAGCTGCAAGCAAGCATGCATCAAACCTGCAAAGCCGACTCGAGCTTTCGATCCTGATAACTATAATACGCAAATTGACCCAAAACAAACAGATCCAAGAAAACAGTCGAGATGGAACCTGCCAACCACGAGGCGTTTGCGAGCACGTAGGTGTGTTCTGTGCTGTGCAGGAGGATCGAGGCGATGAATGTAATGTCTTTTTGCGTCAACTGTGATCGAAGGGAGAGAGACTGAGGAAGAGGCACTTACTGCCTGAAATTGAGAAGAAAAACATTGCCAGTGATAGACCCGCGCATCGGGTTTGACTGACTGTCAGCTGGGAAGAGCTGGAGAATGGCTCACAAGTTTTTCGAAATCTGCGGTACGCGACTCGCGAAATACAGCAAAGCCGACAACCATCCAAGTGTCTGACTCTTCCATTCCAACTGTACTGTCTCCCCACTCCCTTTCCCATGTCCATGTCCATGACCGTGATGCGCCCCAGGATGTGTCCCATTAACAGTCCCATTCTCCCTATAAGAATTCACCATCCACGCTCCGATGCCAAACGCACAGACAAACGCTAGCAGCAGCGGGTATTCGAGGTATGGCGGGAGAAGAGGAGCGGGTTGGGCTGGTGGTGGAAGGGAAGCGGTGGACAGGGCGCGTTCGCGTAGCAGGGGAGAGGTTTCGGATTCGGCTGCGCTGATGCGTTGAGCTTTGAGTCGGCGGTAGTAGTAAACTTGGAGGAGGATGATCACGTCGCAGATTATATACTGTTTTATCAGCTTTTGCAGGAGATCAACATGGCAATGGGGCATTGATCAGAGCATCAGAGAACTCACATAAACAGCCAGAATAACCAACGTAGGCAATAAATGCGCCATTGCTCCGCCCGCCAAATTTGTCAAATCTCCAGCAAGCCAGAGTACAATGAACGCAACACTCAACCCTTCTCCTGATTTCAAGCTATAGTTTTCCCATACTGCTTGTTAGTTCTTTTCATGTTCAGCGACTGACTTTGAGGCGAGTAGACTACGATCCAGCACGCGATGGAGACCCAGCCTGCCTTGTCTGTTAGTTGAGAATAAGAGCAGGGAGCTTACTATTGAGGATAGGTCGTTTAGTGTCGTCCCTGTTGATTTGGTCAAGGCTGCGATGATTTGAATCATGGTGGTTTGATTACTCGGAGCGGAGCAGTATTGCTGTGGTTGATTACAAGCAGTGAACAGCCAGCACAAGAGGTACGGAGGGTCAAATCAGACGAAGCAGGAGAAGAGGGTCTTGAGTGCCACTTTCAATTTCTGCTGGACCGAGTCGGCGGCGATCATCCCTCTAGCAACAACCTAGCAGCATCCTAGCAGCCGCGTACCCCGTCATATTGAGCCTCACCCCCTCCCTCATCCCATCCCCAGCTATATCCCCATCAGCATGGACGCATCTCCCAACCCATTCACACCCTCAACCTCCCCTCCTCTCCCCGATCCAGAGGAGGACGTAGAGGTCGATAAACCAACACCGCCTCTCCCATCCACCTTGAATCGCTCATCCTTTCCAGACCCGGAACAAGGCTCGGACCGCTATGTTGGACCGGGCGTCAAGACGGGTGATTGCTGTGAAAAAGATAGAGCTATTGGAAGGGGTGAAGAGATAAGTGTATGTTGGATATGTGAGGGAGGGTGGATGGGCGCTGACTCTGGCGCGTAGATTGTTGATGCTTATAAGACTACGGATGGTGGCAAGTCGACTTATATCACTTATGTGATTCGTCTCGGTGTGCGTACCCATTCTACTTGCTCAAACCCCGTACCTGATGATAAAGACACAAGAAACGCGGAGACGTTATTCGGCATTCGATTCACTCCGCACAGCCCTCTCGTCACTCTATCCAGTCCTCATTGTCCCTCCTATCCCCTCGAAACAATCGCTCACAGACTATGCAGTCAAGGGTCAGAGTAAAGCTAAAGAAGACGCAACTGTCATTGCGAGGAGGAAAAGGTTGTTGGAAGATTGGTTGAGGAGGGTTGCGCGTCATCCGATCCTTGGGGGTGAACACGTCTTTCATCGCTTTCTTGAGGAAGGCATCTCTTGGGTGAGTTTAGATCACGATAATAGTGGGCTGATGGTAGAATGAGGTTCTTCATTCGCCGCCGTTGTCACAGCTACCGAAGAACCCTCTTCACGCACCCTCACACAACCCAACATTCCAATACTCATCCACCTCTTCCACAGAACCCACCGCGCCCTCGTATATAGCCCACCATCTCTTCCCAACACCCTCGGCGTCCCACCCACTCCGTCAACCAGACCAGCGTTTCACAGATTCAGAAGCCTTTACTGAGAAATTCGCCGCTCATTTCGCGTCGATGGAGAAGGTCAATCGCAGGACGGTCAAGAGGTGGGGGGAGTTGGCGCAGGATCGGAGTGATTTGGGTGGGGCTTGGAATGGGTTCAGTCTTGTGCAGAGTGAGGTTAAAGGGGATGGAGGCCATGGAGTTGGGGAGGGGGATAGATTGGGGTTGGCGGTTGAGAAAGTTGGACAGGCCGTTGATGCTGAATATCTGACTACTGCTTCTTTGGTGAGTCTGTCGCTAGCGCAAAACCTTTGCTGATGCATCAAAAGCTCCAACAATGGGAACGATCCGCAACGGAACCTCTGCGTGTTTACACCCAATTCTCTCAAATTATCCGTCAACGCCTAGCGTTTCGCCATCAGAAACACGTCCAGCATGAACTCGTTCAAGATGCCCTTGAAGCGTCGAGGGATAAACTCGAGACACTCGAGCTTGCTGAACGGGAGGCGAGGAGGCTTGATGAGGCCCTTGAGAGGGGTGGAAGGGTTGAAGTTAGTGAAGAGGAAAGAGAGGCTGAGAGGGAGAGATTGAGGAGACGCGGTGCGGGTGGGCAGGGACCGGGCTTTGGATTGTTGGGTGCTGTCAAGCATTCATTGAGTGGCATGATGGACCATGATCCTGAAGCTACGAGACGGGCGAATATCGGTAAATTGAGAGAGAACATCACCCAGGTACGTTGATCCTCTCATGAAATGAACCAGGCTGACTTGTATCAAAAGCTTGAGGATTCACTCCAAGCCGCGACTCAAGACCTCAAATATGCATCTTCGACCTTGCAAGCCGATTTGGATCGTTTCCAACGTCAAAAGGTTGCTGATTTGAGAAAGATGTCACTTGATTTGGCGAATATCCATCGTGAATGGTGCAGGACGAATTTGGAAGCTTGGAAAAAGGCGAAAGCTGCTTGTGAGGAGATTGAAGTTCATCCGAATGATGCTGCCTCTGGCTCTGGCTCCAAGCCGAGAGTGCCGGAGAAAGACCAGGGCAAGAGGCGTGAATCGGAGGAGGAGATGGGGATGGAGAGGGAATATGGAGCTGGCGAGGGATATGGGATCGAGGCGAGTCAAGAGGTAAAGGAACAGAGGACGGTCATTCATCCGCATCATGATCAAGCTTTGAGAGCCGAGTTGGATGTCAAAGAGGCTGCCAAGGTGCCGTTGCCTCTCGCTGAGGATGGACCGCTTGGACCTCTTTAGTTATTGGATGGGATAGGAAGGGATGTACACTTTGATGAATTCGCCACTGCCACTTTTGACGCGTACCGTCCCGCGCGGTTCCCTTTGTCTTTGGTGAACTAAAACATTGTGGAGCGGAGTGCAGGTGGATCGGCGCGCGCCTGTATAGCTTTGCGCTGGTGAGGATATAGATTAGAGAAAAGAGGGAGGCGAGGTTGAAGGTCTCGAGGCTCAAGTACTGCGAACGCCGTTCGTACCGTTACAGCGCTCCTGCATCTCGTACCACTTTACGCACATCCCTGTCGATCCATCGCCAACAACAACAAGGCATTTTATTCTACATTACAACATCGTTACAAGAAATAGAAGAGCAGGAAGAGGAGACAGGCATCGGGCTGCAAAAGCCCATAGCGCAACACAATGACCGACCTCTCTCAACATACATCCTACACAGCCGCTTACTCCGGTCTACTCAATAATTTCTGGCTGACTCTAGCCATCGCAGGTGCATGTCTCACCGCTCACGAAATAGGCATCAAGATCCGACGACGAAGAGGACGCGATGGGACGTTCAAGAGGATTCCAGTTAGGATCGGGATGGCTTGTTCGAGGCTTTGGCGGCGGCGAAAACGAAGAAAGGGAGAGGGAGAAGAGAAAGTGATTAGTGAAGAGGAGTGGAAGAGGATGAGTAAGGTGGAGAAGGTGAAGGTGCAGGAGGCGAAAGCTAGAGAGAGGTTGGGCAATCGAGAGTCATGGGAGTTTGGACAGTATGTTGATCTTAATGGACGATCGTGGGTAGAGCTGATGGCAGTATTTACCAACCCAAAGTCTGGGCTCTGTGCGTAATCTGTCCTTTATGTGTCAAGCTGACAATGCAGGAGACCATCTCCACCTGTACCGTGCGTTGAAGTTCAAGGGTGTAGCTGATGTCAGTCGATGGCCGCTGCAATGGGTCTGGACCACTCTGGCTGTCAAGGAAAGCGATATGCCTGGACGATTTGGGTTGGATCTAACACTTCATGCGCGGTTCTTACGGGGTTGCTGTGAGTGTTTCCCTGAAAGTGTGGCTAACGACAGTCTTCTACACCTTGCTACAATGCCTCACTATCCTTCCGTACGTTCCCGCCTTAGCTCGGTTCTGACAACAGCGTCCTTCTCCCACTGCACATTCTCTATTCACCAGCAGACATTGCCAAGTCCTCCATGATCCGCGCAAGTGTTACCTCACTCGCTGCCTCCCCCGTAGGCCGCCACAGACTCTGGGTCCACGTCGTCTTAATGTGGTGGCTCTCTATCACTTGGCTTTCGACAATCCTCTGGGTCACATGGGGAGCAGTAGGCTATCGACGTCGTCAAGTCCGTCAACTAGCTACCAAATTCAAAGCTCTCCGCGAAACTCGCAGACAGATTGAAGGTGGTGAAGCGGGCTTGGAATCACAAGACGAACGCGAAGCCTTGGAAGGTTGCGAGGGCGTCAAGAGGTATCGAACGTTGTTGGTCTCGAATATCCCACCGGATATGAGAGACGAAACGACTTTGACTCAATATTTCGACCATTATTTGAATCGACATGTTGATCGAATGCTCGCGAGCGGGAAAACAATTTCGATACCTGTGATCTCAACTTCTGAGCCTGTGGTGCCATCGCATCCACCTTCGACTGTTAGAAAGTTGTTGAAGAAGAAGCAGCGTGCGGACGTTGTGATGGAGCTTGAGGGGGACGGGACGCCTAGAGAGAGCTGGAGTAAGAATAGAGATGGGGAAGGGGAGGAACGGGAACGCGATTCACATGTGGACGAGGTCATCTTAGTCAAGAAGCTGGCTGGGCTATATAACCTCAGATCCAGGCGGGAAGACGTTCTCAGAAGATTAGAGATTGTGAGTGCTATATCTTGGGGGTCAGACTGACGAACAAGGCCCACGTCAAGCTCGCGCAGAGGGTCTTGAAAGCAGTCTCGAAACATAAAGCGAAACGCGCAAAAGAAGTAGACGTTGAGAAACAAGCTGCTGTTCGGCTTGACCTTGACGAGCTAGGCGATCGGGATTTATCAGAGTTGAGCAAGGATGAGAGGCTTGATTTACTGGTTGTTGCCCTTGGGAGGTTTGTTGATGATGATCCTGTGCAGATGGGTGAGGGTGAGGAGACAGTCTGGGAGGTGGGTCATGATTCATTCTGATGGAGTACGCTGATGATCAGGTTTTGCTTTCCCTTCCTAGGGAATTGATAGATCCATATCAGTCCTTGACACATCTTACATCCCTCTTCCGCGATCAAAACGCCCCGCTTATCGACTATCTCACCACCAAACTCGCTCTTCTCACTTCCCTTCTGAACGAAGCGCGCTCGAAACCACTAGACACGTATGGCTCCGCCTCGACAGCCTTTGTGACTTTCAAAGACGCCAGGACGTCCCGATTGGCGCTACAAGTTTTGGAATCGCATCCTCGGCGAGCGCTGGCTTGTCATACGACCCCGGCGCCGATGCATGTCGACTTGTTATGGCCGAGATTGTCCAGGAGCGTTTATCGGAGTGAATTTGTGAGAGGTTGGGTTGTGACACTTGGTGTTTGGGCTTTTACGCTTATTTGGGTGAGTGTGGTGGGGGGATGGAGGGCGGTGGTTGACTTGTACAGATCTTTCCTGTCTCACTGTTCTGTGGTCTTGCGTCACTCAACAATATTGCTGGCTTCTTGACGCCGTTGCGCATCTTTCTCGAAGCTCATCCGAGATTCGAAAGCGTCGCGACGAGCTTGTTGCCCGTCATTTTCGTCGCGCTGCTCACTCTCGCCATCTGTCCGATCCTTCTGGTCATCGCCAACAAAGCGGAGACGATCGTGACGGGTTTGGGTGTCCATAACGCTGTGTTGAATCGATTTTGGAAGTTCCGTGAGTCACAATTGGGGGGTGGGTGCAGAGAAGCTGATGGTTAGTGATGGTGAACGGTGTAGTGTTCTTCTCGCTTGGACAAGCTGCGATCACGGCGTATCTTACGGCTTGGCAGAATAGGGACTTTGATCCGTTACCTGCTATCGCTCAGGCATTCGTGAGTACTGTCTGAGATGCTGAGCTGACTTTAGCCTGTGGCTGCGCCTTGTATGCCGACGAAGCTCGGATCAGACTGACGACAGATTTCGCATCGTACATCATGCTCCAGGTCGCGATTCAGATGTTCTTTGAGATCTTCCGCTTGGGAGTGAGTCGCTCTTCAGAGACTTGTGTACTCACGACAGTTACCGACCATTGTCTACGTTTTTGGCACTCGCGTGTCGACTGTTCCGAGACAGCGCGACTCTCGTACCGAGCAGTGAGTTGTAGACTGGGGGCTGCGCTGACTTGTAAGCCCCACATTCAGTCACTTTTCCAATGTTCCACAGCACAGTGAGTCTTCTGAGGATCATGGAAGACTGACGTCTAGTTTTGGCTGGCACTATCATGAATTTGTTTGCTATTCTGAACCCTTTGGTTATCCCTTTCAGTGCGTCGCTTGCGGAAATTTTGGCTGGATCTGATGTCGCTCAGCTCTTGTATTTTACGGTGCTGCTTATCGTGAGTCCCTTTTCGGAATGAACGTTGGCTGACACGAACGCAGTTGTATGGAAACGGTGCGGCAGTCTTGGTTACAATTTCTTGCTGATCACTGCAGACAATTTATTTATGTTTATGGACGACGCTACGAAACCAACGGCCGTCGATCATCGATCAAATTCCTGCGCTTCAGTTTGGATGGTCATACGCGTGAGCTTTGCTCGTCGATTCCAAGTCATGCTGACCATGACAGTTGCCCAGTTTGTACTCTTCGCATTTTTTATTCTCCGTGAGTAATGCAGCGTTGAAATAAAGCCGTACTGACTTTCGTAGAAAAGACCAAGGCGTATGCCGGTGCCACGGGCGTCTTGTTTCCTCTGACTATCATCGTCAAGCTTGTGTAAGTGATAATGCTTGAAGCGTACTGACAGTTAGCGTCACTCGAGCTCTCAAGCGGCGCTTTGACGAGTAAGTTGACCCTGCGGCCTTGACGCTGACATGTAAGCCTTGACGTCGAAGAAGCAGACATTCTTTGTCCCGTCAAATCCTCCGATGCCGCCGATCGTATCCCCAACGCTCAGTCCGAGAGCGACTCCTCTGACGAGGGTCATGAGCAGTCCGCACAGGCTGTGCAGAACGACAAATGGCGCGGAACGATCAAAGGCTTCGTCAACAAATGGAGTTACGCCGTCATCCCTGGCAAAAGCGACACTGCGACCGCTCAACGCAAACCCATTCCTTTCGACTCTATCGTCTTCTCATCGCTTGATCGCAAGTTCACTTGGGACCCAGCTGCCATTTCGGAGCACGGGGAGCTCGCTCATCCAGAGCCTCCCGTGACTATCTCCATGTCGGCTTCTGAGCCAGTCCAGCAGCCCGTCTATGACGAGAAGCTGGGCGAACGTTATGACTCGCCAGAGCCTATGATCGACGTTGTTGTCCCTCACCACAAGCTTCAGCCTTGGGAGGATATTCCTCCCATCGAGACTGCGCTTGGTTTCAACATTCAACCGGCTTACACTGCCGATTATGACGACTTTCTCTGGCTTCCGAGAGATCCACTGTCAACATTGGATCTTGACGACACTGTTGAGGGTAAGCTAAAACGTGCGAACGGTTTGGCTGACTTCAGTTCGCCTTTCTATCACGACATCAGCGGGTGGTGACGGTCGCATTGGTGACTGGAACCCGTCGTACTGCGCCGAAGATACTATTTGTGACACCACTGTCATTGAATCTCCAGCCGAGGAGCTGCAAGAGTTGCCGGTCACTCCATCACGTGGGAGCTCTCAAAGACAGGCCTCGGCCAGTCCTACGACAGACTTCTCAGTGCAGATGGAGTCCCCAAGCGCCGGTAGCGAACGCAGGCTGCTCAGCATGCAGCGCTTCGAGCTTGCACCTGCTATTGGCAGCGAGGCCGACGACGACGAAGATCCCGTTGGTCTCCGGCGCAGCTACACTCGTGCCAAGCTCGGTCTCGAAAGCATGTTCCATCGCCCGCGCTCGTCATCAGCAGCGTCGGCGCACTCGGGATCTGCAATCTCAATGCGCACAATGTCTGGCAGCTCCTCATCGCGTCCAGTCGCTGCTGCTGCCGCTGAAGAACCGACTTCCCCAACTCCTGCTCGCAAGCAGCCATCAGACTTGCTCATGCCACCGTCGCCTACGCCAGCAGACCGGCCACGCAAGGTCTCCGGGCGGGTCGCATTCGAGCAGAACCCGTTGGATCCTTCCAGCCACGAGCGCGGTGCAGCAGGGCGCTCGCCAAGCATGCGCGTTCCTGCCAGATCGCCGAGTATGCTTCGAGGTGGACCGGCGAGATCACCAAGCATGCTGTCTCATCGCACATCCTTGACTGTGAGATCGCCAAGCGTCAGCGGTCGACCTCAACGCAGCGGCAGCATCAATCATACGACTCAGAGTGCGCTCATGAGCGAAGTGTTGGAGGAGGAACGAAGAGCGCATCGCGAGTTTGCCGAGCAGCACCGCAAGGAGCTGGAGATGGAGCAGGAAGAGGTACACAAGGCCCGGGACAAGAAGAGGCGGGGGAGCATGAGCGTACCAGCGGCGCCTGCGGACCTGCCACGAGGCGGGGGCATATTTCATCGGAGATACAAGGACGCAGGGGCAGGGTCAGGGTCTGTGGCGTTCTAAATATCACATATCGCAATCAACGGATCTATAATCGTCGTAATCTGGTCGCAACCGACAGATCTGTGCTATTTTGAACGCTGATAACGAAAATTCCGATCACTTGTGTGCCTCAGATCTGACTTGATCTTGGGCAATTTTTTTGACTCTTTAGGCTTCTGGGAAGCTGGATAGACTTGCAGACTGGCTCTGGACTGTATATTTGCGTCTTCTGGATTAGTCATGCCTCAAGATACCTCAAAGCGACTGCCATGCGCACCTCGCTCGTTCGTTCCGACGGTTCGCTTCCTCCACCTCGTTCCTCGTTGAGAATTTTTCAGGGTCTTCGACTGCACGAAGTGCGCTAAGCCCGTGGCTTGCGTGCGAAAATTCGCCCCTGGAGCGGTATCTGATTTGATCTAGATACTAGATAAGATGGGAGATTTTCAAGGAAACGTCCGACATCCGCCCAACATGCCCTCACCTTCCATCACTGCTATACTCGCTGCCGCGGCTGGAGCTTCTAGCAAAGCTGCAAGCGCTGCTACCAAAGCCACTGTCAAAAAGCCTCCCAAGCACTACTACTACACATCGCGATGGTTCTGGGCGTCCAGCTGTGCTGTCGTGGCTGCGCTGCTGCTACTGAACATCTACAAGCGAGCACGAGCATGGTACATCATCTCGCAGCACAAGGCTTCTTCCGAGAATCCTGCTGCTCACCCTGCCAGCCAGAGCAGAGTGCAAGCGAGCAGAATCCCCTCAGCCATGCACGCTCAGTGGACCAATATCGCTGCCTTCAAGACTGGCATCTGCCCAGACTGGCTATACTCAATGCCGAACATCAACGAGCTCCTCTTCTTGGCCGTTTATGCTGCTTGCTCCATTGTCTTTGCTATCCACGGCACCTGGTCGGAAAAGATGAAGAAGTACGATGCTGCGAATCAGATGGGGCACATTGTAAGTGGATCAGCAATCACCTTGCCACTAACTTTCAGGCTTTCGCGCAGATCACCTTCATCATCGGCCTCGCCGGCAAAAACAACGTCATCTCCTGGCTCACTGGCATTAGCTACACCAAGCTGAACGTCCTTCACCGTGCTTCAGGCCGCCTTTGCTGGATCTTCTCGGTCGTCCACGCGATCGGTCGCATTCAGAAAGGCATGTCTTCCGGCAAGCACTCAATCTATGTCCCGGATATGCAATGGGTGAGTCATATCATCGATAGTTCTGATCACAAGGGCGTCGTGGCATTGATCTTCTACACATTCTTGACGTTTGGATCTTTGCGCTTCATGAGAAATGTTGCGTACGAGGCGTTCTTGATCGGTCACATCATCATGGTTGCGTGAGTGTTCTTCACTTCAGGGCTGTCCGCTGACAGGATACAGAGGCTATCTGATCGCTGCTTGGCTTCACTGGCCGCCGTTCAGCTACTGGATCTACCCAGGCATCATCCTATGGGGCCTCGATCGCGTTGCGCGCTTCGTGAACGTCATCATTCTCAACAAGCTCTGGTTGATTCCCATGGGTAAGGAGAAGCGCGCCGCCATGGGGCAATGTGAAGTTGAGCTTGTCTCGCCAGAGGTTTTGAGAGTCTCGGTCAAGCGTGAGCATCTCAAGTGGAGCGCGGGGCAGCATGCGTGGGTGGCAAATCAGGGTAGCGGCAAGAACTGACGTTCAGATACCTTGTTATGCCGACGGTCTCGACCTTTCCTCTCGAAGCGCATCCCTTCTCTATCGCAAGCGCGCCGTCGAAGGATGGACCAAGTGAAGCGGTCTTCATCATCAAAGTTCACGATGGTAAGTTCGCCTCTGAACCGTTATAGCTGACGCAAAGGCTTTACTCGCCGTCTGCGAGACAAGGTGACTGATGCTTCTACACCCACGACGCGTCTACCTGTATACATCGACGGACCCTACGGGTGTGGACGCTCGCTAGACCACTTCAGCGGCGTCGTCCTCATCGCCGGTATGTCTCTTTTATCGTGAAATAAGCTGATCGTCAGGCGGCACGGGCATCACCTATGCATTGGGCCACTTCTTGCAAGTTGTCAACCGCGCGCGCGAGTCGTCCTCAGTCGTCAAGCACTTGCATCTTGTTTGGAACATTCGTCATGCAGGTAAATCGTTTTGTAAGCTTTCACTTTGAGCTGACATGCAGAACATCTCAATTGGATCCTCCCGCTACTTCGCCCCGTGCTTCAGAATCCAGTAAAGGGTCTCGAGGTCCAGATCTCTATCTATACGACACTCTCAGCCTCGTCCTCGGTATCGTCGCTGCCTCGCGTCAACGAAAAGACCGACGCTACCTCATCGTCTGGAGCCGATTCTTCTTCGGCATCCACAGCGGAGAAAGGTGATCTACCTTCCGATGTCAATGAAAAGAGTGAGAGTGATACAGGCTACGTGGTCAGGTGGTTTAGCGGTCGTGCAGATCTCTCTCGCGTACTCTCAGACTCTGTCAAGCAGTGTGCAGGCAGTGTGGCTGTAAACGGTGAGTCTTGACGCCCTCGAAAGTGACTGTGCTGACGAGCAAGTGTGTGGACCCCGCTCATTGAATGCGTCGACAAGAGCGTCAGTACGAGAAGTGAACAAGCCGGGAATGGTAATGAGAGGTCAAGGGGAGCTGGTGCTTTACGAGGAAACTTTTGGCTGGTAGACTGGTATCAGCCGATGACATTTGCTTGCGCTGTGCAGGTCGATAAGATTGATATAGCTCGATGGCAAACCACGTCAACGCTCAGGTGTGCGCTTAAGCTTGATGAGGTTCATGGTCTCAAGTGTTGATATCTTTGTTTGTTAAGCCTTTTCCACCAAAGTCAATCCAAGCTGGCTGTGAGTTTCAGCCTGACATCCCAAGTGCAGACTGTGCAGTCATTGACCATCTGCATCTCGCCACGAAATATCACAGAAACCACACCAAGCCAATGACCAAAGGAGTAATGAGCCCCGTTGTGGACTTGATCCCCATAGCGGCACTCGAAGGCTGAGAAGCAGAGCCAGAAGTCGTAGCACGTCTATTTTGTCAGCCCAGTCACATGATTGCACGTACGAGGGAGCGGCGCTGCTGCTCCGAGACGTGGCAGAGCTACCCACAGCTGCAGCTGCCCGACTGCCAGATGATGTTGATTTGGCTGCGAGTGTTAACTTGCAGTTTCAATTCACGCAGTGCTCACCTTGCGTTTGACCTTGTTGACCCGATACAGCCTGCACATCTGCCTGTTCGCTGCCAGGTATTGTGCCGACGTGACTGGTTGGTGACGGCACATTCTGGACAGAGGGGGTGTCTGGTACTGGTGGACCTTGTGGCAATCTGGTGTCGGACGGCTCCGGTGCGGACGAGTGCGTCGCCGCGCTCATTGCAGGAGTCTCGGCCCCAGGGACCGGTGATTTCGGTGGTGATGACTCTGAAGTAGGATTATCCCAGTCCCAGGCAGGAATATCCGCCTCAAGTGGAGTGTTGGGTGATCCAGGAGTCACAGGTGGAGCTTCTGATGCCTCTGTCTCGTCACCAAACTTGGTGTTGGGACTCTGACCACCGGCACCACAGCTTTCAGGCTCACAGACCTTTTGATTGGGCTCGGACGTGTCTTCAAGCTCGGGATTGGGATTTTCTTCTGGCTGAGGAACCGAAGTGTCTTCCGGTTGAGGTAGAATGGCCGGCTCGACAGGCTGAGGAGCAGAGGCCTGCTCTGGCTCAAGAGACTGCGGTGATCTCGGTCTGTAGAGCTCAGCAGGATACCCCAAGCTGTCCTCGACTTACACCAAGCCAGGCTCTGCATTCGTCAACTCTCTGCAGTAAACTTTGCAGCACATACCTCGGAAATTGACCACGGCTGCTGATACTGTAGTCGCAGTCACAAGTAATGCGATTGCGGCAGCAAATAGCCTCATGCTGGATGAAGGATGAAAGGCTAAGTCTCAGTGGTTGACGTTTTGTATCAGCAAAGGCTGCACCGGAACTAAAATGCTGTTCAAGAAAGCCACCTGCATCCGCTCAATTGCCATTCAGTCTTCGTGGCGCCGAGCGTGCATGGCCTCAAGGCTCAGCTGCACAGCGTAACAGCTGGTCATCAAGCTGTGTTATGATAAGTGTACTCGAGGCCATGTCAGCATTGTCAGCAGGAGATTCAAAGCGAAATCGTGTAAGACTTGAGCAAGCATGCCCGGGGAGGACACCCACTTTAATCGACACTTGTGCAAGGTGTGTGACGGCATGGAAGCAGTTAGGCAAATACAATAGTCATTAGTGATAGTCCTGGATCAATTGCATCGAGTGCAAGTTCTCATAGCACAAGCTATCCAACAGTATGACGCGCTCTTGTGCAGTGGTCCGCTGCAGAGTGTCGTGTACGAGGTAGTTGATTAATCATCATGCGTCAGACGAGCTGCAGATCTGCGGGCCGAAAATTTAAATCGCGTAGCTCTGGGCCTCGGAGTAAAGTTTCTGCGCTTTCTCCAAGCTAGTGAGAGAGGACTCTCGATGATCACAGCAGCAGCACCGAAGCGAAGCCACAGCAGCAGCACGAAGCGAAGCGATGCACTTTTCGGAAACAACCATACCGAGATGAACGCTGATTGGGTCTGATAAGATATACTTCCGTGGAACTCTGTAGGGAAGTGTTATTTTGGTGTGGACACGGGCCACGGCGGCCATTTGCTTCCGCTCTTGCAAGACATTGACCGACGGCCGATGCCTTTGGCCTGCCTTGCCTTGCCTTGGGATTCTTGGACTTTGAAGGATGAAGCTTGGCGTTCAGACGGCTATACACTATGCGCGCATACGTTTGCACTTGCACCTTGACGCCATGAACGATGACGCGTGTCGTTGTCTCGGCTGTTCCCTCCCTTTCCTCCCTACTGCTTGCAGCGTAAAAAAGAGGAGAGATCTCCCTTTGACGTCGTCATCAGCTGAAGGTTGCATCCGAGAAGAATGGAAAGGTGTGGCGCGTGGGTTGAGCAGTAGTGCCGTGATAAGCGGTGCCTGATGAAGATCTGTCTACTTGTGGACCCTATGTGACGATGTTGCTCCTCCTCGTTCAATCTACGGATCCCTTGAGTTTTGCCGGTAAGGGAGGAGAAGAGTTAGGGGTAGCTGCTAGAACTAATCGGCATGTCATCAGGAGTTAGGAGATGCTACTTGAACAAACAAGGACCCTATCGGCCGTAGCGCTCACCCCAGATTATATGTACCGCCACACCGAATCCCGAAAGACCGCTGCCGCAGTAGGCTTCCCGATAGAATGTCTCAGTGACCTCTTCGTGGCGCCACGGCTTACCCCTGCGCTCCACTCTATACGGCGTTGTTAACCCTGAAAACAAAAGTACGTAGGTAGTAGGCCGTTAAGTCCGTTCATGAATGGTTGTTATAAGCATTTCTTTGTAGATTATCTCCTCCTTTTTCCACGCGGTCATTACAACTCCGAGTTTCACAGCGAAAAGTGACCCCTGGTGCCTGAAATCAGGGATAGGAGTAGAAAGGGGTTGGATCAGGTTTAGGGATGGTACGCCTAATCTTTTAAATCTGTAAAGAAGGGTGTTAAAAGATGTTGGAACAGCAACAGCAGCAGCAGGAAGATATTAATAATATGGCTTATCATCCTTATCATACGCCGTATGGACCACCACCTCAACCAGGCATGATCCCACCAGCTTTTAATCCTTCTTTCATTCCACACCATCATCAACAACACCTAAATCCCAATGCAAGCAATCCACCTTCAGCTACCGCAGTCTACCCACCACACGACGCAAACTCCTACTCGACTTCAGGAGGCAGTTATTTCGATATGGAATTCGAACCAGACACAAGCAGGCAATCGCCAGTCAGCGATGAAGAAGCGTCGTCCGATTCGGCCGGAACGAGACCGACTCCTTCCAAAAGGGGATCAGCGGGTTCAGATGCTTTGGCGAGTCTTGAACAGCAGCAGCAAGGACAGGGGCGAAAGAAGAAGACCAAGACGGGTAGGCCAAAGAAGCCTAGGATCACGCTCGCGAGAGGTGGCGCGTGTGTTGCGTGTAGAGGTAGGAAACTGTGAGTTGTTGACATTCATCGAAAACTATCAAAAATATGAAAACTGACGGATCAAAGGAAATGTACGGGAGAACAACCTTGCAAGACGTGTCAAAAGGTGCGTTGCAGCTAAAATGGCACAAGACTCATGATAGGCCAACCTCGAATGCAAATATGAAGAGATACAACGCAAGAAACCTAGAGCTCAACTGCTCGAAGAACGTGTCGGTACGTTGTTCTTCTTGTACAAGGAAAATGCTAACGATCAGCCGAGCTTGAAGCCGAGCTTGCTCAACGACCTGCTCTGTCAACAACAGACAGTGCACACACTTCTTCATCAGGCTCGATCCCGCATTTGACGCACTCAAGCAGCCTCAACCTTCCCACTCAAGGTTCCTCTCAAAGCCGAAGACCCTCGGCAGGTTCAGAAACGGGTTCAAGAGTCTTCATGTCTCCTACCGTTCTCTCGCCTGATCCCCTCGCACTCGGTTTGACGCCTAGCGATCGTAATGTCTCGACCAACAGACATATCGTCACTATCCCTCCTCATTCACCTCTTGAACTTGCACTCATCGTCGTCGTGCTCCCTCATACACCTCTTCTTTCCGTCCCGATCCATCCTCAGCGCTTCTTGGCTTCACTCAGACTACCTGTTGATCATCCCGATCGACCTCATCCCGCTCTACTGTACGTTCTCTTTGCCGAAGCTGTGCGGATTCTAGAGCTCGGTGCACCGGATCCATCAATCTCGACGACAGCAAGCTATCATGCGTCAGGTCGACCTGATCCATCTGCGATCCTTCCACACGTCCAAGGTTCAGCACTCGACTTGCTCGCGCGCGCACGCTCAGAGCTATCAGCAGGTATCTCGGCCGTTGATCGGCCTTTTGATCTAGTTCGCGCAGCAACAGCCATCGCGCGCTATCTCTACAGCCTAGGTCGATTCATCGAAGGCTGGAACCTACCCATCATGCGTCTAGTCGTCATGTGCGGCTTGCATCGCATCTCCAACACTATCGTCCCTGGCCCTCCCTCTTCCACACCCGTCTCGGAAGATCCTTTCTTGCCACCGCCAAACGCACCGCCTTCGCAGTATGCCCATGCCCATCGGCCGAAAATGTCGTATGGCGAACATGAACTGCCGACGCTGAGAATGAAGCCGGTGATTTTGCCGCCGCCGAGAGATTGGATAGAGTTGATGGAGAGGAAGCAGGCGTTTTGGGCTGCAAAGGCACTTGATTGGGCTGCTGGGATTGGGTGGGGATGGAGCAACAGTTTGGCGGATAGCGAGTGTACCACTGCTTGGCCTCTTGAATGGAGCGAGACGAATGTAAGTTGATTGGAAAGGCAAACGCTGATAGAAGCCTGCGAATGCCAATACCGACGTTTCATCCATCTTTGATCTCTACAACCCCTCCATCGCCTCTGTTCCAGTCCGAAACGAATCAACCTATACTTTAGCCATCAAGAGTCTCGCCATCCTCAGCCGCGCAAGCAGTCTTTTTGATCTCGCCATCCCAACCTCGACACTCCATCCCGACCCCAGCGCGCAACAACATCCCCACCCATTCACCCTGTCAGCCCTCTCAGCTCTCGATACAGCAATGTCCCACTTTCAACAAACCATCTCACCCATGTACCTTGATGATCCCATGACCGGCTACAGTGGGATCGATGATCCTTGGTGGATCATGCTGCATTCGAATCTTTATACCACGCAGATGTTGATCAGTGCCGAGCAAGCGCTGTATGCGCCTTCGGTGTATCCTTTGGCTGTGGGCAGTGCGAGGAACATGGCGGCTTTGATGCGTAGAGTGCCTCAGACGAGCTGGGTTCATCTTGGTGAGTGCAGATGAAGGGTAAAGCTGATACCAGATCTCATTGTCGCAATCAACATGTCGCTTGTCGCTCGCTTCCTCAACAAAGAAGCGAATCGCATGCTTCAGCACGGCAACGAGAGTCTGGCCCTTGCACTGCGGGAAGAAGCAGCTGCCCTTCAGCTGTCACTCAAGAATGATCTCAGCCCATGGATGCCCATGGCAGGCTTGCATTCCATGATTGTCGAGCGTGTGCGTGATGGCTGGCCAGAAAAGGAAGGAGAGTACGAGCGCGTGTGAATGTATCATTTAATGAATGTATCCCTATGCCTATGCAATGCATCTCCTTGTCCTAGCTCTTGCTTCCACCATGCACTCGCCCAACTTTTCTTCGCAAGCCTTGACTGCCTCGAGCAATGGCCCCAGATTCTCAGGTGTCAAAGCTATCACTCCATCTCCGCGGAGATCAACAGGAGCAGACTGCGCAGAGGTCGATCGACCACCCACTCCATCACCCTCGATCACATTTCCCAAATCCGCAAGTACCCTTCTATTCGAGGGTCGTACCGTGCCCTCCAAATCCCGGCCCGCCGTCCCTGACGGCTGCGGGATCTCGGACATCCTACCATCACCCCGATCAGCAGCGATAGCAGAAGATTGCGAGATCGGGACCTCTGATTGTAGAGTGGAGCGAAACATGGCTCGGACACTCGGACGCGCAGTCGGAGTCGACGCCGTGCCTCGACTCAAACCCGAAAAACTCGATCGGGTTGTTTCAATGATCGGGTTAGCGCAGTAACTGACGGGCGGCGCACGCCCCGCGGTTATCGGACTTTCAGAGATCTTGACCGAGCCAGATCTAGAGGCGGTACTAGCTGAACGTAGAGACCGCACAAAGTCCTTGAGGCTTTGAAGTCCCGCTCGACTGCCTCGCCTAGGTTTTGGGGTTGTAGTACTGGGTGTGGCGGAAGGTCGTGGTGGCAGGATCTCACTCTTTGTGGCTGCTGCTGGAGGTGGGTGTCGTGTGGGGGGTGCCGAGAGGGATGTAATGGAAGTGGTGGATGGGGAAGTAAGCATACTACGAAGAACCTCGAGTTGGCGCTTGGAGAGATCTTGTCGACCTGTAGAGGCGCGCCAGTGTTCAGACTGCCTGACGCAGTTTTCGTCTTCGGGATCGGAGAATGCGTCGTGGCAAACAGAGTCTGAGGATGCTCGAGGAGTCGTTGGCCTTGGAGAGTCGGCGAGAGTGATTCGCCGTTCTCGTGATGGTTTGGGTGTGCCGGGCTCTGCTTCAGGTGCGGCAGTGCTGCCAACCTCGATCAAGACATCGGCAATCTCCCACCACTGAGCGTAGCTGTCTCGCCCCTCGACCTCGAGCAAAGCATACTCCTCTTTCATCCTCTTCAAAGCTACCGTCAGTCCAATTCACACTATCCAAAACTCACATTCAACACCTTTTGCAAAACGCCTGACAGCACTCATACCAGCCTTCAACTCTTTTTGCTTCGCCAACACATCTCTCGGAATCAACAAATCATTCCATGAGTTCCGCCTCTTGTCTGCATTCTTCGCTGGAGACTCTTCATCCGGTATCGTCCAAGATTCCATTGCGGCACTGACTTCTCTTGAATCGACTTGGCGCATTGATGCTGACCTGGGAGCAAAGCCTGAGCTTGCGGATGCCGACTCGACTCGAGGAGGAGCAGGAGAAGCAACGACCGTTGGCAGGGGTGGCTCCGAGTTCGGCAATCCAGAACCAAACCTCCATCCACCCGACAACTTCCTGCCGTGCTTCTTCGACAGCGACCCAAGCCTCTGCAGAGCAGATTGCGATTTGCCAGTGGTAGGCGTCAAAGGCATATCAAAAGTAATCGACGTTTCCGACTTTTTACGACTCGCACCACCCAGCGCCTGTACCGGTGCCGTCGTCGGCCCTTTCCAATTCGCACGCCAACCACTCTCACTCGCAAGACCGAGACCCAACCCCGCTTCACGTAACGAAGGCTTCTTACTGACCTGTACCGATACGGGCCTGGCTTTCCTGCGAGGTGTGCGGGCTTGGTAGTTGATCTCGTCTGGCTGATGTATGCGATTGTTGAGGACTGGAAAGGATGAGGACGTTGGAAGGGGTGGGATAGGTTCTGATTGTGCGCTACTGCTTGATGTTGATCTAGCTGGAAAGATGCCTGAGCCATGGAGGGAAGATGCAGAGTGGTACGGCGAGTTTGGGCTTGGCGAAGGGAGATGAAATCCTCTTGACGGATGGGCACTCAGAGGTGGAGAAGGGTAAGAAGACAGAGGCAGTGGCGGAGGGTTATTAGAGATGAGAGAAGACGTGGATGCCGAAGGATGTATAGCCCTCAGTATTGAAGATGAAGAACGCCTCATGGATGATGAGCGAGAGATCGGGGGCCTGTCGTTGCCATTAACGTTTGTCGAACTCTTAGGTCGACGAAGAGGTGAACCGCCTTGCTCTTCGACGGGTGAGCCTGAGAACCGCTTGCTGACTCTGCTGAGGAGCCTTCCGACACCTTTGGGTCTGCTGTCATTGATTGATGGATCTGGCGAGCTGGGTGAGCTCGTGCTGGCTTCGAGTGAGATAGCTAGACGCGTAGCGGCTGGTGAAGCAGGCAACGCGTCCGTGTTCAGAGCACCACCTTTCACCAGACCATCCCTCACTCCAGCAGCACCAGCATGCTTCTTGACTAGTCTCCTCGCAGGCGCTTCCAGCCTCGTTACAGCCGAAAACGAGCTTTGTGTTGTGATGGGTGAAGGCGTAGTAGTCGAAGGGAGGGAAGGAGGGAGGGGTAATGCAAGTTTGATTGTTTCTTCGCCTTGAGTTTCCTCGTCTTCGTCGGAGCTATCGCCCCAAATTGCACTGTTCGCGAAGGACGGTACAGGACTGGGAGTCCGAGCATGAGCTGGAGCTTTGGGTGCTGGAGCTGGACGGTTGAAGACGAAATCGTCATCCCAGACTTCTTTGGCTGAGCTGTCAGCTCACTGTCGCGACGCAGGTGAACAGATGAGAGGTAGACATACCTCTGCCTTTGCCTTTACGTCCCGGCCCACTACCACTTCCACTCCCGCTGCTCGTTGCACTGATATGGGTGCTTGTGCTATTACTCTTTCGCCTGCCTATGACAGTGTTGGTATTGTTATTTTGAGGTAGCGGTGAATTCGTAGACACGGAAATCATCTTGATGAACTTGTTACTCTCATTCTCTACGCCTTGCAAGCAATGTTCCTGTGTGGTCGTTGTTGTTGTTGTCATCTCCTTGCTCCTGCCAACGCGTCGTTCGTTCAACCCTCCCTATCCCTCGCGGCTTCAAACATGATCTCCGCCGCGTGTGTATATGCAGATGTAGGGGTATCAAGCATTCTTTTCCCTTTGCTTGAGCTACTGACATGCATAGCAAGAACGTTTATTACTGACTCTAGCTACGTTAAATTCTACGACGCGTTCGCGCTCTCAGACCTCCTCGCAGTTATGCCACTGACGAACAATCTCCTCAGAGGCTGGTTCATCACCACTGATGACCCCCTTTCCTCTAGCCAGCTGCGACGCCCACGCGTCCTTGACGAGTCTGTGCCAAGCTCGGCACCTCTGACCTTGGCCAGCCTCTTGAAACTTACAGCTACCCTACTCACCATCCCACAGACCATCCCACGTGAACGTCGCGTCGAGATTGAAAAGAAATCAACGCCTTTGGTCTGACTGACGGTCTAGGCCCATGATCAAGCTCTAAATCTGCTAACTTAGCAGGAGGCGGAAGAGAAACGGGCGCGGTCAGGGCGATCTGAACGGTAAACAATCGGTGCGTCTCATATTCAAGCTAGGATCTGCGATAGTAATCTGATGAAACAGTCTCTCTCTGTAACTTGCTGTCCCACGTTCTCATGTCCATACGCGAAACGAGCAAATCCCGACAACCTCTTACAACCTCGACAAACACTATGAGCGTCAATACACCCTGGCGTGAACAGCGTCCATCAACAACAACAACAGAAAGTAAACAAACCCCTCGTCCACGCCCACCGGCATTCGTCTCGTGTCCGAGAAGACCTTCGAATCAGTGGAAAGCTGCTGCATCTACAATGCCGATGCCTCCCCCGCCGCCGCCGCCTCCGTATCGGAGAGACCTTGATCCCAATGTTGTGATTGCTGCTAGAGAGCTTGGACTGAATGTTGCTTTGGGTTGCGAGCAAGTGGGAATAGAAATGGAGGCGGATAGGGGGAGTGATGTTGGTGAAGGCAGAGAGGAGATGAAGAAGCGTTTGAAAGAAATGGAGAAACGTTTGAGCGAAAGAGAGACAGGTCAGTACCTACATTGCTCTTGAGCAGAACCCTAACACCGACAGAGCTATCGCTAGCAGCGCAGATAGGTCAATCCCTGCTGACGGCCAACATTTCGCTCCGCACACAACACGATTCCCTCCTCTCAAGTCTCCCACCATCCATCTCAAAGACAGTTGATCGTCTCTCGGCGCCATCGAGCGTCTTTCGAAGACATTCGCCTCCTAGGGAAAAGGATGCTGATCTGCCTGATGACCTGAAGATTACACTCGAGAAGCTTAGGACTCGTCCTGATTATGAGCACGAATACGATCATGCTTTGAAGATTGATGATTCAGAGGTAGAGGTCGAGTCACCGACGAAACGCCACGCCCACAACCACGACACAATCCGCGGCATCAGCCTTCAACCCCGCCGTCCGCCACTCAAATCATTCGCGTCCTCTTCATCAGCGTCATCACACAGCTATGCTCGTGCCCAACTGCAAGATTTGGCTGAACAGAATGAGATGCTGCTTGCCAAGCTGCATGATGTGGAGGAAGAAGAAGAGGTCAGGAGGAAGAAGATGAGGAAGTTAATGAGTGAGATTGCGAGGTTACGGACTGAGCTTGAGAAAGCCGAGGAGAGGAGAGAGGAGGAGCCGGAGGTTAAGGGTAGGTCGGCGAGGGGTCCGACGACGCCGTCTGTGTCTGCGCCCGCCGGGTCTGTTTGGAGGCCACGCACTCATGTCTCGGCACGCGAAGCGTCAATCTCAGGATCATCAGACGTCCCTTCCGTTCCATTCCCTCAATTCCCCGGCACCCCAGAACCACTTCCAATCCTCCGTCGTTCAAGGCGCCAAGATACAGCCGACCACAACTCCCTCACATCAATACCGGGCTCTCGTCTAGCCTCTGAAAAGACAAAAGCCGATCTGACAGACGCTTCGCATCTTCTTACGCGCGCTGCGCATCTGCGCACTTCGCTAGGTCATAAATCAACACAGTCGACGGGGGATATACCCTCTAGTCCTTCGGGGTCTTTGATGCGTGGCGAGGGGAATCGGGGGATGATTGAGACTAGGAGATCAGTGAGGAAACGGGTATCGCAGTCGAGTTTCTTGGAGCCAAGAGTAGGTACGCCGTCGCCCGCGAAACGGGAGGTGGGAGTGGAAACCATGGGTGGTTCGAGGACGTCTAGCTTGCGCGCCGTGTCTTTGCGAACGCCTTTGGCATTTCCTTTGCCTGCGTCACCGGCCAGAAGTCCTTGCAGCTCCCTTCGATCGACCGTCACGGGCTCCGCTATAGCTGCTTGTGCCAATGAGCGGTCTCTTGGTAGCGAGCTCGGCGATGACTGGGGTCAAGATTCCCTCGACAACGACGATTCAAGCGAAGATTCACCCCTCGCAACTGGCCTCGCCCTCTCGGCACTTCTACTGGCTCTATCGCCATCAACATCCATGCTCTCCGACTCTTCAACACCCATCCTCCCTCCAGGCGCCTTCAAAGAAGAAGATTCGATGGATTCAAGCACTTTCGATCTGCTTGATCAAGCCGTCTGTGAACGATCCATGCGCTGGGCAGATGACGAGAAAGATGCTGAAGACGAGATGGAGGCTCTGAATGCCTGCGATGCCGATGGTACTGAGGCTAGTCCTCGGGCGTCGGGGAGTGCGTGGGCTCTGACGCGCTTCAAGCCTATGGCGTCGGAGAAAAGGCTCGTGAAGCGAAGGACGGCAAGAGATCTACCTCGTCCCAGCAATCCGTCCTTGTTCCGTCGTTCTGCTGGCTTTCTGAGCTGGGGACAGCCAGCTGATCCTTGGGACTCGACGGTGTATCCTGAAGATGCGGGGATGCCGTCGCCGCCCAGGCCACCTCGTCAACGAAAACGCATCGCGTCCACTCGTTGGCCGGTACAGCCCGAACCTCTTCCAGCAAGTCTCAGCACGCGCGTCAAGCACTCGCGCTCAGAATCAAGAGCTCGACAAGTCTCCATGAGACTTGGAAGCGCGCCGCCGCCAATCAAGCCTTTGGCGCGGCCACGCAGTCCGACAACGTTGAGAGGCAGAGTCGTTCGCAAGGCGATCGAGGTCTTGATGGACTTGTGGATCTTTATCCAGTTTGTCGTGGTCATTGGCGTCTTTCTCTGGATCACGCTGCGCAAAGGTCCGAGGGCAATCTTGTGAGTCTGTCTGGTGTGTGGTATATTGCTGACAGAAAAGAGGTGCATCCTTCGCGGAGAAGCGCATCATCTAGTTGGGTTGTCAGCAAAGGGGTCGCACTGGACCACGAGGTTTTTGGTAGATAACGACAATATTCATGACTCTAGACGTGCGAATGCATGCATTAACGTGTACGGCAATCGTGATAAACAACAGAGCTCGAGCTCTACATGATGATACAACATTTTCCCTTCTTGATCTCGTCATTCTTGCGATTCTTGCCACTCGTTGCTTGTGTGCCTGCTTGTGGCTGCCACTTCTCTGGCGGTGGGAAAGTCGAATGCTGAGGAAAATGACCCTGTGCAGGAGTCGCAGGCTCAATCTCGATCGTAGGTGGTGGCGGTCGCCCTGAGCGACTGTCGTTGCGACCGTTGCGCGGACGCTTGATGTCGTCTGCGGACGTCATGGACTTAAGGAATGACGGCTTGCGCGTGAGACTACGTTTCGTCGAGTCGGCTTTGGTGAGTGACGGCTGCGGTGTATCGCCACCGGTTTTGTAGCTATCAAACGGCGCGGGCGAGTTCGGACCAGGTGATACCTGGCCGTACTTGGAGGTCGTGATGGGCCCAAGCTCAATGCCTGATTTCGTAGTAGCTGTTCGTGTGGGAGTGGATGGGAAGGGGTTGTCAGGTGACATCTCGAACGTCGGCGAGAATGCTGATGAAGCTGGACTTGGCCGCGGTAGAGATGGGTCATAGTCGAAGATGGTATTGGCCTGGCCATCAGCACAGTTCAACGTTCAAGGCAGACTCACAGTCGGAGTGACAGAGACGTTACCATCCTTATCTCGAACCATCTTGCCCTTCTGCCACTTGAGTGGTTTACCATCCCTATCCCACTCCACAACAAAGCTCTCCTCATCGCCAATAACAGTCGACGGACTCCCACCATTCGGCGTGCCCATGTTCTTAGCAACAGCAGGCAGCACCACGTCATCCCAATCCGTCCCTCGTGGCGGCGTGAAGCCAGACTCTGGCGGCTTGAAATGAGCTGCGATGCCTAGTCTTTGTGATGGCGGTGTACTTGTGGATGAGGATAGAATGTTGAGCGAGGCAGAGCGCTGGGATTGGGAGAGGCTGTTTACTGGTGTAGTTGGGGTGTTGGTGCCTGGCTTTGTGCGGAGCTTTGAGCCTGAGGAGACGACTCTAGGTTGAATTCTGGTGGTGGGCGTTGAAGGCTGCCCAAGGCCGATCGAGCCGCTCGTCGAAGCGCGAGGAATGCCACTCTGCCCATTCCTCGACCTGGAACCAACATCCACGCTGGTACGAGGTAAAGCCGACCCAGAGTCAGACGACGAATGCGACGATATGTGCCGAGTCTGTACAGGCCTCTCCAAGCGAGATTGGGAATCCCCAAGAGCCTTCAAAGTATCTGCTCTCTGCCTCGTCGTGTCCTCGCCACCCAAGCTCTGCCTGCCTCGCTTGGCGCCTGCCATGGCATGCCCTTTGTGCGCAATGTCAAGTGCTTCACGCGTATCAAGCTCCCATCTACCCACTGATCGCTCTTCCTCAAAGTCTCGAGACGGCTGGGTGAGAAGGAATGGAGGACGCTCATCTTGGATCCGCCCACGATCCTCGACGGCTTTGAGGTCGATCGAGTCGATACTTGGCCGTCGCGTGCGACTGCGCGTACGAGATACAGGTACTGGGATACCCGAAGTTGATGCAGGGCTATTGCCAAGAGGTGGAGAGCTGTAATGATGCGAAGAGGAAGAGCCGCCTGCACTGGACCCTGATCGGGATCTGGGAATTGGGATACGTGATGAAGCATTGGATAAAGGGATCTTGGCATTGCTTATGCTTGGCATGGGTGGTTTGTTTGAGCTGGGAGGAGCACTAGAAGCTAGCGGTGTCGACTTTGTGCGAGTACGAGAAGGAGGAGGGAGCGCAGTTGACCACCCCTGCGTCTCGGCGTCGGAGCTTCGAATGGGATGATAGGACGCGGGTTTGGATATCTCGTACGCATAAGCCGTGTTTTGCGAAGGCGTAGTGGAGTCGAAGGGGTGGTTGAACTGTGATGAAGAGCCTGAAAGGCGATGAGACAGGTACTGGGATTCTTCTTCAAGCCCTGAGTCGTGTTAGCACGGTGTTGACAACAATCGGAGCAGGCTCACGCTTTCGTAGCGTTGGTACAATCTGTTCATCCCAAGCAGGTCCACTTGTGGACGCACCCATCGTTGCAGAGCCTGCACTGCCATTCTCAATCGGGGGCAACACCGCCGTTGAAGAGTTGAAGATCTTTGCCATTCCACCTCTGGTACTCTCTTGACTGATGAAGGTAGCTTTAACGATTCAAGGTACTTGGACTATAGGTCGACTTGCGGAGTCTTGCAATACACCGACCTCTCACCTTGACTCCTCAGAGCGAAGAGGGGCGACAACTTTCGCTGCAGGGCTTGCCGAGGTCTTGAAAGACGCCAGACAGCAGGTATGGTCGAGGCAATTCACGGCGAGGTCTGAGCGGCCGTCGTCAACGCTGCTGGAGTCTTGCAAAGTGCTCCAGCTCCTTGTGTAGCAGTGTTGAGCTTGAGGCGTAAACAACTGCATGTTGCTATCATCTCTAGCAGCTCATTCCTCAGAAAGTCCCGCAAGTTCATGACTCGACACGTACAGCTTGCCAAGCTCACATTTGGGGTTTTAAAAGATCCCTGAGCAGCTTGAAAAGTCCAGAAACTAGTGACGAAATGTCCTACGCCAGTATGTCAGAGTCAACCTCACATCGCATCGCTAACTCGGGATTTCCAGAATCTTCACTGCAAGCTTTGGAAGCTCCAACTTCTACCTTTGCAGGGTTCATTGCTGTCCAATCGACTGTTGTAGTGCCACGCTTCACACTGGAATCTGGAGTCGAGTTGAAGAACGTCCCAGTGGCTTTCAAGACATGGGGCAAGCTGAATGAAAAGGGCGACAATGCCCTCGTCATTTGCCATGCGCTCACGGGAAGTGCCGACGTCGAGGACTGGTGAGTCTTGACTGGGAGGCTGTCCAATGCAGTCTTGTTAGTATCATGAACTAGCTGACATGACAGGTGGGGACCGCTGCTTGGACCGGGGCGAGTCTTTGACCCAACTCGTTTCTTCATCTTTTGCGCCAATGTCATCGGCTCACCGTATGGAACGGTCTCCAGTGTGACTATCAATCCTGACACTGGGCGTCCTTATGGTCCCGAGATGCCAGGCAGTAGCGTCAAAGACGACGTGCGGTATGTCAATGAATGCCAGGCTCGCCGCTGACCAATAGACTACACAAGCTCGTTCTCGACTCTCTCGGCGTCAAGTCGGTCGCCTCAGTCATCGGCGGCTCCATGGGAGGCATGACAACCCTCGAATACGCACTCAACACACCTCAAGGCTTCGTACGCTCCATCATCCCTCTCGCCACTTCTGCTCGTCATTCCGCATGGTGCATCTCATGGGGCGAAGCCCAACGCCAATCAATCTACTCTGATCCAGACTACAGAGATGGCTACTATTTCGAAGCGCCGGCAGGTAGTGAAGTCGGTCAACCTACGAGGGGTCTTGCGGCTGCTCGTATGGCTGCGCTGTTGACTTATCGCTCGAGAGATAGCTTTGAATCGCGGTTTGGGAGAAAAGCTGGTGTTGGCGGGGCCAAGAAGTCAAGTGTACCGAAGGGCGGTGTACGTGTCATGGGTGGACCTGAGACGACGGATCCATCCGTCGGAAGCGAGGCAGACGTTGCTGCTGGCAATGTAGCAGATGCTGAGGGGTCCGAAGTGATCTCAACTACAGAACTCCCATCAGGGTCAAGGACACCGAGAGAGGAAGCTTGGCAGGCTCATAATGATGGTCATCGTGGTGGACACCAGAGCTATGGCTCGTCGAGAAGGAACACTCAGACTGAAAGCGAGGATGGTAGTCAAGGATCGCCTGTGGCGGAGGATAGACCTCTGACGAATCTGAGCTTGGGTGTGCCCGGTAACAAGCTTGGGACAGGTGGCGAGCGTGCGCCAAAAGTGTTTTCAGCGCAGAGTTATCTGCGCTACCAGGGTGACAAGGTTAGTTCACGGCGACGAACAGGAGCTGACGTCTCAGTTCACCTCGCGCTTCGACGCCAATTGCTACATCCACATCACACGCAAGATGGACACGCATGACATCTCACACCCATCATCCGTCAAAGCCGATCCCTCAACTCCATCCAACCAACTCCCGCTCGTAGATTCAACAGCCTCAGAGGACGAACTCGAAGCCGCTCTCCATCACGCACTCTCCCATCTCCCTCCAGCGCTCGTCATAGGCATCGAGACAGACGGACTCTTTACAACATCTGAACAAAAAGAACTCGCAGCTCATATACCGGATGCCGAGCTCGTCATCATCCCAAGCCAAGATGGTCACGATGGGTTCTTGCTTGAATTTGAGGCTATCAATGGATGGGCTATGGGGTGGCTAAGAAGGAAGATTCCGGAATGTTATGCTGGGCCGCCGGTTATGACTGCCGAGGAGTATGGAGCGGATCAGGATGGCTTTGGAGTTAAGAAGGAGAGTGTATTTGGTGAGGCAGAGGCGGATGTTACTCGCTGGTAGATGTATGCTTGCAAATGTACTTGACTTGACTGCTCATTTGCGTTTTCTTTTTTTGTTTTCGGACGATGCTCCGAGAACATAGACTAAGTTGTCGTGATAAAATGTGTTCAACTGACTGTCGAAAGCTTCTCGCAAGGGCTGTACGTCAAAGGCGGCGTCTTCGAAAATAGCGCCTAGAACGGCTTTGAGCGCGACGACCAAGCACTGTGTGTCAGTCTATGCTAATCAGAATGAGGTACCTTTGGTGCGGTAAGATCTCGCCAATAAGGTCGAATGCCACGATACTGGGCGGATACAAGATGTCGTTCGTGTGTATCTATTCGAAGGCGATCAGATGCCGTGCCCGTCATGATCTTGTGAAGGCCGACATCGATAGACAGAGCGGCGAGAACTTGCTTGGGCGTGATAAGCTCACTTTGTGTCTGTGGTAACTCACATGATTCACTGCAGACTCCTGGTTTGTCAGTAAGGGGCATCGAAGCTTGCTCACTTTAATCAAACACATGTTACCTTCTGTCTCTTTCGAGTGCTGCTTATGGATCGCTGTCATGATCACTGATGCACTCAGTGAATGACGACACGAGTCACGTACAATAGTCCAAGACAGCGTCGCCGAGAAACTCTAATCGTTGTCGCCGTGGCGATACGTTGTCAGACATTGAGACCGCCTGCTCTGTCAGTCGTGAACCTAGAGTTCGAGCAAACTTACTGCAGCCAACAATGAAGAATCGCAAAACGTGTAGCCCATGGCGGCGTGTGTTTGTGATGGCTCTCTAGACTGCTGGGAGATTGGACAAGCACGTAAAGAAGGCCATGGTCTCGCTGGCAAATCGACGCCTATTCGTTTGGCCACTGCGAAAGCCTTCTCCAAAGAGTTTCCACAATCACTCGCAGCTCCGATGAGAGCTTCCGCTACGTCCGCGATGCGCTGCCTCTTAGTTTTGTAGATGTAACAGGCGAACGGACCTTTGCTGCGAGCTCCGTACCCTTCACAGAGCGAGTTTCGCAGACGAAGCCAGCTGGTACAAACTCTTTCATTCGCAAAGGTACATGTTGGATGCAGTCATGCAGTCCCGCCCGAGCCATATTCTCCGCGAGCTGTTTGTTGTTTACAATCTTGGAGCGCGCGCCGTTGAGCGCTTGATCATTGGCGTTTGGTTGCGTGATGTAGAGAGAAGTTGTAGCCATTAGCTTGAGCATAATATCACCTCCCGGGTCAGCTCGCTCAAGGTTTACTCAACGTACCAAGAAGTTCAAGACGCTGATAGTTCCACGGGCGAAGGGCTGATGGTGCACACAAGGCGCTCGCGATGTCAACGACGGGTAAAGATCTGTCAAAGTATGTTTTGTTGATAGTCTGAGCAGCCAGCAGGTCGTCCAGGACTGTGAGGATGGAGGGAATGCATTGAGCTGCGCGGTAGACGCTGTTGGTTTAGCCATCTTCTAAGCTATCTAATGCTCCCTACCTTGCTTTTATGCCATAGAGCAAACAATTTGCAGGAGGCACATCTGGAAAAATGAGCACAAGTACAGTTACAGTCGCTCACGACTCACTGATCGACGGTGTCCTTGGCGCCACCACGCTACTCGGATCAAGGTATGAGCTCGTTGCTGGAGCTCTGGTCAAAACCAAATGACCGTCACCCAAATTGTCTGATTCGCCATCCACCTCGGTTTTGTACTCGATATAGAATCTCGCGGAAAACTCTGCGCGATACGTAGTCATACCGTCCCAAAAGGGATTAAGCGAGTTTGTTCCAAACGTGCTTTCGACCGGGATCGGTCGACATATGTCGGTGATCGCCATTGTCATATCCTCCCACAAAATATTGGTGTGTCTGACCCTCCGGCGACCTGTTTCTTCTCCTGCAAACCATTGGGCAGGAAGTATGAGGAATGCTACTCCATCCTCCTGTAGCTCCAATGGTCGATTGAGCACAGCTCTCAGCAAGACCCGAGTGAATTGCTTTGCACAAGCTATCTGCTCCGAGTCAAGCAGAAGACGATTCTTCTGAGCAGTCACCTTGGCCTCTTCGAAGTCACTGCAGCCGAAGAAGGGGATAGACAAGGTTTCGTCCAGAGGTAGGGGCTTCGCGGAAGCGAGCACGAGTGCCGAAGCAACCGCGGCCGGCGCCCATCCGCTGTTTTTTCTGCTGAAGTCGAGTGTCGCGACATGTAGCTTTTGCGATGCTGCGCCTATGGACTCCCACATATCGCAGTAGTCCAGTTATCAGCTGGTCTTCCTCCCTTGATGGGGATAGTGGTCGATATCTAGCGCTGCATTAGTCGAGAGGACAATCATTTTATGCTCGGGAACCAAACAACACGTCACGACTTTTATCATCGGGCCGAGTGACCCGTGCAGGCCGCTGTCCCCAAGCTCGACCGACTGCTTCCTGATTACTACAATCACCTTGATATCTACAACATGAGCAAAGAGACCATCCTGATGTATGTGGACGTCTTTACGGGCCACAGTATCTGAAGCTGACCACAAAGCACCCGCAACATTGGCCCAGACGCCATGGCTCTGCTCGAGGCTTCGCCGTACAAGGTTTGTTCTTGTCCAGCGAATGATAGTAGCATCACTGATGACTGTCTAGCTCATTGTGAATCCTCATGACTCTCCAGCTCCACGCTCGTGGGTCCTCGAGAACCTGCCAAAGTGTCAAGGAGCGATTATTATGCATTCCGCGACCGAGATCGTCAACGAAGAGTGGCTTGATGCAGCTACGAATTTGCGAGCTCTGGCGACCTTTTCGGTTGGCTATGGTGAGATCTCCTACTCATGTTTGAAACGGAGCTAAATGCTAAGACCATCTCGATCTCAAGGGCTTGAAAGCCAAGGGTGTTAGAGTCGGGTATACACCTGGTGTCCTCACCAATGCTGGTCAGTTGGTGGTTATCACTTGACTGTGGCTGACCACGTAGTGGCGGACATTACTGTCATGTTGACCCTCATGACTCTTCGCCGGGTCGAAGAAGGTTTGGCTATTGTCAAGTCCGACGGGGTGCGTCGCCGTTGCAGTCTAAGACTAATCTTGAAAGTGGCCCAACATGGGCTGGGCTCCATTCATGCTTTGCGGACCTTCCCTCTCTCACCCAAACCTTACGCTCTCCTTCCTCGGATTCGGCCGGATTTCCCAAGCTGTTGTGACCCGGCTTTTGGCTTTCACGAGCAAGGAGCACCCGCCGACGATCCAGTACCACTCGAGCCGTGCTCGTGATAACCAAGCTGAGATCGATGCCGAGTTCAGCAAGACTTATGGAGTCACTGTCAAGCGCGTTGAGCGCGATCAGCTCGCTCAGGATGCCGACGTGCTGGTACTGCTCTGCAGTCTCAATGAAGGCACGAAGCACTTTATCAATGAGGACTTCTTGAACAAGATGAAGAAGAGCGCAGTGGTCATCAACTCTGCCAGAGTGAGTCTTGCTACCACTCGTGAAGCATCTGACAGCCAAGGGCGGTGTAGTCGACTCGAACGCATTAGCAGCAGCTTTATTACAAGGCAAGATCTTCGGCGCAGGCGTTGACGTCGTCGAAGGCGAGCCCAATGTTTTGTCGGACCACCCTCTGGTCAAGGAGCCGCGTTGTGAGTGAAGCTGTCCCTGGTGCCTGATCGACGATTAACCTTCCTTTTCTCCGTGATGCAGGTATTGTTCTGCCGCACTTGGGTTCAGCTGATGATGACTCGCGCAAGGGTATGGCGAGGCTCTGTGAGTGTGCCTGGGGCTGATGGGTATGGGACTGACAAGTACAGGCGCGGAGAATATATTGGGAGCTATGAGTGGCGGGTCTATGCCTCAGGAGCTCCAGCTCTGAGTGTTCGCGGCAATGACAAACGTCCAACGGATAGGTACAGGGATTCAATGTATTTCTGTCATTTGACATTGGCAATTTTAGCATGCCCAACGCTTCAGATCTGACGCTGGAAACTCGACCCTTCTCTTGTCCCAAATCCAGAGTCCGTTCATCCTTACGTAACAAAGTTGGTACTAGGGATCACGTCCCCACTCTTTTATCCGCCCACAGTGCAGTCTTTTGTTCTTTAGAGCGGTGGGTCACTTCACAAAACGTGAAAAGAGACGGTCATCCACGACCGCTCGCGAGCTTCAAGCAAGAAATTCCGCAGGAAAACGAGCAGAGTCATGGCAGCCGTTATTCCACAAACCAGCATGGCTAAATGGGCTTGTGAGTCACTTGCAACCGCTTATACAATGCTATCTCTGATGCGTCTGGAAAGACGACTTTGCTATTCTGTTTTGGAGAATTGTCATCAACCTCTTCTTCCGCGAGATCCGGTGCGTCTCATGGCGAAAATAGATGCAGGCGCTGACGTTTGTTGCAGACCACGAGGAGCCTTCAACATCCCGAAAGAGGGACCTGTTATGTTTGTCGTTGGCCCGCATCATAACCAGGTTTGTTTCATTGACTTTTTGGAAGTATGGAAGCTGATCATGTGCAGTTTGCCGATCCACTGCTGCTGGCATCTGAAGTTCGGAAAGAGAGTGGTAGACGTGTTGCTTTCCTTACTGCAGCCAAGGTGCGCTGACCTATTCGGACTCAATGGGCATACTGACGCCGCAGAGCATGCAGCACCCGTTTATCGGAAGAGCTGCCAAGTTGATGATGAGCAGTGAGTAACTTGAATGCGGGAACGAGCTGACATCGTAGTTCCCGTCGTTCGAGCTGCCGACATGGCCAAAACCGGCTCGGGCCAAATTGTTCTCAGCGACAGCGACCCTACGCTCGTCAATGGAAACGGCACTAAGTTCACAACAGAGGTCAAGCCGAGATCGACACTTGTCCTGCCCAAGTCGGCCGGCTACGCCACTGCCGAAGTTGCAGAAGTCGTGAGCGACACCGAGCTCAAGTGGGTTGTTACGAAAGCAGACTGTTACTGACTCCAGACTCAAGCGTGAGTTTGCAGTACCAGCCAAGAGCGGCCCCTCGGATGTCAAGGCGTCGAATCGTGTACGCTCGGAGGGTGCTGGAGGTCTGGCATACAAGGTGCTGCCCCACATTGACCAGGAGGAGACGTATGGTGCAGTCTACCAGCGTCTCAATGAAGATGGCTCCATCGGCATCTTCCCCGAAGGTGGTTCCCACGACCGACCCGACCTCCTCCCGCTCAAGGCCGGCTTCTCCATCATGGCTATGGGCGCCATGAACGCCAACCCCGACCTGCGTGTTAAGATTGTCCCTGTCGGCTTATCCTACTTCCACCCTCACAAGTTTCGCTCGCGTGCGGTGGTCGAGTTTGGCGCTCCTATCGATGTCCCTCTGGAACTTGTCGAGCTCTATAAGAAAGGCGGAAGCAGTAAGCGTGATGCTTGTGGGAAGCTGCTCGAGGTCGTGCATGATGGTTTGAAAGCTGTGACTTTGCGTGCGCCGGACTTTGAAACACTTCTTGTAAGTCTCAAAACTTTCACGAGCGCTACTGATTGGCAGGTCATCCAAGCAGGTCGACGATTGTACAAGACACCAGGACAGCACCTCACCCTCGGCCAAGTCGTCGAGCTCAACAAACGCTTTATTGAAGGCTATCTGCACTACCAGCACGAGCCTAGGATTATTGAGCTTCGAACCAAGATTATTGCTTACAACCGACTGCTACGTGATATGGGCTTGGCGGACCATCAGGTCGAGCGCGCGACCAACCGATCAGTCAAGAGTGGCGCTTTGTTGATCTACCGCACGGGTCTGCTGCTCTGGTGGGCCGCTCTCGCTCTTCCTGGCTTCTTGACGCACGCGCCAATCTTTGTGGCTGCCAAGCTCATCAGTCGCCGCAAGCAAAAGGGTCAGTGCCGCTGAAATGGTGCTAGTTGTGCTGACATGGGACAGAGGCTCTCGCCGCTTCGACTGTCAAGATCCAAGCTCGAGATGTCATCGCGACATGGAAGATTATCGTCTCGGTCGTCGCGACACCATTGCTGTACCTCGTCTATGCCTTCCTGATCACCATCATCGCCTACCGCCTCGACTTTGCTCCCATGTGGCGCCATTGGACACCTGTCGCCGTCATTCTTGTCCTCCCTTGGTTTGCGATCAGTGCTCTCAAGTTTGGCGAGGCAGGCATGGACGTCTTCAAGTGAGTGCAGTGGTGCTTGCGGAGACATTCCTGATTCATAGGTCTCTTCGCCCCCTCTTTGTCTCCCTTGTACCTGGCAATCAGCGCGAATTGAACAAGCTGCGCGTGATGCGTGAATCGCTTTCGAATGAGCTTAGTGAGATCATCGGTGAGTCTGCATCGAGTCATGACGGCAGAAAAGCTGACGAGACAGACGAGTTTGGACCTCAGTTGTACGAGAACTTTGATCGATCTCGCATGTTGCCATCCGCTTCGGTACCGCAGACGGGCAGTCGACCAACCATGTTCAGCCGCAAGAGCCACACTGGTGACTCTGTTCTGTCGCACCCGATGCTTTGGCTTGATGAGCGCATCTTTGGTAAGCATTTGGAATGAAAAGACGCCGAGGCTGACTGGCAAGGTTGGAGTCGCAGTGCCGCTGTCGGAGCTGCTGCATGGGATCACGCCAAGTACGACCGAATGCGAAGCGAACCTTCAACAGCCCCTGGCTCGCCCACTGAATCAGACGATGAGTTTGAAGCTGATATTGATTACGATGATGTACGTGCCTCTTTCCAAATTTTATAGAAGAGCTGACGAGACAGGTGCTAGCAGTCATGGACTCTGGCCACGCCACGCGCTCTCCGCGGAGCAAGCGTCGTCGAGCCACGTCTCGCGGTGGCAAATCATATCATGACTTGACGGCTCTGCGCTCCGAGACGGAAGATGGGCTTAGAAAGAGACGCGCGGCTGATGGGGAGGGAGAGGTAGAGGGAGAAGATGAGTGATGGGTTATGGGTCTTTTCATTTGATTGTTCATATTACGATTATGCATCATGATACGTACGAGATTTGCTTGTGCCGCATACGTCGGCGAAGTGTACATGTCTCAGACTCACACTACGGACTCGCTCGAGACATTATACAGGCCAGTGAATCCACGTCCCAGCCGATGAAGCTCGCAAAGCGCTTTACGACTCTGCGTAACCGGCTGGTCCAACCTCGACTTTGTTAGCTATTTCTCCCGTATGATTGGGTAAGGCATGAGCTTTCAGCATAGGCGGACGCGGCGCTACGCATGCTGGCTGAAGTGCGTCGAGAGCTTGATTGGATGGTACAATGCATTGGTACATAGACTGCGGGCTAGACGCGTCAGAGTGCACGGGCTGGACGCGACTTGTGGCGATGACGTATTCATGCCGTGCGTCATCCTGAGCGAGCGGAAGCAGCTTGCTAAGGAAACGAGGCAGCAGAAGTATATTAAGAATTGCAGCTCTTCTTCCTTTTCTCCATCATCTTCTGATAATATCAATTAAACAATGAACAACTTCGGCACCAACACTGCATCGACCAACGCTACCACTGGTGGTACCACTGGCACCGCCAACGGAGACTTCCTTGACAAGGGTCAGTACTAAGCTCACTCCTTCAGCTTGTTCGAGCTGGGGGAAGAGTCATTATTGGTGCTGACGCTCGCTTAGGTGTCGACAAAGCTCTCAAGCAGGGCGGTCACGGCCAGAACGCCTCGACTACCGAGAAGATCTCTGACGGTCTCCGTTCCGGTATCAAGAAGGTTAGTACCTATCATCGCGCAGATATCGAATCTAACTCTGTAGGTCACTGGCAAGGATGTCGGCTCCGACAAGCAGATGACATCAAACTAGAGGAAGAGTTGAAGCAGGCGTGATAGGCGCGGCGTATGAAGTCTAAATGAATACAGTGAATGAACACCGGTGGGCATGATCTTCCATTCTCTATTGTGGCCTCTAAGCCGTGACTATCTATTCACTCGAGTGTAGCCGGACCAGCTGCAGCAACGTCACTAGGGTCACATCGAGCTTGTTCGAGGCCAGATGCTTGGCGACCAGAACACTACCTCGATCCACCAGCTTCAGATGTCGAGCAAGTCAATGAACAAGCTTCCTATCAAGCTACTGTTACCCGGCCGGCAGGTAGTCGAGATGGGCCCGAGTTCGGTCGCGATGGTGATCGAGATGGACCGGCTGGGAGAAATGGGCTTTGGACGAGATGGGCCTCCTGAACCTCCTGGCCATGGCAACGGGTGAGACGCTGGTTTTGGTTCTGGCTCTGGTCGGGAGGGGCAGAGCAGGGCGGGCCAGGCGGCTTTGGTGGCGGTCGGCAGGTCGACTACAGCATTGACGGGGTCCAATGCACCGTCGCCATCAGGGCCAGAACCACCAACAGGCTATCGAAACGCACCTCCAGCTCAGTAGACATACGGGCACGGTCCACCTTCGAATTTCGAGCCGCGTGCAGGCGCACCTCCTGGCTTCAATTGTGGCGACTATGGGCCTCCGCCGCTTGATTCATCGCCTCTGCGCGCGTGGAGTGGAACTGCCCAGCGCATGGGAGGATCAGTACCTTCGTAAACGGACATGTTGAGGACGTTGCCGGGTGAGCCGCCTCGGAAACCAAGAGGTGGCAGAAGGAGATAGATCTTTCCTTGTTCGATTGATGACGATTCTGCGCACGTCTATACTGGTTCCATCCGCAGCCACACACATCGAACTTGTGTGCCCTTGCAAAGCGTGTATGTACAGGTATTCATGATATGTCATCATCATCAGACTGAAGAGTCTAACCACGCAGTTCGAGAAGATGAGGAGGAGACTGACTGATCAGCTTCGTTCCTTGTCCGCACTCACCGAAGCCAGCAGTATATTATCGAAATCGGCCTCGGTAAAGTCCGGCATCGACAACAGGCTGTCGTATTGCGTTGACGTTATGAAGCTCACTTTGATCTTGGCGAGCATGGCCATAATCTCGGAGGCGATTAAGGTCTCGTCGAGATCGTCGTCAGAGTCATCAGAGGACAGAGAGCTTGAAGGCCCATTTGCTGAATCGTGGGATGGTTCGAAAGCAGATGCTGCAAAGACGTCAAGTGTATTATCCATCCCATGCGCCTCTAACCCCTGGCAGAGCGGTGATGGTGCGCCTCGCACCGCAGCAACGCTAGAATCCATTCCTGTCAACGGGATGGATTGTAAGGCTATTTGAACGTCAGTCTCGTCACCTATCTTGTCGCTGCCGATCCAGAAGGCTGGTAATTGGCAACGCCACCTGTGCATGCCATCCTCGTCGACAGCTTGATGCTGGCAAGATGCCTCTGATGGTGTGTGGAGGGATGCAGTACCGTCAGCAAAGTGGGACACTATTGACGTACCTGACGGCGCATAGAGAGATTTCTCCGGAGGTAGCGCAAGCACAGAGCCTTGCTTGTCATTTGCCACGTGCAATTGAGATGGGCGTGACCTGAATGAACACTCTTCCTGCAGACCGACCGGATCAGGGCTGGGATGCGGAAAAGCGACATGTGGTGGAATCTCGAAAAGCTCGTCGACGGGTAGGTCCAGGAATCGCCTTAGCTCGACCAATAAGGGCGCAAGAAGGGCTTGAAGAGGCTGACGACTGGCAGCGAGGGGTGTGTCAGAGACCTCGTCGTCCCATTCTAGGGGCTGCTCGTGACAAAGTGTGTGGGCGAAGGCCTGAGCCGCCTGAGTCTCCTCGAGAAAGTCACTAACAGTTTGGGTTCGTGCAAGAGGCCGAAAAGATGCCGACACTTCTATTGCTAGCCTATTTGGCGCAACCCATGCAAGACGGGAGAAAGCGAGACCGCATAGCGTCGACCCAAATCGCGTCCCGCCCATTTCGTTGGTGGCCAGAAGATAGCATGCCGCTCGAGCGAAGCCTGCACGTGCATGTTGTGGGTCACTAGCTAGCTTGACCTCGACGAACGAAGCAACAGCACAAGTTGTCCAAGATGGAGCCAACACGGATTTGTTGGAAGCTTGGGAGGCGTTCGACTGCTCTTTGGACGTTGTAGGTTTTGGTGCGGACGCCCTCAAGCGATCTGAAGCGGAAGCTGATGAGCAGCGAGAAGTGTTGGTCAGGGGTGTAGGAACGAGTGGAGTTGCTGCTAATAAACGCGCAATCTCTGTAGGACTATAAGTCCGAACAATGAGGCAGATGTCTGGCTTGCGCATGTCAGCAAGGGCGTTCGGGGTCATGTTTGGGTCTGTAGACAGCTTGAGCTTCTTACGCGCTCCAGCCTCAGATGCTTCATCTGCAGCAATAAACTTGCCTATGTTTGTCAGTAGCGGACGAGACTGAAACTAGCTGGGACTTACAGTTGGGCTTGCGGTACTTTTCAGTCTCCGTATAGATCCACGTCTGCGTAAACAGTGGTCTATTAAGGCTTCTCATCTTCTTCAAGTCGTCCTCCCAAAAGGTACAACCCGTCACTACTTTTCCAAGAGCAGTTGGGACGATGGAGCCGCGAAGAGTCGGAAGAGCACTTTCCATCAAGTTGCACAACCGATGTGTGATCGCCGACTTTCCCGCTGCTCCTTCCACTATCTGCTCTAGTTTCTGAAGCAGCAGACCTGCGGTCTCTAGGTATTGCCTACTCCACTCCCGTTCTGGCCCTACAAAGTCTTTGATGAGTTTCATGGTTGATGATGATATAACCAAAGGTGTCGCTATTCAAGCTTAAAGATAGACGGCTAACCCCTAGCATGACACATATGACGTGCATGCTATCACTGACGTTCATGGCCGCCTGCTGCAATACCGAGCTCAAGCTGATAGCAAGAGAACGACATTGCAGCGTCTCTTCCTCCTTGAAGACAGCAACAGCATAGTAATCGCCACATATGGCATCTTTGATCGGCAAATTTAGCTTGACAGGCCTCCTACAAAAGGTAGTCGTCGATCAGCTAAACTCGTATGTCAAGCCATATGTCGAGAACTTGAACACGGACGAGGTCACCTACTCTGTCTACAATGGTAAGACGGCTTGTATTTCTATGAGGGCTGGAGCTGACACGTTTAAAGGTCGCGTCGAGCTCAAGAACCTGCGTTTGAAGAAGACGGTGCTGGAGCGCTTTGGATTGCCTGTCGATGTCGTTGCTGGTGAGCTGGCTTCAAAGTCGCATAAAGGATGGTGCTGAGCCTCAAGGCGATATCGGTCGCCTCACAATTGAGCTACCATGGCAAGCTCTGGGCTCTCAACCAGCGAGAGTCAACATCACCGACGTCTACCTCCTCGCTCGAGCTCGTCCACAGGGCAAAGTCGATCCAGAAGAAGACGACAAGCGCGAACAAGCTGCAAAACAAGATCGTCTCCGTTCAGCAGAAACAATCGATCAAGCAGCCACCCAACTGGATCTCGAAGCGGGCGATGCGAAGCCCGGCCGAGCAGCTGCAATCATCAGCAAGGTGATTGATAATCTACAAATTCATGTCAGCAATATTCATGTGAGGTATGAGGATGGGCTGAGTACGCCTGAACATCCTTTGGCGGCTGGGTTCACGCTTGATGAATTCCGCGCGGTGTCGACGGATTCGAACTGGATGGAGGCGTTCATTAGCAGCAGTCTTGAGGGTGTGCACAAGGTGAGTTGCAGTCTTGGCTCAGATTAAGCTCATGTTCAGCTTGCCAAACTTCAAGGTCTGGCGGTCTACTTTGATACAGACACACCGAGCATCAGCAAAGCAGATGATGACCGCGAAGGCACGATCAACGCTCTGCGCGAGATGGTATGCTGATCACGTCCTTCTGCACTGACTATCAGCTCGAGAATGCCAAGTCTACGTCCAACCCACATCAATACATCCTCAAACCCGTCACAGGAGAAGCACGCGTCATCATGCACAAGAGCATGTCTGAAGAGATGCCAAAGATCGATGCTCAGGTTCTCTTCGATGAAATTGGCGTCGTGCTTGATCGTGATCAATACCGAGATGCGCTGTCTTTGGTCGATGTTTTGCATTTCTATACCCGCACACATGCTGTGAGTGGCTTTGTGATCAACAGTGTGGTCGGCTGATTGGCAGTACCATCGCTTCAGGCCTTCTGAAGAGGTCTTCGAAGCCAACCCTGCGAAAGCGCGTCTTAAGTTTGCTGTTGACGCAATCAGCTCCGAGGTGCATGAGCGGCATCGAAGATGGACGTGGGAATACCTCGCCCAGCGACGTGATACGCGCAAGCGCTACGTCGAGCTCTACGTCCACCGGCTCGCCGCGCCCGACCAACCGCCAAACGCTGAAGACGCGGCAGAGCTCAACAAGATGGAACTCGAACTCACGTACGAAGACATTCGATTCTTCCGCTCCGTCGCGCGTGCGCAAGCCAAGAAAGACGCAGTGACGCGGTTGAGATTGGAGGAGGAGAAGCGCAAAGCGCAGCCACAGCCTTCAGGCTGGTCGGGCTGGTTCTGGGGTGGTGGCAAGCATGCGAATGAAGGCGAGGGACCAACTGAGGCAGATCAGAAGGAGATTGACGACATCATTGAGTATGACGCTTCTGATGCGTTGACTGTTGGATCGGTCCCGAGCAACTTCATGAAGCTCAGAGTCTCGGCAAAGCTCAACAAGGGATCCTTCGCGCTTCAGGACGAGCCGCACGGTCGAAAGGCCGACATCATTGCGCTTGTCTTTGATTCGTTTTCCGCTGATGCTGTCCAGCTCGTCGATTCGATCTCGGGCAAGATTGCGCTTGGTGGTTTTAGGGTCTATGATGGCACGCGTGAAGACACGCTCTATCCGCAGATTGTGCGCGTCAAGGACGACCAGCAGTTGCCAACTCGGCAATCTAGCCTCACGGAGCGAGGTCATGATGGGGCTGTTGAGGATCTGGAGGACGAGGATGATGATGATCAAGCGGTTGCGGAGAAGGATCCATTCTTCGTCATGGAGGTCGAGCATAATCCGCTGGATGGACGGGCAGATAATGCTGTCACGCTCAAGATGCGGCATCTTGAGATCATCTATCACAAGGGCTATATTGAAGCTGTTGTGCAGTTCTTTAAACCGCCTGAGAGCCAACTTGAGTCGATTGGCGCATTGCTTGTGAGTTGTCTCGACTTGCGGTCCATTTGTGGCTGATGGAGACAGGATCAAGCAGGTCAGACTTTCGACAATGTTCGCAAGGAGACTCGCGCTGGGCTAGAGTATGCGCTGGAGCAGCACAAGGTAGGTTCTCGTGGGATCACCGTGCTGCATGCTGATGTCACAGACACTGGACATTCATCTCGACATGAATGCTCCTATCGTCATCATCCCCATGGAGTAAGTCTCATGCTCCGCCCGAGACTGATTCCCAGTGTGTCTGTCAAGAACTGCCGCCATCTCGTGCTTGACGCTGGTCACATTGCCGTCGTTAGCGCTCTTGCCAACAAGGATGAGCTCCGTGAAATTCAGAGCAAGCGAGGCCGTCAGTATAACGATGAGGACTTCAAGCAGCTCGAGGACCTCATGTACGACCGCTTTTCACTGCGCTTGGATGATACACAAGTCCGTTCTTCGGCATTGGCTGACTCGCGCTGACCCCGTAGCTTCTCATGGGCGATAATCTCGACCACATTTTACTTGCGCTTGATGACCCCACAATCGCCGAGCAGACGCACGAGCACATCGTAGAGCGCATCAATATGTCTTTCGATGTTCAGAACGCCATCACCAACGCCCCAAACCTCACTCGCGTCAAGGTGACCGGTCACTTGCCCGAGCTTCAACTGAACTTCTCCGATCGCAAGTACAGTACGTCCAGCATTCATAGCGCCAAGTAGCTAACCCGTATAGAATCGCTGATGAAGTTCATCGATGTCGCCATCCCAAAGTTTGGCGATGATGAGCCCCGGGCAGCGTCCTCGGCTGAGCGACCCAAATTGTCAGCCTCATCAGCCGCTTTCCGCTCTCGGGCCAAAATCGAGGAGTACAATCTCGCCGATGAAGATCATCATGATGAGCAAGGTGCGGCAGACGAGAGCATGGAGGATCCCAGCGAGCAGTTCTTTGACACTGCCGACAATACTACAGACGTAAGTTCATGCATCGCCTTCGCTGACGATCAGTCGCAGCGCCTAGACCTCCGACAGAAGACCTTCCAGTTCGACTTCTCGGTCGGTAAGCTTGAAGTTGCTCTCTTCAAGTCGACATCCGAGACGACTGAGAAGCCACTTGCTACGGCGGCACTTCAGGGCTTCGGCTTGACCTTTGAGCTGCGCAAGTGGGACATGTCTGTCGACGTCTTCCTCACAACTTTGACGCTCGCCATGAGCGCTGCTTCAAAGACTGGTCAGCCGTTGCTATCGGCAGCCAAGTCGTCGACGGCCGGTCAGGACGCCAGGCTTCTGAAGGTCCGCTACTCCAAGGTGCAAAAGGAATCTCCCGAGTTCATGACGAAACACGACGGTATCGATCAAAGTGTCGAAGCTGCGCTTTCCGCCTTCACAATCGCTGTCGCTCCTGAGCCAATTCTTACCTTGTACGACTTCATCATGACCACTTTCGTGCCGCACGACGACGAAGCGGCAACTCCGCAAAGAGACGCGAGCGGCCAGTTTGTGGCACAGCCCATCGAGTCTCCCTCTGATGACAAGATTCGCATCCGTGTCAAGCTCACAAGTGTGCAACGTACGTGTACAATGTGATGGATGATCGCTGATCGTCAAGTGCAACTCGAAAACAATGACATGCGTTTCGCCACCTTGGCGATCTCTGCCGCCGACTCCGCCGTCCTCTTGAGAAGCGGTACACTTCGTGTTAGCGCGCGAATCGGCAGTCTCTCCATCGTCGACGATACCTCCATTCAAGTCGCCGACAAGTCCTTCAAGGAACTTCTTGCCATTGAGGGTCAGGAGTTGGCCGACTTCAACTACGAGACCTTTGATCCACAAGACACCGAGACATTCCCTGGCTACAACTCGGCGATTACTTTGCGTACCGGTTCGCTGCGCTTCACCTTTATGGAACAGCCGATCCACGACTTGTATACCTTCGCCCTCAAGTTCGCCCGTATGAAGGCTTTGTACGACGCGGCATCCCAGGCTGCCGTTCAGAGAGCGTCAGAGGTCACCCGTATGCACTTTGACATCGCCGTCAAGACACCTATCATCGTCTTGCCTCGAGATGGCCTCACTTCAACGGATAAGCTAGTCTTGAGGCTCGGTGAGATCAAAGCCAAGAATGAGTACCTCGCCGACGCCGGAGATGTCAGCACAATCAATGCTAGCGTCGAAGGTATTAACGTCACTTCCGAGCTTGTCTCAGGCAGCAGAGACGAGCTCGCCGTCTTGCAGATGGTTGATGATGTGCGTATCAACTGCGCTGTCAAACAGTTTGGAGACAAGGATCATCGCAAGAACGCCGCTCTGGCCGACACCAGTATCAACGCAGACATGACCGATGTGAAGATGTCCATGACGCAGCGTCAATATGTGCTTGTCATGGACCTTCTCAAGTCTTTGCCGGCTGCTTTGACACTAGACGAAGACGCCGACTCCGATTTCGAATCGGTACCTGTTACTCCTGCGTCATATTCAACGCCATCCACCCCAGCTCCCGAAGTCCTTGGCGAGGATATGCAGCCAGAGTTGAGCCTCACAAAAGTGACTCAAGACGGCTCGGTAGTTCAGCAATGGGCTACTCTCAAGCTCAATTTCGTCGTCAATGCCATTCAGATCGAGATCTTCGACAACAATGCTGTCTTCAGTGCCGACTTACCCGAGCATAGCATCGCTCGCTTCGCAGTGGTTGGAACGCAGGTGGACGTGAAAGTATTGTCAGAGGGTGGCATGGAGGCCGAGGCGGCTCTCAAGACATTGGCTTTCACGAACACCCGAAAGGGCGACTCTCAGTTCAGAGAGATTATTCCTGCCGCCAAGCACGAAGGCAACCAGATGTGAGTGATTTTTGACTCGCGCCGGCTGAAAGAAAGCATGGTGCATTACACGGTATCGGGTGGCACAGAAAAATCGTCTTTGGCCATCGTCACCGTCGACAGCCCTAGGGTCATTCTATCCATCGATCCGATTGCAGCACTTCTGGACTTCGCACTCGCACCTTTCAAGGGCTCGCCTGCTTCTGAGGATGAGGACGAGCTGCATCAGCTCGATGACGAAAAGCCAAAGTCGGCACCCACTTCGCTAGCATATCGCATCGAGGTCGTTAACGCGACAATCGTTGTCTTGGCTAGCGACACAGACCTCAAGACTCAGGCCATCCAGCTTTCCATCAAGGAACTCATCATGTCCCAACAGGTATGTAGTCGCGCTGATAACGCCCTTGCTGATTATAGCAGGCTATTATGGCTCTGAAAGTCGATCAAATTGGCATGTCCTTCGGCCGAATGGACAAGCCAGCAGAGCGGGTTAGATTCCTTGACGATCTTAACATTGCACTGTCTCTCAACGCCGGGCGTCCTGGCAAGGCTTCTGATCAGAAGACGAGCATCGACCTGGACGTGCCATCCGCTGTAATCTTCAGAGCCGCATACACCGACCTGCTCCTCATCACCGACGTTGTCAACAAAGCAATGGCAGTCGCCACCAAGTCATTGCAACCGACTGAAGCCACCGCTGCGCCAGCGGGTGATGACACGACAGATGGACGCAGCTTGACGACCGGTGCAGAGTCTACTTTGGCGCCCAGAAAGACCGAGGTCACTGGCCGTCGTCGTTCATCTGTCAACAGACGACGCCCTTCTACAGCTAGGACGACTGTCATTGTCTCCAAGCAAGAGGTGCGTTCCTGTGCATGAGTCATCGCTCACTCGCAGCTCAATGCAAACATCGGTGGATTCCAATTCGTCCTGGTCGGTGAGCAACACGAAATGCCCATGGTCCACGTCATGTCAGAAGCTTTCAAGCTTCGGATCAGTGATTGGGAGGGTGATGTAAGCTTCACAACATTTTGGAGAGTTTCTGACAATTTCGCAGATGAAGGTGAAGACCAAAATCTCGTCCTCCATCCGGTATTTCAACCTGAAGAATTCTCACTGGGAGCCATTGATGGACCCATGGGCTTTCGAGCTGGCTGTATGTAGAAATAGTGCAAGGAAAGTTACTGACAATCAAGGTATCTCGGGCAACGGTCAGCCCCGACGTGCGACCTTTGGACATCAAGTTCCACGCTACTCAGAGATTGGAGCTGAACATGACTTCGGCTTTCATCGAACTGGCCATCACGTCCCTCACAATCTGGAGTCAGCACGGCGAGCGGATCAAGACAGAAAGAGGGTCTGACTCTCCTTTCCGGGTGCGCAACCGAACGGGCTACTCCCTCTTGCTGTGGTCAGACATGGGCAATGGCTCCAAGCCGAAGGACGCATCAGAGATCAAGCAGCTTCCGGATGACGCGGATGTTCCTTGGCGATTCGAGGATCGGAAGCAAATGAGAGAAGTCAGTTCGAAGTGACCGCCGAACGATGCTGACACGCTAGAACATCTCCGTCCTCCGCCACAATGCTTTCGGGGTGCAAATTCAAGATTCGCCATGGGAATCTTTGCGAAACATCTCCGTGGACCGCGAAGGAGAGTACCCATACAACCTGAAACCTCGCCTGCAAGAGGTGTCGCATCAAATCACTTGTGACATCAGTCTCGTCGACAATGTGAAGATTGTGACCTTCCGATCTCCTTTCAAGGTGGAGAATGACACACAAGTCACTGTGGAGCTTATTGTGGTGGATGCTCATGGGAAAGCCACGGCACCTGCGAGGCAGATTGGTGCGCAACAGGCAGAGTTTCACTTTGCTGACTTTCTCAGCTCCTGGAGAATCTTGTCCATTGCCCCTTCTGTCAGCGTATGACAAGCGCTTCCGCCTACGTCCATTGCGTGAGTCTTTCTCCAAAGACAGACAAATCGCTGACGAGTTAAGACGGCTTTGGCTTTGACTACGTTTACTCCGCGCCGCTCTACTGGCAGCAACTCATGAGTAGGCCCATCCGGCCTATCGGCTGCAAGCCTCAGTCGGCCACGGGCTCCCCATTCTACTTTCAAGCGCAAGCTATATTCAACAACAAGGACCCTGCAACTCGGTTCGTCTGTCATTGGTGTGAACCTCACTGACGCAAATAGAAAGTACCCGCGAATGACACTGCGTCTGCGTGCTCCAATTGAAGTGGAGAATCTGTTACCCTACGACATCAAGTTCCGTATCCATGATCGACATACCTCGGAGAGCTCAAGTTCCTTCCTGGTCAAAGGTGGAGTCAGCCCATTGCATAACGTCGAGCTATCCCACCTTCTCCTCCTCAGTGTAAAGCCAGACACCGAGGCATTGAAGCAGAGCGAATACGCGATCATCAATACCGATGATCCCGAGCTGCCGCAAGAGCGACACTTCCAGGTGGTGGATCAAGAGAAGCAAGCTCTCATTCTGCGATTGCACTACTAGTAAGTTGCACGAATGCCGTGTACATGCTGATCAAGAAGCACCTATCCAGACTCGGGCGGAGCTTTCAAGGTGCAGATCTACAGTCCCTTTGTATTCCTCAACAAGACTGGGCTACCGTTCGATCTCGCCGCCAAAACCTGGGCTGGTGGGCAGAAGCCGATCGCAGGTCGCGACCAATTCGAGCGTGCGTCAACTCCTCGTACAACATTTACTGACTTGACAGTGGACTACACTCGATCCGAGCCAACTCCTTTCAGTACGCAACTTCGTGCGACATATTCGCTGTCTGACTTCTACAGTGTTTGGTTTCCCAAATGAAGACCGACGCAACAGATGCATTCTTCGGGTCAAGGACTCGAAGTGGAGCAAGGTGAGCAGCCTTTGACGTTCGTACACTGATCGCGTTAGCCGTTCTCCTTTGAGGGTGTCGCAGCGCATATGGAGGTTGTTATGTCGTCGCCGAACAATGACATTGATCACCACGTTGGTTTGTCCTTTACCGAGGGACTGGGCAAGGTACGCTCTTCTGAAAGTTATATCTGACATCTCGAAGTACAAACTCAGCAAAGTCGTCACCATTGCTCCGAGATTCATTCTCAAGAATACTTGCAATTTGGGTCTCAAACTCCGGCAACATACGACGCAGCGCGTTCTCACAGTGCCACCCAGTCACCGTGTTTCCATTCACGATCTCCAGAAAGGAGCACCTGGACAACTTTGTGTCGCATTTGACGACACTGACCTCAACTGGCAAGTCGTATCTTGAAAGTCTAAGCTGATCAGCAGGTCAGCGCCCTTCAATATCTCGGACATTGGCCAAAGTTACGTGACACTGCCTCGTCCGGGGAGTCGCTCTGGTCGGCAGTACTTGCTCCAGATCGAAACGCACATTGCTGGCTCCAGTATTTTCATCATCATTCGTCGCGAGACAGAGAGCTGGCCCCTGAGATTGAGGAACGACACCGACTTGCAGTTCAGCTTCCAGCAAAGCGTACGGCAATCGTGAAGGTCACTTGCTGACTATTGTAGGAAGAGGATGCTGGTGCACAGCGCAGTGATCGCCCGATTCGCACGCTGAAAGCACGTGAGACCGTGGACTACGCATGGGACTGGCCTGTGGCCAACATGAAGCGGATTCGGCTGGCCACGGATAACGTTGCGTTGCCGCGGGGTATTGACATGATGGCGATCGGTATTCAGCCGCCAATCAAGCTCGCTGCAAAGGTACGCGTGCTGCAGCTTCAGTGCCGACACAACTGACCGTTGGCAGAACAGAAGGTCTGGAACTGGTACATCGACCATCTCCCTCGACGTACGAGCCGACGGCAACTCGCAAATGCTGGTGATTTCGCCGTACAACGAGGACACCAATGTCTACAAGCCCGCACGTCGGCATGGCACTCTCCAGCGTACAGAGAGCATGGACAGCATAGCTACATCTGGCTTCGAGACTGCGACCGTCAGCGAAAAGCCAACACTAAAGCTGTCGGTCAGCTTGGAGGGTATTGGCATCTCAGTGATCACCAAACGGCTTGACGAGCTCGTTTACTTGTCACTGAGAGGTCTGGAGCTCACTTACGCGGACTTTCCTCAATACTATGACGCCAGCATCGACTGCAAGTGGATCCAGATCGATAATCAGCTCTTTGGTGGGCTCTTCCCAATCATTCTGTACCCCACGGTGGTGCCAAGGAGCGGCAAGGAGCTCGAGTCGCATCCCACTTTGCAGGCTTCGGTCGCGGTGCTCAAAGACCAATGTCAGTAGCTCGGGACATCCTTGCTTGATCCTGACCAAGCAGCTCACGGTGTCATGTTTGTGAAGTACGCTTCCATCCTTCTACAGTCCATGACCGTGGAATTGGATGAGGACTTCCTTTTCGCAGTCCTCGATTTTGCCAAGTTCAAAGACGCCTCTTGGAGAGAGCCGACGCCAGAGTGAGTCGCAAGACATGCCCGAACTGCTGCTGACGTCCCAGTGTGCTCATTGAGAACCCTACAGACATCCCAGAGCCCGACGTTCAGGCCACCAAAGCAGACGTATTCTTTGAGGCTTTTGCCCTCCAACCGGTCTCCTTGGAGCTGTCTTTCATGCGGACAGACAGAGTCAATGTGGACGAAAAGTAAGTCCTATGCCTTGAAGTTGGCTCACCGTCATAGAGTGTCGACTCGCAATCCGTTGTTCTTCTTCCTGAATGCGCTCACCATGACCCTCGGCAACGTCAACTCTGCGCCGGTGAATCTGCGCGCTCTTCTCATTGAGAATGTTCGTCTCGACATTCCATCTTTGCAAGAGAGAGTGTTGCTGCACTATCAGGATCAGCTGCTGTCTCAGATCTACCGAGTGCTTGGATCAGCCGATTTCCTCGGCAACCCTGTCGGTCTCTTCAACAACATCAGTTCAGGAGTCTCCGACATCTTCTACGAGCCATACCAAGGTATCGTGATGCACGGCAACAAGGATATTGGGCTTGGAATTGCTCGAGTAAGTACCACAATCCTTCTAGAATGCTGACGACGTTTAGGGTGCAACAAGTTTTGCCAAAAAGACTGTTTTCGGCATCACAGACAGTATGACCAAGTTCACAAGCAGTATTGGCAAGGGTTTGTATCGTTTGAGAGCTGAACATGAGTTGATAGTCAGGCCTGTCCGCTGCTACACTTGATCCCGAATTCCAAACCAAGCGCCGCATGACGCAGCGTCGCAACAAGCCCAAGCACGCATTGTGAGCTAATTGTAACCGAGAGCGAACTGCAGCTGACATTGCGTTAGGTACGGCGTCGCGGCTGGTGCAAGCGCCTTCGCGGACAGCGTCACCAGTGCATTCGAGGGCGTAGCGGTAAGTCAACAGACTGACAACGAGACGCAGCTGACATTTAGTCCAAACCAATGGAAGGCGCCGAGAAGGGAGGTGCCGCCGGCTTCGCGAAGGGTGTCGGTCAAGGCTTTGTTGGGTGAGTTCGCAATGCTGAAGGTTCATGCTGACAGGCAGATTGTTCACCAAGCCCGCTGTCGGTGTCATGGACTTCCTGTCCGCATCCACCGAGGGCATTCGCAATACTACCACGGTCTTTGATCAGAATGAGATTGACCGCGTCCGCCTGCCGCGACACATCGCTGCAGATGGCGTTTTGAGAGTACGTCGAGCGCAAGCGACATGCAACTGATCAAGCAGCCGTTTTCAGCTCGAGAAAGTCTTGGACAATCATGGCTCAAGGATCTGGGTGAGTTCCCGAAACCTACGCGAAACGCGTGCTGAACAAGCTTAGACTCCGGCGCGTACATGCACGAGAGCTACGTTGTGCATTTGGACATCCCCGGTGACGACTCTGTGGCGATCCTGTCATCGCAGCGGATACTGTTCGTCCAGCTTCGCAAACTCAAAGTGATCTGGCAGGTGCCGTTCGAGGAGCTCAAGTCGTTGAGCCTGGAGGAGAACGGCATCGGCTTAACGCTTCGAGGAGGTACACCAGGTCCTTTCCTCCCCATTTCGGACAACACCGGAAGGGAGTGGCTCTTCAGAAACATCGGGAGGTGAGTAACCCGTACCAGATTGGCAAGCTGATGCGCTGCAGTGTGGTGGAGAAGTACAATAGGACGCACATACAGCGAGAGACAGATTAGGAGAGAGCTTGATGTTGATGATAATTTGATACCCGCATGCAATACAATTGGGACACTTGACTATGCTACATGAAGCCACGGCAGGTCTCATTGAGGTCCAAGACTTTGCTTGCGCTCTGCCTCTATAGGACTGGTTGCTTTCTTGGCGTCGCCCTCTGCTTCGCCTTCGAACTCGTGATCAAAGTTGACGTCCGCACCTGTAGACACGGCTGCAAAGCCCACTCTTGACGGTCGTCTGCGAACTGGGGGCGGCTGCAGGCCTCCCTCGTCTGGGTCACTAGTTGAGACTTGCTGAAACTCGATATCGTCAGGCTTGGACTCTTGTCCAGAGAACTGCGATGGTCAGCACAAACGGCCTGCCAGTGGGAGGAACGTACTGCAACATAAAGGGCACTGCAGAGAATGATAACAGTGCCAAGCAGACTGAGTGCAGAAGGGTAGTTGTGGAAAACGACGCGCTCGAAGAACAGCGAGAAGAGGATTTGGAGATACATAACGAGTGAAGCTCGACCTGCTCTCTCGCGCTGAAGACCCATAGTCACTAGGATCTGAGCACAGAAGCCAGAGATCTGCTTGTTAGTGCAGGTGTGGGAGAAGGGAGGTCACGCACGCCAATGCCAAGAAGCATAGTCCAGCCGAGCGCCGTCTTTGGAATGACAAGATGAATTTGGAGGATGAGGATGGCACTGAGCGTGTCAGTCTGGACGTACAAAAGCTGGCTCGACTCACAGTGCTGACGCGATGGTACACCAGATGGCAAAGTAAGAGATGGAATGAAGTGGGTGGGCGCGTTTGCCTATGGCTCGGATAGTCGTGTCTTGAGGACGTCAGCAATGCCAAAGCCTCAAGCCTGCAACTCACAAGCACCACTTGCCCCCGCAACACCGACTAACGCCCATCCCACAGCTACCATACGCTCTTCAGCAGTCACGACATCTTTCAGACCTCCAGCAGCTTCGTTGATGATCTTGTCCGTTGACGACCCGGACCAACCGCCTCTTGATGCCGACTCGGGCGAGACGCCGTACGAGTAGCGTTCTTTGGGATCTGAGATGGCGCCGAACAGATAAGGTGGTCGAGAGATTAGGATGACGCCAAAGAGTGAGATGACTGGAGGTCAGTGGATGCTGGTAACCTGATGACGACTTACAGCCGGATACGATTTCCTTGCGACCAAGAGCTTCGTTGAGGGCAATGTAGCCTAGCAACGCTGTCACAGTAGGAGATAGAAAGGACAGAGTCGTAGCATCTGGAAGCCTGCTAATTAGCTGCGCGTTCACGAGCTCTGTGCACGTACGAAAGCGCCTTGAGACTGCTGTACATTCCTGTCAAGCCAAAGAAGCCCAAGGTACCTCGTAGTACCAAGAGCTTGCGAACCTCGGGTGGACCCAGCAAAGGGTTCGGATCGCGTGTCCACTTGAGCCACACAAAGCATCCAGTAGCTGTGATGATCTGTAACTTGTCAGCATCTCGAGATAATGATCAGGAACAGTGATCTACACTGCTCATTTCTGACAGAAACGCAAGTCAAGTACTCACCATGCGAACAAAGACAATCTGCATGACGGCCATACCATTCTCATCTTGCAAAATCTTGACGCAGAGCGTCTGGCCACTGAAGAAAAGTTGAGATGCAGCGATCAATTGGAGTCCAGTGTTGGCTTGTTGCCACTGCTTGAAAGCGGCCAACTTGCGGGCGAGTGCTGTAGGGACTTCCCAGGATTCACTCAATGGCAGCTGGACTCGCCCTGGAGGAGAGGACGAGGTCATTGCTAGTTCAGGAGAACTGTTGAGCTTTGAAATGGCTATGATGCCCCAAAAGTTACGGCCCCGCGCCGCGTGCCTACCTGATCGGCCAACCCTCTGATTTTTACCTTCAGTCTACTTCCACCCTCTTTTGCATTTGCATTGTCAAGAGGTAGCCACAGGACGAGGATAATCGATCATGAAACTCATCAGCTGAAGGCTAAGCGATCCGCAAGCTAGAAAAAGGTATGCATCTAATTCACAGACTGACAAATGGACATTACAAAGCCAGCTGCGAGCCGTCATAGCTGTAAAGCGCAATCTCGTCCTCCTTGGTCGTGCTCTCAATGATCTTCGTCCTGTCATGATCAGCAAAGTTCTCCAAGCTCCATTCAGAACTCACATGCCGTCGATCGACACATCGATCGTGATATCCGCCTGCTCGCCTCCCATGTCTGTCTTGACCCATCCAGGGTGAAGAGGCTTGATAGCAAAACCCTCGGACTTTAGTGCCAAAGCGTAGTGGAAAGTCAGAAGAGTTGCGGCCGACTTGGTGGGCCCGTATGCTGCGCCGAGGGACATGCCCATGTTCTTGGTCCATGCGCCTGAACCCATGATCGAGCTGATGGTAAAGATCTGGCGTGTGTCGGCTTTGCGGAGGAGTGGGAGGGCAGCATCTGTCAAACGGGCGACACCAATCACATTGACGTCAAAGTTGCTGCGCAAGGCTTCGTAGTCACTGGCAATTGTCAGTCCAGAAACACTACCAGTCTTTGACTCACAGCTTGGTTGCGCCATCGAAACCTCCAAGCATGGTGCTAGACAGACGTCAGCCTTAGCCCAAGCCTGGGCGCGCCACGTACCCTGCGTTGTTGATAAGAACATCCAGCGAGCCATGCTTCTCCTCTACGATCTTGATGGCAGCCTGACCTGTCAGCTCTCTTGTCTACCTGTGGATGACTCACATCAACACTCTCTTGGCTTGTGGGATCCAGCTGCAAGACGTGAATGCGGCCATTAGACTTGGCGGCCAGATCGTTGAGCGCCTTGGCAGAGATAGGGTCACGGGCACCTGCAAAGAGGGCACGAGACTCGTCTTGCGCAAGGCGCTCAAGGAGCGCAAAACCAAGACCGCGGTTGGCACCCTGAAAAAGTTAGTCTGCATCGGCTAAGAATGACGTACTGAAATGAGGAAAGATGGCATGCTGATTGAAGGTGAGGTTGGAGTTTTGTGAGTTGATACAAGAATGGGTGGGTGTTATCCTGATAGAGGAGTCCATGAGCTTTATAGCAATGGTGATTGCATCGGCGTTTGAGCGATTCATGACGGACATCGGCTAATGGTCAATTATATCAGTCATAGAAAACGCATTGCCGATGCCCGGAAACGGGTATTTCAACAATGAAAGCTTTCCAGGATCTCATGGCGGCATGGAGAAGTATACAATCAGGAAGAAAGAATGTTCCCATTGCTCATTAGAATCTCAGGCTTTGTCCGGCGGTGAGATCCCTCTCGAAAGAAAGCGAACCGTTGGTTCTTGTCTGGGCGTCGATGACAAAGGTGTGAAAAATTTGGACCGACTTCCGGATTATACAGCATAAGCAATGAGACGTTGGTGAGTACTACATACCATCCATCGGCTGGGCAACGCAAAGCTTTACACCGCACTACTTAGCATGCATTGCTGGCCGACCCTCCACCGCGGATGCCAATCGCCGCGACAGACTCAGGTCAATTCGGTCTGAAACACCTTTCTTCCTCGCAGCGCGGTTTTCCCCCTCCTTCGCGACTGATCCTCCCCTTAATCGTCATGAACTATAGCTTTACATGTCCTGAGTATCGTTAATTCTAACTGTTGGCGTGATGATCGACGCTAGCATGAACGCGCTAACAATCCCAACAAGCCGCTAACGTTGCACTTCATGCACAGAAACGAGACATGTCCACACAACTTTAGCTTGTAGAGCTACACGTTATGGACAGGAGAAGACGACGACATGATGGGTTAGACAAGCGCCTGTTGGCTCTCCCAGTGATAGCTCTCTTGCTGTGCATCGGTCTGAGATCGACTCCTGGCACCAAAAACGCAACACCTGAGAGGCCCAACGTACCGCAGGGAAGCGATGGCCGACACGCTTGGAGGCAGCGATTAGTAGCGATTGGAGACTTACATGGTGGTGAGCATCTCCATTCTCCATGGCTTGTCTCAAACTGAGTGCAGACATTGCAAATGCTCACAAAGTGCTACAAATGGCCTCCATAACGTCTGCCTCTGACCCAGGAAAATGGGCGGCTAGCGGAGACATTCTCGTGCAAACTGGCGACATGGTGGATCGGGGGACCTATATGATTGATCTGTACCGTCTCTTCCAGTCGCTGCGAGGGCAGGCAGAGGGGCATGGAGGAAAAGTCGTCAGTATTCTTGGGAATCACGAGATGATGAATGCTATTGGAGATTACCGGTGCGTACTTGCTGTGAGACTAGATGTGACTGATGAACAGATACGTGACCAAAGCGGATATTGCGACGTTTGGCGGAATCAAGCAACGACAGGAAGCTATCTCAATCAATGGCTGGCTGGGCCAAGAGTGGCTCGCGAAGTAAGTTTACTCTACTTCTCCTTCATCGCGCTCACACTACAGCTACTCAATCACTGCGGGCGTCCCACTCTCTCCATCATCTTCAGCGCCAGTTCTATCATTCACGCACGGCTCACTTTCACCGTCCTTCCCACATCTCCTCCCTTATCCCTCGCGCATCAACACTCTGGGCTCAGACCTTCTCGAACGCGCACTGACGCCACCATTGCCCAAGCCGCATCCTCCAAACCCGTATCAAGGTCTCCCTGCCGGTTCGACCAAGGAGGAGCATGACTTGTATGGTAATGAAGGGCCGCTTTGGAATCGTGGACTTGCTGCTGAGGACAATGAGCACCTTGTCTGTAGTTGGGCCAGGGAGTTGAGGGAGAAGCTTGGCGTGAGAAGGATCATTGGCGTCAGTTGCGCATCTCTAATGGTTCGAAGCTGATTTATCAGGGGCACACGCCTACCTTTGATCGGATTGTCGACCGGTGCGACGCCAGCATTATGATCATTGATACAGGTCAGTACAGACTCAGAGCCTACTTGCTGACAGTGTAGGCATCTCGTACGTATACGGAGGCGTACCCTCAGCGCTCGAGATCGTCTACACTCTCGATCCTCTGGAATCAGCGCCCCATGAAGACCCACTGGTGGCGACAGAGGACAAGTACGCGCTCGTCAGAGGGAGAAAGTACAAGGAGACAGAAGTCGTCACTGCCATCTATCAGGACCGCAGAGAGGTTCTGAAGGTGCAGGTCGGTGAGGCAGTGTGGTGAAATTAGATTGTAGCATAGAATCACATCTTGCATGTCGCGTCACTGAGAATCCTTCTCCAATAGTCGCCTGCTCGTGTCAGTAACGGCCATCTGGTCAGTCCCCAGACTCACTTTCTTGCCTGCAAGACCATGCGCTCCTTCCTCTCCTTCAACTCACGCTCGCGCTTCTCCTTGGTGTCCTCCCATTTCGCGCTAGAGATTGCACCAACTTCGGCTTCCACAACCTTCTCTTTGCCTTTTGCAGATGGTAGACGTGGTTGAAGGCCGTAGCGGTCGATCAGAGAGGTGGCGACGACTGGTGTTGAAGGTAGAGAGTCTGGCTGCGTTGTGGGAGGGGTTGAAGGAGCTGGTGGAGTCGGGAGAAGTGCTTCAGGCGCAATAAAGGATGCAGGAGGCTTGTTCATGCGCGTGAGTCAAACGTGAAGCTTCTAATGAATACTCACAGCAGGCAGGAACCCTCTCTCAAGCAAGTCCTCACTCGTCCGCTGAGCACTCTTGGTCTTTGAAAGGGAGTAGACGATGTTCGCAGCTGGGATATCGGGGAACGCCGAGTGTACACTTTGCACCTGCCAATCAGTCCTTCTCCACTTCGTTCCGCAGCAATTTACCATCTCTAGTGTCACTCCTGGAATACTTCTAGCAGAGTCGCCGCCCGAAGAACCTCCACGTCAGGCAAGCTTTGGCACACGATCAACTCACGTTTGACGATCCATCTCACTGCGTAGAAGACGACGGCTAGAGCTATCAGAGTAGGCAGTAGGTCTTCCATCACTGCGAGGTTTTGAAACGTTTGATTGACCTGGAACGAGGCGGCTGAATTGCTCTCGCTGCAGGCAGGCATCGACGTCAGGTCCGAGCGTAATAAACGTAAAGTTGCTATCAGAGCTAACAAGCCCATCGCCACCCAGCTTCTCTTCTCAGTTCTTAAATCAGGGAAGACCGAAGCAAACGTCATAGTGACAGAGTAAAGACTATCTCGGACTTGAACTGAACCGTGAAATGATATCAAGGATACATAGCGAAAAGCAAGTTTACAAAGGCAGCCACGCCGAATAGCGACGAATCGCCACTCCATCTCCCGCAAGCTATCCATTACCAAGTCCAAGCTGAACAATGACATAGCCATTTGCAACCACCACAACTCCAAAGATCATATATCCAAGCACAGTCAAAACCCTGGGGCTTCTGAAATTCTTACTCTCCCTCTCCCCCTCCGGAATCACGTTCCCATCACCATCGATTTCAGGGCCCTTGACAGTCATGATGCTGTCTTTTGAGCAAAGCCAGACGAGTGGGAAGATGACGGAAGGTAGGACGAGAGAGAGGAGGACTTGCGTTGCGACGAGCATGGTGTTGAGGCCTGGTTTACCGATTGAGGCTGCTACGACTGCTGATGGGATGACGCCGATCAGACGGGTACAGAGTCTGCGGACAAAGGGAGAAGTCTTCCATTCGATGAAACCTTCAGAGACGACCTGCCCTGCGAGGGTGCAGGTGATGGAAGCGCTTTGACCGGCCTGTGGGTCAGACAAGTCTCGATTCTCGAAGAAAAACTTACGCAGAGAAGAGCAAGCGCAAAGAGGAATGAAGCAGCTGTACCGACATATTGCTTGACAAGCGCATGCGCACCAAACAAATCCGCTTCTTTTCCGCTAGCCCTGACCAGCGGATCAGGGCTATAGAAAAACGCAGCACCCGCAAGGATCAAAATAGCAGAGTTGATAGTGACTGCAAAGCCAAGAAGCGACATGATTGTGTCGACCTGATCCGCTTAGCTTCTCTCCATGCATCGACGTAAACGTACCGTCGCGTGCTTGAGGTGGATATCAGCCCATCGGATCCGATCAAATCGCTTCATATCCTCCTCAAAGTCTCTCTGACGCCTAAGCATCTCTTTAGCCTCTTCATCAAGATCCATCTCCGATGCCAAATCCGGCACAACGTCCGTCGTGTACCCCTCAGACTGAATCGGGAACCGCTTTGAATCACCGCTCTGAATTCGCTGAATCTCGCGCTCCGTCCCGGTAGCAGTGACTTGCGTTTGAGCAAGCTCGACCTGTTCTGTAGTTTCAGGAGCGGATCGACGACGACGGAAGAGCTTGAGGCTTGGCATTGCGAAATCGCGGAACGAGCGTTTAGGTTGGGGTGCGAGCGGGACCATGTTGAGTCTATCGACTGTAGAAAGGTGTGAACCGAGGAAAAGAGCGTGTGGCATGACGGTCGCTGGAATTATTAGTAGTGACATAATGTCTTGGCGCGACTGACCTCCAATGATACCGACACCGAGGTAGAGTGCCGAAGGGTCGATCAGAGTCTACTTGTTAGTGCTTTTGATGTGAATGCAACCTACCTTGGAAGGGATATAGCCCTCGAAGACTCTGGGCCAAACAGGCTGAATCTGGTGCAACAGAATGATGAAAGAAACAAAGACCGCCAAGACCAAGCAAACAATGACAATCTCAAACATCATCATGCCCTTTCTCCCCTGATCCGAGCTAAAGAACACAAGCAGGATCAAGACATCGGCAGCGGTAATCAGCACACCTGCGTAGATAGGCAGTTTCGGAAACAGCAACGCGAGACCGATGGCGCTACCGACGAGTTCGGCGATATCGGTTGCGATGATGGCTGCTTCTGCTAAACCATAGAGTGCCCAGAGGGACAGTTTAAGAGGTGTACGGTAGCGAGGGTAGCGGACTTGAAGACGTTGAAAGAGGAGGCGCGTTTGAGTGGGTAGGGAGAGCGAGGTTGCGATGCCAAGCTTTAGGGCTTGGGTTTGGAGGACTGCGGAGGTTAACATGAAAAAGATTGATGGGTTGCAGGACTGAGTGTACGTACCGACTGCACCGAGACCTGCGAGGAGAACGACGAACAAGAGCTTGTAGCCATAGTTGGCTCCGGCTTGGAGATCCGTAGCCCAGTTTCCTGCAGTGTGAGTTTTCGTTCCGGTGTGTGCATCACAGCGTTTGTCTGATAACGGCTTTGCGAAAATGACAATCACTCACCTGGATCGATATATGCGACAGCAGAAACGAGGCCGGGTCCAAGAAAGTTGACATGGCTATGAAGATGCGTCAGTGATCGGTTGATTCGATGATCCATGTGACACGGTACTGACCGTATGCAGACTCTGCCTACGTCTCCAAACGTTGGCATCCGGGTTGTGGCCATCTTTCTGAGCCTATCCATGATCATTGTGTGGTGGTTGTCAACAAAATCAGGATGGTTCGATGTTTGACCGGTCAACTTATGGACTCTAAATGAAACCGGAGCGGGCCAAAACAGATGTACGTAAGAACAGATCCCCGATCGCACGCACACCTCAGCCATAAGTCTTGGCACGTGATGACTATCGGAATTACTCGCTTTTACTGATGGCTACGGGAGAGTTGAAGCATTGTAGTAGGAGCATTTTTTGTCGAGGCAAGGGTGGATAGTATTTGAGGGCGAAGGTATCGATCGCTGACTTTGAGCGATAGCCCCGCCGCACATTCAAGGTCTGACTCTGCTAAATCCGCTCTCAGCGGGTAGCATCCGTCAAGAGATGATTCGACTCGACGCTAAAGCTCTTGGCTATATGTTATCCGCAGGTGATGCATGCATGGTCGTGCTAACGTTTTAGACTCTCTCACAAGTCAAAGTAAACCCCAAACCGCCACACTGCCTCGGGTGTCCGCACAACCGAGGCCTCGGAGATCCGGAATGACGATCGCATAATTCGCACTTGAAGTGACTTTAATGTAGATGTAGCAGAGATGCAAGCGGCGCCTCCTCCTCCTCCTGCACTCTCCTATGCGCCAATAGTACAAGTAGCATCCCCATGGACATTCACACAAGGTCTACTGTTTGGCCAGGCCTCATTTGTAGCGCTAGTCTTGATCTTTATCAGATATGTCGTCTTTCAGACTGTCGAAGAGCCTGATGAAGCTGCGTGGCGTGCTAGACGAGAAGCAAGAGCTGTAAGTCATACTTAATGTCCTTCCTCAAAAGTAACGCGTTCAAGCAAAAAGCTCCCATCCTCTCGACACAACCACCAATCCCACCAACAGCAGCCGACCTCCTTTTAAAAACAGCATACGAAATGTCCTCACACGGTCCAGAATCAACAGACTGGCTCAACGTCGTCCTAGCACAGATCCTACAAGGCTACCGAAATGATTTGCTGAGCTCGAGTGGTGAGGAAGGAGCGAGGGTTAGGATTGAGAAATGGTTGAACCCAAAGGGGAAGACTAGTTCTTGGTTGGATCCTATCAAAGTGACTAGTTTGAGTCTTGGAAGGGGATTTCCGCTTTTAAGTCATGCGAGGGTTAGGCCTGCTGATGGCAAGGGCGGTGTGGTGAGTCTTGCAGGTGGTGAGGGATACGGTCGATCCGTTCGACTGTCTTTCGAGTCGGCATCGCGTTGGGGATAGGCTGACGATCAGCGCGTGGAGCTGGACCTCGATTATTCAGATTCGACACATCTTTCCCTCTCAACATCAGTTCTCATCAATGTCCCAAGACCTCGTTTCGCCGTACTGCCAGTCTCACTTGGGGTCGAGCTGATAGGTCTCGGAGGCACGGTGAGTCTTTGCTTTTTAAATCTGGATTTTGCTGACGGGCAGATGACAATGACAATACATGATCCGCCAAATCCCAACGAGAGACAACATCTCCATTTGTCTTTGTTGCCAGACTTTCATTTGAATGTCAAAGTGACGAGTCTTGTTGGCAGCAGAGCAAAGTTACAAGGTTTGCCTAGTCTCATTGAAAACATGAAACTGACTTGTCAGATATTCCCAAACTCGAACAACTCGTCATCGCTCGTTTACGATCAGTGATCCAAGATAGACTAGTCTACCCCGCCCACCTCTCCTTCGGTCTCCCAAAACTCCTCTCCCCAGCCCTCTCGGCCTCTCCAATTCTGCAAGGTGTCGATCCAGACCACTCTGTCCAGCCAACGGCGCCAAGCTCCGAATCAGGCCTCGACGAGAGAGATTACGCAAAGCCAAAGCCTGTGTCAAGGCCTTCGTATGTGAATCTACCGCCTGGGGCGCTGCATGCGACGGCGACCGCTCAGCCGAAACCGCTCAAGTTCAGAGGGCAGTTTGCGAGTCAGCCGACGACGCCTATGCTCGGACTAGGGCAGGGTCAGGAGAAGAGATTGGGTTTTGGGCAGAGTTTGCATTCGTGATGAAGCGCAGTGATCAAACTGGACGCGGGGACAGCAAAAGGCAATAAGTATGAAACAGCACTTTCGAGAAAGCACTTATGCATCAGTACATTTGCAAATCAGTTTGCCACCTTGGCAGATGGACCTTTCGACTTGACGTTGAAGACACCCTCTGCTTCGAGGTCCGACATCCATCTCCAGAACTGAGCTAAAGGGAAGCTGAGTCGTTCAGCATCTACTAGCCTCCGTCATGCTTCACGTACCCGGCCGCATTGTTCATATCGCCTTCGATCCCTTCGAGGAGAAGGCCGCCGATTCCACGAGATGAAAGTCCGCCTGCGCGATCATGTCCTTCGCCTGAATCCACATAGGCTTTCAATAGCTCAACCTGAAGCTATCAGCAGCTGAAGATGTCACTTCCTGGCGCGTACCGAGTTGTCATTGAACTTGATGCGTGTGGTCACAACCATAGTCCTGGTTGTCAGGAGCTCGAGACGCATTCGTTTGCGTGGAACTCACTGTAGCTTGAAGCCCGGCTCCTCGGCAATCGGATATACTACTGATCAGTGGTCTCGTTTTGTGCAGGGACAAACCGATCGTCACACCAGTCACAACCTCGCAGTACTTGCCGTTCATGTCCTGCAAGGACCGCAGCTGGCATGTCAGCCTTGTCATTTGGAGGACTTACTTGCTCCTGTTTGTTCTTGGGCTTCTCAAAGATCTTTGGCGTCAAGCCGGCAGCACGAGCATCTGCCTCTGGAGGGAAAATGACAACTGTATCACCTGTGACTTTGTGAGCGACTTGCAGCCTGCAGGTCAAGCGGCAAGTGACGCACCTGAGATAACGAGATCAGCTGGGATACCTAGGCCGACCAAGCGGCCGTACACTTCAAGAGCCTGTTCGTCAGTCTGAGCTGACTGAAGCTCGCAGCACCTTTTCTTTGGCTGTCGCCACCGGATAGTCAGCAAGGCATTCAGTGAATAGCTCTTTTGGAAGGTTCTCCTCGAATGTAGAGGGAATGATCTCTGGATGGAAGCCCTATTGCGTGAGACTTCAGCTGCTGGTCCTCAACGTACCACTAGAGCAAGAATATCCTTGCGACGAGGACTTGAGGATGCCAGTACAACGCGTTTGCTTTTGAGACGCTCAAAGATGGGCAAAGTCAGAGCTGACGCCGAGACACACGACTTCTTTGGTATCACGGTCATAAGATTGGGAGATGGAAGATAAAGATGAAAGAGGTATCGATATCCAAGCACCGGCCGTGACGTCTTGTACCAATGCCCAATTTGTCTTCTATCGCGTCCTTTGTTCCTATTTCCTTTGAACAACACGATCATTGACGGTCCGCTGATAGCGTTCATCTCGCACGTTCGCCAGATCACCATCGCTCAGCTCAACGGAGACCGCACACATGGGGTCCAGTGACGTTTGGCGATATGTCCAGAGCTGGGCATAGCCCTTCAGACGCGACGGGTCCAGTCTGTCCTTTATCGACGCAGTCTTGGGCCAAAGCAATGCGGATTCGTCCTGACCCTTGCGGGAAGACATGTTGGGATGTGACTGCACTGAATGCTTTGAGGTTGAGGGCTGAAGTCACAACGGTGTGGAGCCGGACATCTGAGCATCGAGCAACGACAGATGAGGGCGAACCCCACAAAGTGAGATGCTGTGGCCGTCAAGCATGGACAGAATCGAAAAGGTGATGGCACCGAGTTCATCACATGTCGCTGAATAGCCCATCCTGCTCGAGGTCGGACATCCATCTCCAAAACTGAGATAGGGGAAAGCTGCGCGTATCAGCTTAATCTCTTGTGACAACAACACATACCCTGCCACGTTGTTCAAGTCGCCTTCGATGGCTTCGATCAAGAGGCCTCCTAATCCTTGAGCCGCAAATCCACCCGCACGATCATGCCCTTCGCCAGCGTCAACATACGCCCTCAACAGTTCATCCTGACACGATCAGTCGCTTGAGACGGTAGCGCATGGTCCTTACAGAGTTCTCGTTGAACTTGACAAGTGTAGAGGCCGATATAGATCTCTTTATCAGTTCACGCGTCTCGGAGGACGTATATACTTACTGTAGCTTGAAGCCTGGTGCGTCGAGGGTTGGATACACTGTTCGTCAAGGATGCCCGCGCATTTACGCGTGGACTCACCGATCGTCACACCCGTCACCACTTCGCAGTACTTGCCATTCATATCTTGCAATGAGCGCAGCTGTCATGTTGGCTTCGTTGAATTGTAAGACGTACCTGCTCCTCCTTGTTCAACGGCTTCTCGAGGATCTTTGGGATAATCCCATCTGAATGTGAAGCATCTGACTCCGGTGGGAAGATGACGACAGTATCCCCTGTCACATTGTCAATCCCAGCGCTAGAGATAGACAAATCGCACCTGAGATGACGAGGTCGGCAGGGTTGCGATCATCTTCCCGCATTAAGCGCTCATACACCTCGAGAGCCTGCATATCAGTCTCAGCACCCATGATAATGATAAAGGTACCTTTTCTCCAGCTGTTGCGATAGGATAATCGGCCCACCGTTCACTGTACGTCTCCTTTGGCAAGTTCTCCTCAAAAGTTGATGGGATGAGTTCAGGATGAAAGCCCTATGGCGTCAACCTTGCAGCTCGAAGGTGACCACTTACCACTCGAGCCAAGATCTCGTGACGGCGAGGGCTCGCAGACGCCAAAATGACTCGTTTACCCCTGAGACGTTTGAAGATAGGCAATGGCAAAGCTGACGCCGATACGCATGAACTCTCTGGCTGAAATGACATGAGTGAATCAAACGAGCGGATTTCACAAATTCCTGACGAAGGCGGCTATAATGCGGAAGCTTCAGTGCTGCTCTCCAAGCAAGCTGCAAGTATGTCGCAGCTAGCAGCTAGCTAGCGAGTGAAGCCATTCAGTGCTAGAAGTTCTCATCCATTCTCTGCAGTGCAGGGTTAAAGCTTGAGCGTGGTCATACAGTTACAGTCAACTTGGCAGAATGCCTCATCACCTATGAACAGCGTTATGTGCCTTCCGAGGACACTAAATTCCATGCTTGACGTGTGTCGCATTCGAAAATTCTGTCAAACTTGGCCTTCGGTCTCAGCGTGGACGTCATCTACCACTTGAGGTTTCGTAAATACTCGTTGTGGGCGCCCCAGCTCTCATGAGGATTTGCTACGCTTGTTGAGATGCATCGCACCCTCGTTCTTTCGGCCTGCGTGCGACAGCAGGCGACACTCGTACCAAGCAATACAGGAAGATCGAATGAGTCAGATGTCGACCAAGTGTCGCGGATTCCACTGCGAAAGTCGTGGCAGAAGGAACGGAGTGTTCCGACAGAGGTTGTGGCCGTATATCTGATGCATGCAGGTGAATCATTCACGAAAGGTGGATCTCTATACAGTCGGAATCATTGGTATGGAGTTTGATCTTTTGATGAATCATTACCAAAGGAAAAGGTCGTTTGTTGAGACAGGCTGAAGGACGGGACGATGATGGGAGACATCGAAATGGGGATGGGACGAAAGACTGGACGTCAGACGAGGCATATCAAGACGACACATACTGTAGGGCAGGGTTTCAGGCTCCTGCTTTCTTCGTCCCGTCAATTTGACTTCGGAGAGCTTGCTGCCGTTTAGAGCTACGCCGTTTGTTGCTGATATCTGCGAGCGCCGAACGCTGAACGCTGCTCGTGGCGTGACCTCCAGCTACAAGCTGATTGCCAGTCATCGCCGGCTCGACGTCGTGAGTGAATAGTCGGCCACCTACGACCCGCTTGCGAACGAAGGCTCTCCACAGCAGAGCGAGGAAAGCCTCGAGCGCACTAAAGGCTTGAGCGGTGTTGATACCTGGATATCGTGGGGTGATGAGGGGACCCACAGTGAGACTGCGCGGGCCGACGAAGCAGTACAACTGATTCCAGCCATCACTGATCCTGACGTACTCCGCATGACAGTCTCGCGCGCTTTCGTATGCCCGAATATTTGTCAATATTGTCAAGTAGTACAGGTCAGCTTACCCAAACGAGTATTTCGCTAGCCTTTTTGTATAAGGGATCAGACAACTTCGCGTCCAGGCTTTCCGGCCACGCCGCCCTGCCAAGCAAAGACGTCTTCCCAACCACCAGTCCAACCTGCACGCTCTCGCTCTGACCGGCCAGGTCTTGAATGGCGGGCGCGTAGCGTCCGATGTCGGGAAGGAACATGATGCGCATGCTGTGAGGCGATTCATTCGGCAGTAAAGGCTCTTGGTGCATATAGGTCTGTGCAGAGATGTAGATGGCAGGCTCGGTGCTTGAGGCCACGGGAACGTTGATTCGACGACGTAAAGGCAAGTAATGGCCATCGGAGCGAAAAACGTCTGCCGGGATGTCCAAGTGGAACATCAACGCGCCCACTTTGGAGACTTTGCCGTAGTGGCTCATCTCCATATCACGAATCTCAGACTCGGAGAAGACCCAATTCTTGATGGCGACACCCTGGTGGAACAAGGAGACGCCCGAGACGAAATATGGGACCTTCTTCGCGCTGATCTCGGCGTTTTGTTCCAATGCTCATGGAAAAGCTGCACTGCGTCTGACACGAGTTTCGCATCACTGCGCAGAACGAACGACTCGGAGAGAGCGGTCGAGAGGTGACGAATGTGGGAAGAGCGGGAGGTGGGGATAGGGGTATCAACCGGAAAGTCTTCTAAGGCGCCCAGTACGCCTGTCAGCCCACCCGACTTGCCTGATTCCGCCAAGCGTTCTCTGTACTCCTGCAACTGCTCGGGCGTACAGGCCACTCGCATTGGCGAGCGTGCTCGTTTGATAGGGTCTGTCATTGTTGAATGAGACGGCGACGGACACTAAGCCCTTGGCCAGCATTCAGTTGCATTTATACATACCCCCCATGTATGCGCTCAGGCGCCGGCGTGCCGGCGTGAGTCGTGCGTCGTATTAAGCGGGGGCCAGCTGATAGGCGCGACAATCAGTTACGTCGAGGGTTCTGCACTGAGCGCGTTCCCGATTCTACTCCTTTCCAGAAGATGCAATCACTACGCGACCCCTGCTACAATGAGCTTGAAGCGGCGTCTGAAACCGCGTTGATTACTGCCGAGGACTATGTTACACATCCTAGCTGCAGCTCAATGCTGTGTTGTGATTCAACGTATGCATAAAAATACAATGTCGTTAATCACATGCTGCAGCCTTGTAGATTGAGAAAGCCCTTGAATGTCAACGAGAAAGCCACACATTCCGAAAGGCAAACAAATCAAAAGCTAGTAGCTTGATAGCTTTTCGTGGAATGCGCAACGCCAAGCTTGGCAGTTGCTTGCAATAGGGGTCGGGCACCCTCCATTTGGCTCACTTCAGGGTCCCAGCAAGACATCTCAACAATTGAGCTAGCCTTTGACGAGCCTCACTAGAATCACAGAGTCAATCACTATGAACAATAACGAGCTCGACGCCCTCACACTGAACCATAGTCGAGAACAGACAATACGTGTCAATCAGATTGGACACGCCGGGCCGTTATTGCAAGTCTTGAGAGAAATACCCCTCACTCGACCGCAAATGGAGGCGTCTGGGAGTGCTTGGTCGCGGCCAAGGGTCGTCCGTGAATGCAGAGGAGAGTCAGCTCTTGTTCCGGTGGGAAGGCAGTCTCATGCTCTCAGGCCAGCGGGATTGCTTCTAGGAGGCATCCGATTCACAGCTCAACCCCTTGAGCTGCAGCTCGCGGCTCAACAAGCAACGTCACTCCGGCTCGCTCAATTGACAGCCCAGCAGCATCCAGTGACGATCGAGTTTCAGACCGTGCACTCAGCTGCCTTGTACGAAGTCAGCAAGGACATCAGAGGCTCAAGTAGACGTGAGTCACAGGGTCAAATTTATTGCTGACGACTGTAGTTGAAGAGATCGACCGATCTTTCTTCAATGCTTGGGCGAACCCTGTCACAGAAATCCTGAAGTCCTTGGGCCGCAACATCCTTGTCCGCAAAGGTCCGAGCGGCGTAAAGGATGCAGAGCATAGGCTCAACATTCGCCCCGACGATGCTATCGCATTCTGCCAACCAGATGGCACCTTTACCTGCTGTGCAATCACGGAAGGAAAAGGCCGTGCGGCTATTGAAGGTCTTGACATAATGTGTAACACGCATGATGCTTGCACCGCCGACCTTCAGCAGTGGAGGCCGCGGCCACTGGGACGGCGAGGAACAGATGAGATGCAGCTTGGTTGCCAGGTGAGTTGCAGAGCCGTACGACCGTACTGATTTCTTGGGCTGCCAGCGAGATGTTTAACTTCAACGCTCCACTTGCTTTTGTCTATGATCGCCAGGGTTTCTTAGAGCTAGAGAGGACAAGTTGGAACAGTATCCGCAGTGCTGGCATCTTCTCGTCGCGCCACATCGACGAGGACATCCTTGCAGCCCAGGCATTCGCGCAGGGTCTCGTCCTTCGCCTCTTGATGCATTTCGAGCAGTATGTCGGGGCCGACGGCTTTTACCGCCCGCCACAGTTTCAGCGAGTTGTCGCGGAGGATGTTCTCGCTGAAGAGTTCGAAGAGCAGTTGCCGCAGGCGGTGATTGAAGCTCATACCGAACACCTCCTCAACGTCGCGCGAGCCTTGCAGCCCTCTGCGCAACGTGCTGATGCTCGTCGAGACCTTGAGCTCGCCGGCGTTCGGTGGTAGCGTGCGGCGCGACCCACAGTGTATTTGTACGAGTACGTTGTTGTTCGGTGCGGAGCTGATTCTTGCAGGATATAACAACATTGTACAATATTACACTCACATTACCATTCGTCTCGCATATCCGCTCAGATAACACCCTCGTCACTCCAACCCTGCACAACAACGACGAGCCTCTGCAGGCTGCTTCTGAAGATCATCAATTCATGATATGCGCTGCCTCGTACGCTAGGGAATCGTGCAATGCGCGCAAGTGCTTGTCTTGGGCTTGGTTGGAAGGGTTGAGCAAGGTTTTGGGATGGGCAAGGGACAGAACAAGATGAGGTTCTCACGCAGTGTCATGTAGGTCGTCTTTGCAGGGGGTTTCAAGGTAAGTAACATAGCTATATTGCGCTTTACTGACATTTACAGGACAGATCAACCTGTACTCTCGCACGCCGGTAATCTGTCCTCTGATTCTGGACCACATCATTGCAGCCGATACGCCGAACAAGCCAACCCAGGCGAGCTTGAATAACCTCTTGATTTTCTGAGCCCACCGTTGTTCTTCGACTGTCCTGCAGCCCCTCGTCGAAGAGCTCCTGGCTCGTCTCGCATCACTGCCAGCAAGCAGACCTGAACCAATACTGGCGTTTGACGCCACACTCTTGATCCGCAAAGGGCAACGCTACCATCAGGCCCTGCTCCGCGGGACTGCAGCAGCTCAACATCAAAGTTAAAGCTTGGAACGGTGCGGAGCAAGAGTGGAAGGTGGCGCTCGTGGCATGCGTTGTTGGCTCGCTTCTTGCTGGCAAACTTGCAGAGTGGCTGAGTCCTGGTGTCGTCTTGATTGAGGGCCTTTGGAATAACATGGTGAGTTGCGAGAAAGTCAACGTGCGTGAGCTGACGTACAGCCCATCGAGGACCGCTTTGGCTTTGTCAACATCCTCGTCGAGACGGAATGGAAAGGTACAGAGCAGTTTCTTCTGTCACACGTCGCCAAGACCACGCTCAACACGCTTTCGACGCATCCTCTCGCGACTCTTACCCTCCTCTCGACGCTTGCATCCGCAGGTCACCTCTCCGGTGGACTCGCAAACGTCCAAGCTGGTCGCTGGCGTGGTGTACTTGTCACTGCTTTGGTCGGTCTGCTCGATCAATGGGCCACTCAGGGCGATGCTGTCGACGTTGAGCAACGACAAGCGCTGGCCAAGATGTTCATCTTGCTGCCCCATCTGCCGAATGAAGATGCCAAATTCGCACCGGGGCTTGGGAAGTTGCTGGATGCGCTCTTGCAGGCTGGTGTTGCGCGCGGGCCACAGGTGCTATTTGAGGAATGGCGTGAGTCGCAGTGGTCAACTACGCATTTGCTGGGCGGTTTGTGTGCTTGTATCGCGAGCTTTGTCGATCAGAACGCAGACGCTGTCCGTTCTATCGCTCAAGCGACACTCAGTAAAGGGTCGAGGGTTAAGGAGGCCATCAATACTTGGTCATGGAGTAGAGAGGTGCTCAAGGGCATCTCTGATCTGCGAAGTGTCTGGGGCACGAGCTCAGCAGCCAATGTGGCAACTTTGGAGCCTTTGCTCAAAATCAATCTCGGTACCCACGACGCTTCGCTGCGCTTGTCGACACTCGAGATCCTCGCCAGCCTATCTCAGCCTGCACTACCACTGCATGAGTCTCTCGCTCCGACTTCTCACACTGGCGGTCTACCTGCCGACGCCGAGGCATCCGATCTGATGTCTCTAGCTCTTGAGACAGAGTCAGCCGGTATGGCGCTCAAGAACGTACGTGAGCGCACCACCCTCATCGCGCGTCTCGGTCGTCGTATCATGTCGCTCGACCTCTCGAGTGAGGACGGTGATCGTCTGCTTGACGACTGCTTGCTGTATCTTGTGGCACAGCTCAAGGTTAACTTTAGACCGCTGTATCCCGAGACGATCACTACGCTTCCAGTCATTGCTGAGCGGTACCCGTCGCAGGTCTGGGAGAAAGTCTGAACGGGATTTGTCAGTGAGGTTGAAGGCAATGCTGCTGGTTTGGGTGTGGTTCCCGCGCCGGAGTGGGCGAGCGAAAAGGGCCTCAAAGGGAGGTGAAGATGAAGAGGAGAAGGAGAAAGACTTTGGCTGTCCCAATCTGAGTCGAGGCAGAATGAGGTTGCCAGGAAGATTCGGTCATGACGAGGTCAAGGTGAGTTTCTTTATGCACTCATCGATCCTTGCTGATGCTTGTGGGCCCAGGTCACCTCCGATCGATTGGACGTCTTCAACTACGAGGCGCAACTGCTCGGAGCTCTCCGCGCTATTCCTTCTATCGCAGCGAAGCACACTCCTGACATTGTCCCTCTCTTTCTTCAGTTTGTCAAGCTGGACAAGCGACGACGTGCTGCGAACGCAAAGCTCAACACCATTGATGCAAGAGAAGCTCGGCAACTACTTGCAATTGTTCGCCAGCTTTGTCAATCCCAAGGCAGGTCCGCGCACCGACGAACAACTGCACGCTTTATGGCTCACGCTCCTTCTCTCAAACGTTGTACGCCAAGCCCGATCGCGAGGTGCTGCCCGTGCTGCTCGTCACGTTTTCAGATGTCGATGACACTGTCTCCTCCTCGTCACGGAGATCAACGCAATCTTCAAGCAAAGCATGGAGCTGCACTTTCGACGGGTGGATGACCTGTACCTTAGCTCAATGACGCGATTGACGGCAGTCTATCGCTGCAAGATTGGCGCTGTTCATTTGCTTCTTGCTCGCGGTCTGTCGAGGACAGGCTGAACGCTGCTCGTCAAATCTCTTGCGTCGGCCCAGTCAATACAGAAAACGCCACGGTTCGCATCGAAGCTTCTGGTCACCCCTGGAAGCACTCGACCACGAAGTTGTGCTGGTTCTGGCATTTGAGTTTCAAGTCGGTGGTCGGCTCTATTCTGTCAAGCGCAAGCCTTGTCCACTCGTTATCGTCAATCAGGTGAGTTTAGACATCCGATAGAGGGGTTTGTGCTAACAACTACATTTAACAGTCGCCTCGAAGATTCTCCAGCCCTAGTCAGATTCTCCATCATGTCCGTCTTGGTCTATCCAGCCCTAGTCAGATTCTCCATCATGTCCGTCTTGGTCTACACGCCACAGCAGTGAGTCTAGTAACGGCGCCCGAAAGAACAAAGCTGACGATTCAGTGATGTAATGGCTGTCTGTCCGCTCTTGGATAGACTGAGATACGTAGGAAACATTGTCAAATGGACGAATGAATGAAATGGAGCAGGTCCAGGTGCAGAGAAGGCCTATGCAAGCTTAAGCTACATAGAGTGTATAGCCATCTGCTCGAATCACGTGATGAACCAAGATTTCCGCTGCTGTAGCCTGTGGCCAAAGCTATTGCCACTTGTCGAGTATCTGGCATTCGCAAGATCAGCTGCTAGCCATCCCAGTACCCACCAGAAGATAGCTGGAAGGTATAAGGAGAGGTTCAGCTTCTCATAAAGTCCCATCATGGACGAACCACCACAAAAGAAGTTTCGCGTAGGTCGCTCGCTGTGTTGCAGAGACGATGGCTGACGAGCACAGTATGAGACTTATACTCAAAAGATCAATGCAATCTCCGTGGATGTAGGCAAGACGAAAGGGCTGTCTTGGAAGCAGGAGGAAATAGCAGAAGATGCGAGTCAGACGGTGAGCTCGTCGGATTCGAACCTGAATGAGCTGACCATGCAGACGACACCGCTGACAGTCGCATTGGTGGACCTCTCATTAATTCATCTGCAGCTGCCGTACATTGCATTCACCAAAGCTATCACTCCATTGTGCTCCACCCTCCCTCTGACTCTGCACAACTTTGCACAGCTGCACGCAGTTTTCCACACATTCTACACATCCCTTCCCTCTAATGCGGGCGACCTACCCAACTCTGGTCTCAGTGGTGTATTGTCACTCCATCATGCCTTAATACAGACAGTCCTCGGAGAATGTCTGCCTTACCTCGCGTCGATAGTGCAGGATTTCCTGAGGGTTGGCGCGATCCCAGGAATGGACCCGGCACTCGTCGAGAAGACCTACTCGACACTATCCCTCATCCTCCGCCTCATGGCTCCCACATTGCTCAAGAACGACCAGGCATCGCAGGCTGCATTGGAAGAGTCGTGGACATATGTGAAGCGCTACTTGACTCGTCGCGAGAACAAGGCGTATGTACGCAAGTGTGTGTCGGAGGCTTGGTCTGGCGTAGTGCGGAAAGCTCGTGGTGAGCAGGGCAAGAGATTGGTCGAGGTTATGACCAGAGGCGAAGGTGATGGGTTGGAGAATGTCTTTGCGGAGAGTCTCAAGGTGCGCAGCTTGATTCGTATAGGCTCAGCTGACATTACCAGGGTACACCACACCATTTGCACTCTCGCGCTCCCGCCATCTTCTCTCTTCTTCTCGACCACCTTCTCTCAGCGGCAACACCGAGCAAGCCATTCCAAGCGAGTTTGAACAACCTCTTGATCTCCTTGGCTCACCACTGTTCATCGACTGCCCTGCAGCCCCTCGTCGAAGAGCTCCTTGCTCGCCTCGATGCTTTGCCAATCAGCAAACTTCAACCTGTCTTAGCATTCATTGGTACACTCTTAATGGTCCGCAAAGGGCAACGCTACCCCCAGGCCCTTCTCCGCGGGACAATGCAGAGGCTGAATACCAATGTCAAAGCTTTGGACGGTGCGGAGCAAGAGTGGAAAGTGGCCTTCGTGGCATGCGTTGTTGGCTCGCTTCTTGCTGGCAAGCTTGCAGAGTGGCTGAGTCCTGGTGTCGTCTTGATTGAGGGCGTTTGGAATAATATGGTGAGTTGCGAGAAAGCCAACGTACGTGAGCTGACGTACAGCCCATCGAAGACCGCTTTGGCTTTGTCAACATCCTCGTCGAGACAGAATGGAAAGGTACAGAGCAGTTTCTTCTGTCACACGTCGCCAAGACCACGCTCAACACGCTTTCGACGCATCCTCTCGCGACTCTTACCCTCCTCTCGACGCTTGCATCCGCAGGGCACCTCTCCGGTGGACTCGCAAACGTCCAAGCTGGTCGCTGGCGTGGTGTACTTGTTACTGCTTTGGTCGGTCTGCTCGATCAATGGGCCACTCAGGGCGATGCTGTCGACGTTGAGCAACGACAAGCATTGGCCAAGATGTTCATCTTGCTGCCCCATCTGCCGAATGAAGATGCCAAATTCGCACCGGGGCTTGGCAAGTTGCTAGATGCGCTCTTGCAGGCTGGTGTTGCGCGCGGGTCACAGGTGCTATTTGAGGAATGGCGTGAGTCGCAATGGTCAACTACGCATTTGCTGGGCGGTTTGTGTGCTTGTATCGCGAGCTTTGTCGATCAGAACGCAGACGCTGTCCGTTCTATCGCTCAAGCGACACTCAGTAAAGGGTCGAGGGTTAAGGAGGCCATCAATACTTGGTCATGGAGTAGAGAGGTGCTCAAGGGCATCTCTGATCTGCGAAGTGTCTGGGGCACGAGCTCAGCAGCCAATGTGGCAACTTTGGAGCCTTTGCTCAAAATCAATCTCGGTACCCACGACGCTTCGCTGCGCTTGTCGACACTCGAGATCCTCGCCAGCCTATCTCAGCCTGCACTACCACTGCATGAGTCTCTCGCTCCGACTTCTCACACTGGCGGTCTACCTGCCGACGCCGAGGCATCCGATCTGATGTCTCTAGCTCTTGAGACAGAGTCAGCCGGTATGRCGCTCAAGAACGTACGTGAGCGCACCACCCTCATCGCGCGTCTCGGTCGTCGTATCATGTCGCTCGACCTCTCGAGTGAGGACGGTGATCGTCTGCTTGACGACTGCTTGTTGTATCTTGTTGCACAGCTCAAGGTCAACTTCAGACCGCTGTATCCCGAGACGATCACTACGCTTGCAGCTATTGCTGAGCGGTACCCGTTGCAGGTCTGGGAGAAAGTCTGGACGGAAATGGTGAAGGCGGCTGAAGGCAATGCGGCTGCTTTGGGTGTTGTTCCCGCTCCGGAGTGGGCAAGCGCGAAGGGCGTTGAGGGAGGTGAGCATGAAGAGGAGAAGGAGAAGGAGTTTGGTTGTCCAAATCTGAGTCGAGTGCAGCAGGAGGTCGCTCGGTGGATCTGCGGTGCAAGTATCGGAGAGGATGATGACGAGGTCAAGGTGTGTTTCTTCATATACTCATCGATCCTTGCTGATACTTGTAGGCTCAGGTCACCTCCGATCGACTGGACGTCTTCAACTACGAGGCGCAACTGGTCGGAGCTCTCCGCGCTATTCCATCTATTGCAGAGAAGCACACCCGCGATATTGTCCCCCTCTTCCTCCAGTTTGTCAAGCCGGACAAGCTGTCCGTGGAGGACGACGAGTTGCCAACGCAAAAACTTTCGACACGTCTCATGCAAGAGAAGGTTGGCAACTATTTGCAGCTGTTCGCCAAGTTTGTCAATCCCAAAGCAGCTTTCCGCACTGGCGAACTGCACGCTCTGTGGCTGGCGCTCCTGGCGAAGGGCGAGGGCAAGATCCAATCGCTTGCCCTGGACTGCCTCTTCACGTACAAGTCGCCTCTCCTTGCTCCTTATCAAGATCACTTCCGTGGCATGCTTGACGAGTCGCGCTTTCGTGACGAGCTTTCAAAGTTCACACTCGGCCTCAACTCCGAGGTCATCGACCCTCAACATCGTCCAGAGGTCGTTTCAGTCGCCATCCGAATCCTCTACGGAGTCATGACATCTCGTCGTGGGCGCACTAGCTCCCATCAGGGTCCAGCAGCTCGCAAGCAGGCTGCTTTGGCAGCGCTCGCCGGCGTCGCTCCCGAAGAGCTCCGCACCCTCATCGACCTCATGCTTGAGCCGTTCGAGAGCTTCAGCTCGACACCACCGTCCACGTCGACTGATCGGAAATTCAGTTTGTCAGCCTCTGACGCTGTTGCTCCAGGAAAACAGCAGGTCGGTTTCCTCGTCATGCTCGGCGATGTGCTCAAGCACATGGGGCCTCAGACGGTCGACTACTGGCCACGCCTGCTCGGTACCGTGCTGGAACTTGTTCACAGATCCCAGTCTCAGCTAGGTGCGCAAGATCTCGAAGCCGAGGGAGATGCCGATGAGAATCGCATTGCAGTGCCTTCACGGTCCGTTCGCGGCTTTGGCCTCAAGCGCATCGGCGAATTCTTCAAGCAACCCGTCAATTTCGACTTCGCTCCGTACCTTCCTGTCATTTTCTCCTCGGCGGTGACTCCACGCTTGCCAACCCTAGATATGGAGAACACCCAGTCACCTTCCGGTCTGCTTGAGCTTTTCGCCGCGTGGGCAATGCGGCCAGAGTATGTCTCCTTCCTTGTCGACTACAACGCGGACGTCCTTCCTCAGCTGTACGCCTGCATGGTCGCTCCCAAGGTCAAGGCTCCAGTCATTGCCCGCATCTTCGACGTTGTCGAGCGCATCTTTGTCTACGCCTCAGACGAACCTGCTGGCGGCGAGACCGAGCGGAAGCTCATCAAGCCGTACGTCACAGCCTTGCTCGTCAACCTGGCGGGACTTGTCGAGAACACCCAAGGTGCCAATGCTGGTCGTGACAACCTCGTCCGTCGTCAGATCGCCATCTTGTCCCAGCTTTCGGCGTTTATCGAAGACGGCTCGCAAGCCGCCCGGCTCGTGACGCTCATGTCGCCGATGCTTCGCAAGCCGGGGCGTCAGGTGCCAGAGAAGGTCAAGGTTGACATCCTCGTCACCTTCCGCAGTCTCCTTCCCTTGGTTGAAGATTTTGCCGACCCCTCTAGCCAATTCTTCCAGCGAACACTCAACCTCGTCTCATCCCTCTTCCAAACGATGTACGCCAAGCCGGCTCGCGAGGCGCTGGCCGTGCTGCTGGTTAAATTCTCAGATGTCGACAGCTCCTTCCTCATGACGACACAGCTCGTTACGGAGATCAACGCTTTCTCCAAGCGTAGACTTGAGGAACCCGACTTTGACAGGCGGCTGGCAGCTTACGCCAAGCTCAACGACGAGGTTTACACCAGTCTATCGCCACGAGATTGGGTGCCACTTCTCCACAACGCCCTCTTTTTCATCCAAGACCCAGAAGAGCTCTCTATCCGCTCCAACGCGTCTTACGCATTGCGTCGCTATGTTGACGTACTCGCAGCCAATTCTGACGAGGAATATCAAAATCTCTTCGTCAATGTGATCTTCCCTGGCTTGCGAGGGTGTCTGCGATCACGATTGGAGCTCGTCAGGAGCGAAGTCTTGTCGGTGATGGCTGCGGCGGTTGCGAAGTGCGAGTTCATGCCGGTGTTGGCTGAGTTGAGGCCTCTGCTTGCGTACGGTGACGAGGAGGCCAACTTTTTCTCCAACATTCACCACATCCAGGTCCACCGCCGAGCTCGAGCTCTTCGACGACTCATCGATACCTGCGCCGAAGGGGGCATCAGAGAGTCGACGCTTGCTAGCGTCTTCTTGCCGCTCGTGGGTCACTTTGTCACTGGCGCCTCGGAGGTCTCGGATCACCACTTGGTAAACGAGGCAGTCATCGCGATTGGCAGAATAGCGGGGCAATTGAAGTGGTCGAGGTATAATGGTCTGCTGCATCACTACCTCAAGGTCGGCAAGGTCAAGGCACCCGGCCAGAAGTTCCTCATCAGGACGGTTTCTGCGATCCTCGACAATTTCCACTTTTCAATGGAGTCGACTGTCTCTCCACCGGCTGCAGAAGAGATGGCAGAGGCTGAAATGGGAGGTGAGGACGCAGAAGATGCACCTCAGGTTACCGTGGACCTTCAAGCCCATGCCCGCATCGCCGACGCTGTCGTCAACCGGTTGTTGCCTCAGCTCAACCAGTTTATCCAAACGAAGGAGGAAACGGATGACTCCATCCGAATCCCTGTCGCCTTTGGTGTCGTCAAAGTCGCTCAGGCCTTGCCTGAGGAGACTAGCTTCATCGAGGTCTCCCGTGTCCTCACCATTCTCAGCCAAATCCTTCGCAGCAAGGATCAAGACACCCGCGACCTGACGCGAGACACCATGTGCAAGATTGCCAAGACGCTTGGTCCCGGTTGGCTAGCACATGTCATCAAGGAAATGCGAGCGGCTCTGCAGCGCGGTCCCCAACTGCAGGTCTTGGCAGTGGTGACGCACCACATTCTCGTGTATGTCACTACCGAGGCGCCAGAGGAGTTCCTCAACCTTGATGATGCCATCGCCGACATCGTCCACGTGTCCGCCGAGGTGGTTTGGGGTCAGTCTGGTCGTGATGTCGCTACAGACGGCTTTAAGACGAAGATGCGCGAGGTGCGCGGGGCGGCTTCTCGTGGCTACGACTCGTTCCAACTGGTCTCCAGGCTTGTCTCACCATCCAAGATCAGCCAGGTCTTGCTGCCTCTTCGCGACATCATGCAGACGACGCAAGCTGTCAAGCCGATGCAGCAAGTCGACGAGGCGCTGCGCCGCATAGCGCTTGGTCTCAATTCGAACCCTCTGCTTGGCCCTACCGAACTTCTCTCCCTCTGCCACACCCTTATCAGCAACAACTCGCAGTTCCTCAAACCAAAGCGCAAGGCGCCGGCGGAATCACAAGCTGCTCGTGACTTCAAGGTCCAGATGAAGCGCGACGAAGCGAAGAATGAAGACGTGTACGTCAAGAACGCCTACAAGTTCGTCGCCTTTGGTCTCGATCTATTCGTCACCGCTTTTCGTCGGGGTCGATTCGACTTCGCCGACGTTGATATCCTCTCACGTCTTGGCCCCATGCTTCCCGTCATCGGCAACACGCTCTACTCTTCCAACGCTCAGGTCCTCATCCTTGGGCTAAAGGCTGCAGCAGCCATGGTCAAGTGTCCAGTTCCCCAGGTCGAGCAGTCTATGGACGTCATCGTCAAGCAGATCTTCAATGTCATCAAGAACGCTGGCGGCACTGTCGAGACTGAGGTGGCGCAGACCGCCATCAAGACCCTTGCCGTCGTCATTCGAGACTGCAAGACGACCGAGATCAAGGAGAAACAGCTTGCCTATCTCCTCAGCGTCATCACTCCTGATCTCGAAGACCACACTCGCCAGGCTGCCATCTTCACCCTCTTGCGCGCTATTGTCGGGCGTCGTTTCGTTGTGCCCGAGATCTACGACCTCATGGAGCGCATCTCGTCGATCATGGTGACGAGCCAGTCGTCGCACGCGCAAGAGCTCTGTCGCGTCGTCTTGATGCAGTTCCTGCTGGACTACCCTCAGGGCAAAGGCCGACTCAAGACGCAGATGACCTTCTTGGCTCGCAACCTGGACTACGTGTACGAAAGCGGGCGCATCTCCGTCATGGAGCTGCTTTCTGCGGTTTTCACCAAGTTTTCCGACGAGCTCATTCACGAGTACTCCAATTTGTTCTTTGTCGCTCTTGTCGTCACCATGGCCAACGATGACGCCGAGAAGTGTCGGGAGATGGCGGGTGAGCTGATCAAGCTCCTTTACAAGCGGATGGACGAAGATCAGCAGTCACAGACATCACTGGTGCTGAAGAGTTGGGTTGCCAAACGAAGCGATGACACTGTGCTCGCTCGGGCTGCTGCCTCGGTCTACAGCTTGCTCCTAGACCTCGACGTGAACGAGACGGAGGTTCTCGCTGCTGAAGTCTTCCCCGACATTGTCAGCATTCTTCGAGACAGCGCAGATGCTTTGGCAGAGGCAGAGAGTGCAGAAGATGACTCGCCGTTCGCCGAGGTTTCTCAGCTCGACCACGCTCTTCCCTACCAAGCACTCACCGCCCTGAGCAAGGTTCTCACGCGTGAGCATCGCCTGGGGAATGGTCTCGACTGGTCGCTCGTAACTTCTCACGTCCTCTTCCCACACGAATGGGTCCGTCTTGCCGCTGCGCGCGTGTTAGGCAGTCTCTTCGCCGCCAACCCCGCTTCGGCACCTTCAGAGATCTCTGGCGAAGGCGAGGCTGCCGTTCTCAATTCCGAAGGTCTCATGGATATTGCGCGCAAGAGCTGCATCATTCTGCAGGGCGCCAAGGCGGCTGACGGCGAGCGTCTTGTTGTCTCTGATAAGCTTGCGAGCCAGGTTGTCAAGCTGCTCTGGTACATTGGCAAGAGCTGGGCCGTGAGTTTTTGGAACTTTTCAAAACTATGCTGACTTGCAGCTTGTCGGTATCGACCACGAAGGCTCGGACGGAGAGGAGGATGAGACAGCAGCGACATCCACGAGCAAGGCGTTGCCATGGCTCATGTCGCGCTTGTCGTTCATTGTTCGCAATCTCATCATTCAGCGGCCTGCCGGTCATGCTCAAATCGCCAACTATGTGAGTAGCTTCCTTCATGTCTCACTCCGCTGACTACTCCAGGTGCGCTGGACGCCCCCTTTGTTGTCTATCCTTCGCTTCTTCGCTGGCATGGTCGAGCATCTCGAGCAGCAGACTGTCAATCAGTTCCTCGTACACATTTTGAGCCCCATCTACCGCATCCTTGATGACGAGGGCGATATGAATGGCAAGGACGGTGGTGATGCTGATCTTGGTCAGTACAAGCGTCTTGCGCGGTGCGACACAGCTGACTCGTCGCAGATGAGCTTCGTCAGCTTGCGACTGAAGTCCGCGAGTTTGTGCAGAACAAGGTTGGCACGACTGAATTCTCGCGCGTCTGGGAAAACTTGCGCAAGAAGGTTGTTGCCAAGCGCGGCGAGCGTAGGCAGAAAGGTCAAGTGATGGTGAGTCTCTCTGGTGTTAGAGCTGTCGCTGACGTGCAGGCGATCTCGGATCCTCAAGCTTGGGCCAAGAGAAAGGAGCAGCGTGGCGACATGCGCAAGGAGAATAAAAAGCGTAAGGTCAAGTCTTTTGCGTGAGTGGATTCATGGAGTCAGGTATCTGTGCTGACTTGTTTAGCGACTCCAAGCAGAGGGAGCGGCCTACGAAGAGAAGGGCATGAGGAGGAAGAGATTAGCACGTCTTGTATCATTGCATGCATTCATCGATCATTTATAGAAATCAACCCTGCGACGAAATTTGCAGTCTGTGCCTTTGAACCAGGGCCCTGACACACCTCACCTCGCACTCCCGTTATCGCCTTGGCGTGCACATACAAGAAGCGCTTTTGCTGATGATTGTAAGCCCGCTACTCGCCTGTTGCGATACGAGTCGAGGTCTCCCCATGCCAGCGATTCAGCCGTTGACAAGCTCACAACGTTTCCATCAAACATGCCATTCTCGCACCTTCAGTGATGGTTGACCGGCATTGATACCGGCAAATAGCACTGCTCCACTTTCTGGGATTGATCTGCGTTGGAGCAAGGGCATCGAGTATGAGATGCATCATGGAAGTGTCATCAGAACATTACGAGGCGAGACGAAATCGGGATTACATATGGAGATGCGGAGAGAGGGATGACAGCTGAAAGAATGGCGGATGAAGGAAGTCACAACGAGCGTGAAAGACAGAGAGGTTGCAAGGTGGAAAGAAACGCTTTGACGTCAGGGCGAGTAAGCGCCATGATACATACATGCCAGGCCTCAGCAGCACCTGGCTCAACCGTATTTTACCCGCGAAAACAGTCGCGGTCTGTGCCTTCAAGCAATGCGTTCCTCGACCTAGCTATACCATACCTTGTGAACTTCAACCGTCTAACCTGTACATCTTCAACCCTTCAGCATAGGCAAACGTCCAGCTCGATTCTGAAAACTACACCGAAAGTCGACGCCTGTGACCCTTCCACGTCCAAGTCGCAACTGTCAACACGTCGAGGTCACCCCTTTCCAGCGGTCTAACAGCTTGTCAAGCTCAAACCGCCCTTTGGCATCCCCTCATCTTCATCCTCTGATCTGAGCTTTTGAACTCTGCCTGCAGACTACATTTCCCCTGACAACCGCAACGCCACCAACATGGCTGAACAAGGGTATTCGAGCTCAGGAAGTGGGAGTGGGAGGGTATCAGGAGGCGAAGGGGATAAGAACAGGTCAGTTCTTCTTCTGTCATGATTCTGACACGTACTGATCGTGCAGTGTTGTGCTCAAAGTCGGCATGGTGGGAGATTCGCAGATTGGTAAAACCAGTTTGATGGTGAAATACGTCGAGGGCAGCTTCGAGTGAGTGTTTTTGTGCGGACCATTGGTGGTGGATGCTGATGCAGGCAGTGAGGACTATATCCAGACGCTGGGCGTCAATTTCATGGAAAAGACAATCAGTATCAGAAATACAGAGATTACATTCTCGGTGCGTAGCTGTGCTCTCTTCATTTCCCGACGCTGATCATACAGATCTGGGATCTTGGAGGTCAGCCTCAATAAGTCAGCACTGACCCAGCAGGCCAAAGAGAATTCGTATCAATGTTACCCCTTGTCTCCAACGACGCCGTCGCCATTCTCTTCATGTTCGACCTGACTCGAAAGTCAACATTGAACAGTGTGAAAGAGTGGTATCGGCAAGCAAGAGGGTTTAACAAGACTGCTATCCCTGTCTTGATTGGGACGAAATATGATGCTTTTGCGACGTTCCCAAGGGATGAGCAGGAGGAGATCACGAAGCAGGTGAGGTCTTTTGGGTACGAGGTTGGGGTGGAGCTGATGTGCACAGGCAAAGAGATTCAGCAAAGCGATGCACGCTCCTCTGGTACGTTGAAACGCGTTCATTGGTATCAAGCTAACAAGAAAGATCTTTTGTTCGACATCTCATTCCATCAACGTTCAAAAGATATTCAAGATCGTGCTTGCCAAAGCGTTTGACCTGAAAGTGAGCTTACTTGAATGCTTGCTATCGTGCTGACATGATACAGTGCGTGATTCCAGAGATTGAGGGAGTGGGGGAACCAATCTTGCTATATGTTGACGTATGATTTGGGTTGAGCGGAGCGGAGCGGGTGGGATGGGTTTCTTGTCTTTGCGTTTTGTATGCTATTCATGTCGACAATTTTATGGTACACTGAAAGTGCAATGGGGTGTTAAAGCGCCTCACGAGGTCTCACGGCTTCTACAGGCCAGATCATAGCTGGGCAGCAGCAACAGCATATCATGAGTGCCACCGAAGAACACGTGACCCCAGAATTTCTGAAGTGCGCCGTCGACCATGCCAGCTTGCCTTGAGGTCTTGAGGTCTTGACAGTATCTTCTTCAACTCACACAATGGCCAAATCACTCCGCTCAAAGTCGAAGGTAGCAGCCAGACGCAAGAAGCGTACCGATTCGCACTATGCCGTCGCTGATGCCGACCGTATGGCTCGGGTGCATGCCAACTTGACGGGCAAGAGTAAAGTCCAGAAGACTGTTAGGGAGACTGAGGAGGCTGCGGGTGGTGAGGAGGAGGCTACTGAGGCTGTGATGGCTGTTGATGAGGATGTTGAGGCTGGTGCGTATCTGCAGACGGTACTGAAGGGTCGAAGTACTGACCATGTCTCCCCTCCATGATGTCTCCTTCGCTTTGCCTTCTCTCTAATACTTTACTCCGTCCCTCTCCTCATCTCACTATCGTCCCTCCGTGCGACCCTCCCTTTTCTTATCATCGTCTGGAAATCTCTCGATCATCAAACAGCCCCACCAGCAAAGATCTCTACCTCTGGCTCTCGTGACACTCGCCGTGAGCAATGGCGTGAATCGAAAGGCATGCCCATCAGACCCAAGTCGAGAGGTCTGAACCATCAGGGAGGTGCGGCTGCCAAGAGGAAGGCTGGCAGACCTTCAAGGAGGCGTTAAGAGGCAAAGGGGAAGTGGTGCAGGGGAGATGTTGTATTTCTATCACTAGTAGCGGATGTTCTTGCATTGATCTTTCGAGAGGGCTAGCTGTGTCGACTTAAACTTTTCTCTGCTCACACTAGCCTAAGCAAGCCATTGGTTTCTCAATCGAATGTCTTCACTTCGGAAAGGGACAGCGTTGAGATCCCGCTTGGCGTATCGGACTTGCTTGCGTTCGCTTGAGAAAGATGAGGAAACACTATCAGTACCTATGACCAGTTCATGTGAGCAATGCTTGAGCTTAGAGCTCGAGTGCTTCTTGTCTAGTAACAGCTAGCCGCGTCTCAACAGTCAAAGTGCCCAAAGTCACCGCCACTTGTTCAGGTCAACAAACAACGACCAACCGGTATCGCAGCCATCTGCAATGAGGCGATGGCCCCGACATCCTCTGCTCTCAAACAGTCATTGAGCCCTCTCCAACCAGTCGTACAATGGGAGAAGATTCTTTGGCGCAAACAGCCCTTTCCTGATAACTATGTCGACGAGTCATTTCTCTCGTCCGTCAGGTCTTTGGGTGAGCTCAGTTCTACGGAGGTGTCTGTTCAAGGCTGATGACAATGTGAAAGCGTCCAAGCCAAAGCCGAGATTGACAGTATTGTTCGTTGCGGCTCTGCCTATCACACAGCATGTCACAATCGTTGCATTGCTCGTTGCTGTGTTCAGAGCGTTACTCCTTGGATGGGTCGAGCCCGTCATCATTTGCTGGACGTGTCTCGCTGCTGGTCTGCTTGGATGGGGAGTCTGGAAGCTTGGATGGGGTTTGCACACGTCCGCAGCGCTGGCATCATCCTGTGAGTATAATTCTGAAGTCGAAAGGGTTTAACTAACATCACCAAGCACTACTCCCTCCTCCAACACCACTACGGCCCCTCATCCTCCCTCCACTCCTCCTCTCCCTCCTCTCACCAATCCTAGCAACTCTCACAAAAGCAACAACTTCAGACTCCATCTGGCCCCTCGCAGGCGGCCTCTTCTTCATCCATCTTCTCCTCGCAGATTTAAGAACAGGACGAGATCGTCGCCTTCGACGTCTTCGAGTCCTCAAACGACGCGCACGGAGGCTCAGCGTCGGTGCCAAGCCTGTTGCGGATGATGAAGAGGTTGAAAAGAGTTTGTCTTCGAGTCTTTCGTTGACGTCCGCGCTGTCGGCGTCAATCGTGTTGGCTTCGAGATTGCCGACTGATGGGCATGTCTTCAGTCTTGTACTGCTTGCTACAGGGCTCTTTGCTGGTTTTCCAGTGTTGGCAAAGGGTGTTAGGGTGCGTTGCTATGAACTATGGATGGCAACTGACAGATCAGGAGGCGGGTCCGCGCTTCTCATTCTTCCTCACAGGCTCTTTAGTCTTTCTCGCCATCTCCCTACTACCACCGACGCACACATCACACACACAAGAACGGACACTGTTCACTCCTTTGTGGTCACTCTCGCTCCCAGCTCGCGCTCTGATTAGTATCATAGCACTCGCAAACGTCGCAGGACCCCTGGCATTCTGGACGGGCTGGCGTTGGAAGAGACGGCGCAACGGCGGTTGGGATGTCGCGAGACCTAGGTTCAAGAAACAGTGATAGACTAGAATTTGATGGGATACATTTGTCAAGCCTACTCCTCGTCCTGCTTTACCTCGATGACAGGTGCTTTCCGCATCAAGGAGGATCCTTGTCTCTTGCCGGCCCAGTCGAGCTTGTCCTGAGGATGGGTCAGTGGGGAACAGTGCAGAAGGCGGAGTATGATGACGAGGGAAGTGAATACACCGAGTGAGGGCTACGGGACTCGACGCAGCACAAGATCCAGTCTGGCACACAACCGCTTGCTGACTTTTACCGTACCAGCGGGAATATCTAAACCTTGCTGACCCACCGTTTCAGCAGGCGACCGACGAGGGGGAAAGTCGATTCGTCCCTTTTGAGGCCGGTGTAGAACGCTTCAAGGGCAGTCCGGGGGCAGTCCAGACTTGCTCCCAACATATCAACGTACACGGTTGCACACACATGCAAGCTGACGGCCATCACTAGCAAAGTACCGCACATGAGTCCGTGTGCACAGGCTGCCTGAGCGGTTGCAAGCCAAGTCCATCAGCTCACCACAGAACAGTCAACAACGACGTCTCGGCTGCGTCGAAACATGTGGCCCTCAGGAGGCCCAAGCAAGCTGAAGCAATATCTGCCGGTAAAGCTGAGTCTTTGCGGGAACGCACCAACCGACGGGCAGCAGCTGCAACGATGGCATGAACTGCGCGTGGCATCTCCAGACGCGGTTCTGCAAGGTATTGACAGCTGACTTGGGCGTCTCGTATGCCGCCCAAAATCTTGACGCTCATCATAAGCGTCCTTTAGTGAGATGAGTAGCCGGCAAGGATGAACCGACAATGAACGACTTCGAGTTGACCATGGAGCCTCTTGAACCCATCTTTAGGTATACACGGACGGGGCTACGCCGACGGAACAGCTGAAAGCCTGAAAAGAACGGCGCGTGTAATCTACACTACACGCGCAGCCTCAAGGCGATTGCAGCTGTCTTTTGGCGACTCGTACGTCTGCTCCACTTGGAAAATGACACATTTTTTTGAAGCTCAGGACGAGCTCATGGACCTCTAGCACGATGCGTAGCGGACGCGGACGAATCGGCTACGAACTTCGAGCCTTTGGTCTCCGCTCAAGATAGTAGGCATTCACTATCAGCAAAGCACGGAAACAATAGACGGCGGTTTGCAGCCAAGAGCAGCTGATGTCTGACCTACACCATGCAACTACCCACTCACTGAGATGATACAATACGGCTGCCTTGTCGACATCCCAGCCATCTGACAGGCTTAGATTCTCGCGCTTGACACTTGCAATTCGGCTCAGGATCCGCTCAGGAGGCAGAAGCCAGCTCTCCATACAGCCAACAGAAATGTCTCGGCTGCTCGTTGAGCTGTAAACCTCCTGGATCCGTTGACACAATGCAAAGCATCCGTTGCCAACGAAGCTTGGGCAGCCACAGATAGACATGGCGCCGTTTCAAAGCCGAGGATCTGAGATGCACCACGCTAGGCATCTGCTTGCATGGCCACAGCATTCGAGCTAGCTGCGGCAGTGACGTCCCGGGTAACCTGTGCTTTTCTCGCGGTTCGGATCGCATGCATCCCAAAAGGCGAGCGTGGTCACGAGACAGCCGGGGACAATCTCGCAGCTGCCTTGGTATTGCCAAGCCTCTTGAGCCTCAATCAAGCTATGCGCTTATCACTGTTCACAGCGAGCGAGTCGGCACAGACAAGGCAACACCATTCAAATAGCTGAACGATTTACAAGATAGCGCGTGTAATGTACACACGCTACCTTGAAGAATCTAGCTGACTTGTGGCGTCTCGTCCGTCTACTCCACACTGCTGCATTACGAGTCGAAGTTGCCAATCAGCTCGGCAAGTCTGGAATTGCTGGCAGTGCAATGCGGATCGTGGAAATACGCAAACTTGGCGCGACTAAGCTGTTGAGACAGCCCACGAGGTCCTTGACGGCCTCCGGATCACAAATTATTCTCGTTCTTCACAACAACAAAACTTCCAGCCACGAGACATGAGCCTGAAGGCAAGACACAAAGCGTGTGAAACAGACAGCTGGTGATGTGGTCAATGCAGCCAGCTGATCGCTCTTTGCCCTCCCTCGTGCGACTTTGCAGCCAGCAAAATAATGAAGATACCGATCCAGACCCCGAACAATCACTCACATCTGCTGCCCAAGCGATTCCTGCGACCATGGCTGGAACGACAAAGCCCCAGACAAAGACCTGACGCGAGGCCTTGGGTGTCATGCGGAATGTCTTGTAGACGTTCTCACGCTGAGTGCGTCAGTGTGATACTGTAAGATGGCCTGAGACACTCACCATCTCTGACCATCGCTCGATAGCGGGGTCCATCTCCAGGGTCAGTAGAAGCATACGCATTGGAGTGACCTACCCGCACGGGTTCTGTGATGTCAGTACAGCTCCAGTGACAGCTAACATAGCTGCTCCCTTGCTCTGTGATTGTACTCACGATGATGTCCTCCTCCTGCCATGATGCTTTGAGATGATTGTTCAGTTGTTGGCGCTATGATCTGCCCAAGCCCGAGCTCCGCCGCGCTGAAAACTCAGATCGGTAGGCGCCCGGAGTCGTGAGCCTATGTCAACCTTTGAATCCCGCTCAACCTGGCTATAGTCTTTGGTCCTGTTCAACTACCATCGCCATGTCGCATCATTATCATCAAGGAGCAGGCGGAGACTACCCTCCTCCCCCCCCTCCTCGTGAACACTACGGTCAAGATTCAGGCTATGGCGATTGGGAGAGAGATAGGCCACCTCAAGATTATTATGCTCCACCCCCACCCGTTCAGGGGTATGCTTATGATTCGAGGCCTCAGGGTCACGGTCACTACGACACTTATCCACAACAGCAACAATCTTATTCTCAGCAACAGCAGCAATTTCCTCAACAGCAGCAACAAGGGTATGACGGGGCCAATAGCCGACAGGGAGCGTATGAATCTGAGCGCTGGGAACGAGGTAGGGAGCAGGGCGAATTGGTGAGTCCATTTTTGGCAAGGCATAGTGAGCAGGCTTGAGAGCTCGTGCGTGTCTGAGCTGTGATGTCTTTGCCTATCAGCCATGCCCTGAGTCTCCCAATTATGTACTAATCGTCTCAGCCGCCCGCCAGTTACACCCATGCATCAGAGAGCTACCACAGCGGCGTGAGTCTACTTCTGCGCTGATCGGGGATGCTGATAACCAAGTCCGCAGCCCCCCGTGGTCCACCACCACCAAGAAGAAGCGCGAAACCGCTCTCCGATGAATCCAGCCATGTCATTTTCCTCGGCATTGATCCCGACATGCACGAAGCAGCTGTTCGTCCTACTTGTCTCTTAGACCAAATACTAACCGACAGCTCGCTGAATTCCTCCGAAACGACCACCAAGCCTCGATTGACTCCACCACCATCATCCGCGACAAGGTCTCTGGCATCTCGAAAGGGTTCGGCTTTGCGGCATTCACGACGCTTGATGGCGCCAAAATTTTCGTGCAGGCCAATTACCCTCTAGTCACTATGCCTGCTTCACACCCCAACGCAGAGCCTCGTCGCGCCAAGATCGACTATTCCGGTACGCACTCTGCTGCCCCCGACACCAGTGCTGGCTACGCCGGTGGTCCAGGTGCTAGAGCCGCCTCCAAGCTCAATGACGGTACGCGTGATATCGGATCAGGGGGTGACGGTAACCGCGTGTTGCTTTTGAGGGGGCTGGACGTTGAGACGAGAGGGTTTGAGGTTGTGAATCGCATTGGCGAGGAGATTGATCGTCTTGTCGGCAGGGATGGGAAGAAAGTTGGTGGACTTGAAGGACGTAGAGCGGTGCAAAGAGTTGTGATCATCGCGGATGGTAGGACTCGGGTGGGTTGGGGTTTCGCGTTTGTCGAGTTCTTTCACCCTGCTGTGAGTGATGATCTTTGTCATCTGCATCGACCCTGACATTTCAGCTTGCTACACATCTCTTGAGTCATTTGCAGTCTCCAGCCTCTCAGCCACGAGGCTTCGTTATGCTCTCTGCACCTCATCGACCCGTCGCGGCAACCTTTGCCAATCCAGCTTCATTTGCACCGATCGACTCCAGCGCCGAAGGGTCTACAACTGAAGGCTGCGTCCAGGCATCGGGACCAGGCGGCATTGGCGGCGGAGCTTTTTCAGGGTGGTGTGCTTATTGGGATGAACGCGCTGAAGCGGGCGAAACGCTTGGTGTCAAGGCACACGGGCAGGCGGATGAGCTGCTCGCCAAGTATCTTGACAAGATTGCACCGCCGCCGACTGTGCCATCTGCTCAAGCTGGTGCAGGTATGGAGCCGGTGATGCAAGAGCTGCAGAAGACGGGTCCAATCAGTATCGGTCTTGCGGGCGGGCTCAGAGGCAAGATGCCTGAAGTTGGAATGATCCCGATTGTGGAGAAGCGTAAAGCCAATGTTCTTGGGGATGATGATGAAGAGGAGGATCTGGTTGGCAAGGACTTTGAGCTGCCTTCAAGAAGTGAGTGGTTTTCCAAGAAGGGGCTGACCTTTAGCTAAGGGCGTCAAGATGATCCCGACTATGGCTACAAGCAAGAAGGTACAGGCAATATTGAAGCGTCGCAACGTTACTCATCGCTTTACAGATCTCGAAGAATATTTCCAAATGGAACAACAAGCAGGCCGAGCTTGCCAAGCCGAAGAAAGCCAAGGGCTCAAAAGAGATCTCGGCGGCCAATGCGGCGCAAGGGGCAGCGTCAAAGTGGAATCAGACTGCGTCGACAATTGTGATTGCTTGGATGCTCCGATCTGTGATGAGCTTGAGTTGACGCCGTTGTTTAGGCTTCTTCATCGACAATACCCACCCCTCCTCCCGTCACGTCGCAGCCTGCTTCGCCCACGCAAGCAGGCGACGACGTCGATTACACCGACAACTCGACCCTAGCGCTCACAGGCAAAGTTGCATGCTTGCTCTGCCAGCGCCAATTCAAGACAGAAGACGTGCTGCGCCAGCACGTTGCGCAATCGGATCTACACAAGGCTCGCATGGTTCGGACAATGCTGGCAATGATACTGACGTCTTTTTTTTCGGATTGACAGACCAACCTAGCCGATCCCAGCATTTGCGAACTCGGAGCGAAACGCAAGGCGGCGGCGGTGGCTGCTGCTGCTGATCCTGATACCGCCAAGAAATATCGGGATCGAGCGGCTGAACGTAGGACTGTTTTCAACCAGTCTGCGGCGCCTGCGCAAGACGTTTTGGCGAAACGACCTGGTCCAGCTGCGGCACACAAGCCTGAAGTGGTGCTCGAGCCAGGCAAGGACGAGACCAACGTCGGCAATCAGCTGCTCGCCAAGATGGGCTGGACAGCTGGGACTGGGCTTGGTCTTGAAGGCGACGGTCGCGTCGCGCCAGTCATCGCTCAGCAGTTTGAGAACCGCGCTGGTCTCGGTGCCTCGACGGGTCGCGAGGCAGGCAAGTACTCTGGGGCTGAAGGGTACAGGACAATGGCAAAGGACATGGTGCGTTGCGAATGGATTCTGAACAGTGACGGGGATGAAGTTGACAGGACAGGCCAAGAGCCGGTACGAGTCGTCTGAATCAAAGTAGATGACATGTCATGCAGATATTGAGTGCCACCGCGAGTGAGCGACGATCGATTCCCGAAACTTTCCTGGCGGACGGAAACTGCCACTTATATTAGGCGCCCTTCGCACAGCTAAATACTTGAGGGCGCAGCTACTGGCTTGCCTTGCTCAAGTCTCGTCGGCGGCCGCGGGCGACGTGGATTTTTAGTGCATTTTAGTGCATAAGTGGCCTTTGCCTCGGACAGCAGAGCTTCCCCGATACTAACACCGACAAACACCGGTGTGTGCCACTCGTCCTCCTCCGCCTGGTCATCTCCTCGCGTCTCACGCCTTGATTCCCAAAAATATACTCGTCAAAATGTTATTTGACACTTAAATTAGGCGCTGTTGGCATTGCTATCTTCTCATATGGCGCTGCGACCCGCATGCCTACATCTGCTTGCCAGATTCGAAGTTGGGTTGCCTCTTTTCGAGGTGAACTTTTGGCACTTTAGTTAGGCTCTCTGCGCACAACTGACAGCGCTGCATTGCACAGCTAAGGATTGCCTGAAAATGTCTGTCCAGATTCGAAGTGAGGTTGCCAGATTCACAAGTGCGATTTTGCCACTTTAGTTAGGCACGTCTCGCGCGCCTGTCGGCTCAGCTGGCCAGCTGGCTGCAGCAGTCGAGCCATATCTGGATCTCAGAACCATAAACAACGATCAGCATGATGCACAAGTGTGGCTGAAGAAGGCGGGAACATTCTGGCGATCATTCTTGTGTTGCGGCATAGGATCTGCAAGGGACCCTATCCTTGCCCTGACGAACCCCTTTAATGACATCCGAGATGACCGGATGCCTTTGCCTCGTCTTTATCTTCCGCAGCCCGAGCCGACTAAGCAGACACTAACAATTCATACCTCAGATGGACAAGACTGACAACAGGGTACCATGGAAGATGCTTATCCCAATCCTGCTTGGGCGTCTTGCAGAAGGTGAGTGAATCATTATCAAGCAGCATGTTGATTTCCTGCTATCTGCTGGTCTTTCGCTTTTGCCTTTCTGCCGACCATGATTGCAAGCTTTGGAAAGTCGCCAGAGGAGGTGTCACTAGCCACTGGTATCGCAGAATCTTGTAAGAGCCTTTTTATGCACACCAAGGAGCCTATTGACGCGCAGGCATGACTGTGGGTCTTTCAGAAAGCAGTTGTGACTCGTTGCTGAGCTGCTTTCAGGCTGTTGAGGCAGCCATGGCGATACCTCTGGCAAAACTTGCGGATCGGGTGGGGCGTCGGTGCGTCGCTCGTCCTTTTGCCTGGTCTGGCTTATCCGAAGGCCCCTATTCCTTGCCGGTCTCGCCGCCATGGGCTTCAGTGCATGTGGCATGGGCTTTTCCACTGCTGTATGGCATGTGATTGTTTGGCGGTGTTTCAGTGAGCATTGCAGTATCAAAGCGATCCTCGCTGATGACAATAGTGGGCTTCAATGCTAGCCTCATCACCCGCGTGATGTGCATGGAGATCACGCATCCAGGGAATCGAATGATTACGTTTGCAATCTTTGGCCCCTTCTACTCGGTACGTTCAACGCTCTGCACAACTAACATTGATTAGGTCGGACTTTCTGTAGGACACATGATTGGCGGGATGCTAGCCCTTCCTGAAGGCCGCATCCCAATTCTAGGCGATCTAAGGATCTTTCAAGTTAGGCCATTCCTTCTGCCTTGTCTAGTTGCGGGTGCCGTGTGAGTCACGCGCTGCTGGAGTTAAGCTGACATGAAGGCCGCTAGTGTCGATTCCTGTAACTCTGAAGTGTCTTCCCGAGGTTTGTCTCTTGTGATCGATGTCACTGCCTCGTGTCAACTAAGCGATATAGACTCTCGACCGCTCCGCTCATAAAGACATGGACCATAGAGGCCGCAAGCAGACCGCCTCCCTCTCGCAAGCCATCAATCAACCTGGCATCCTGATGCTGTTGATTGCTTTCTTCGTCTATCAGATCTTTGAGTCTGCCACGATGGCTGCTTTGACTTTGACTCTGACGATGCCGGTGGCCAATGAGGGCTTCGGCTTCAGCGTACGTCGCAATCTGTTCTCCGAGCTGACTATAGGTATCCACAGCGGGGCTTTTCCTCTTAGCTCAGGCATGCTTCTACTTGACGTTGATGCCTATCCTCACTCCGCCTCTTGTTCGCTCCCTCGGCTCAAAGCTCAGCATCATCCTCCTTATGTGCGCGTGGCCGCTCCATTCAATCTTGTTCCCGATCTGCACTTCGTTTGCAAAGCGTGGCTCTGCGCTGCTGGTTGTATCCGTCACCGGACTTCTAGCTCTTAGAGACCTGGGCTGTGGACCTTGGCCGTCCGTCAACATGCTCATGAGGATAAACTGACAGAGCAGGATATTCGACGTTTTGTTTGCAAACATGACCTCTTCACGCGTGAGTGGCAAATTACATTTCCGCGACAACTAACGTTGAACAGCTACTGGCTTTAGTAAATGCACTGAACATGGTAGTAGGCTCCGTGGGAAGAATGGCAGGCCCTGTCGGGTTTGGGTTCGTGACTGCTGCGTCGATGTCACTGACCTTTCTAGAGCGCTGTACGGCCGATCCTCCGTTGCTGAAGAGGGCTCATGGACTCGCGCGACTGTCTGGATCTGCTTGTTCGTCATGTCTCTGACACCTGTCATGGCAGCTTGTGCGATTCGCGTAGAGGAGGCAGAGGATCACGGAAAGATGCCGGAGGAGACGGAGGCCCTGCTTGGAATTGAGGAGACACTCTAGATAAGATGAGACTATCGGTACTCCGAGTGCGAAGTCCGGACCACCAGGCAGCAGCTTAGCGCTACCTAGCTACTTAGTCTGGCACTCGTCTCATCTGGAACCAGGCTCAACATGCATGGTCTCGCACCCCTTAAGTCATGACCACGGGCTTTACCGCAAGCCATTTGGTGAGAGATCCGCGCTATTTGTTGCTATTGTCTGCGATCGCCCTTGCACCCTCAACAAGCCCGGAATGAGCGGCTCGCTCTAAACGCCATTCTTTGCTTTTCGTTACAGCTGATAATAAGCAGGCAGGTCCCCTATAAAGCACTGTGAAGCATGCCTCGCACAGAGACTGACAACAGCATTCCGTGGAAGAAGCTTTTACCCATCTTGTTGGCCCGTTTATCCGATGGTGAGTCAGAGTGCGATTGTTCGCAAGCAAAAGACTGACAATGCAGCTTTAATCTACAGCCATTGTTGGAGCTATCTGCCCTCGTTTTTCGCTTCTGTGGGCCTTGAGACTGCTAGGGATATCGGCCTTTATACTGGGATTGCAGAGTCGTGTAAGCCGAGAGATATATCGATGATTGCTAACTTTCAGGCATGATTGTGAGTTCGTCTGCATGCAGTGACCATCAACTGAGCTCTGTAGGGCGTTGAGGGTGCCATTGCAGTGCCTCTCGCCGGCCTGTCCGACCGCATAGGCCGCAGGTATGTTACTTCGACTTTCTGTCTGACCCACAGGCCAGTATTACTCATCGGACTGGGCAATCTCGCTCTGTGCTCTTGTGCAATGGGCTACAGCACCCGTCCATGGCATATCATCGTCTGGAGATTATGCAGTGAGTCGTATGGCAGAGATCACATAGCTGACGACAACAGTGGGTCTCAATGGGACACTCGTATCTCGCGTCATGTGCATGGAGATCACACATCCAGGCAACCGCACAGAGACCTTTGCGATCTACGGACCATTCTGGTCTGTTGGACTGTCGGTTGGCAACGCTATTGGTGGATGGCTCGCGTTGCCGCAGGGTCGTATCCACATCCTTGGTGATCTCCCGCTATTCCAAACTCATCCTTTCCTGTTGCCAGGCTTGGTCGCAGGCGCGATGTAAGTCCCAATCGCTTGGGCTGCGGGCTTATGGCTAGACCGCTGATATCGATTCCCATCACCATGTTTTATCTCCCTGAAGCACGCTACCTCAATGTATCAAGCGTCTGACTGATATACGTAGACTCTCGAACGTCCAACTCATAAAATTGAGGTTCAGTCGACCCGCAAATTAGCCAGACCTACTCTCGCCAACGCGTATTGCCAGCCGGGCGTGGCGCGATTGATGTGGGCCTTCTTGGGTAGGCGCGGCTCATTCAAGTGATTCTGACATCTGCAGTGTTCCAAACAATTGAGAATGCCACCTTGGCTGCCCTGACGCTTACTCTCACTATGGGGCTCGAGAAAGAAGGCTTTGGTTTCGCGGTGAGCGTGTATGTTTAGACTACGACTGACTGAAGGTGTCAACAGCGGGCACAGTTTTGCTCTGCCAAGCTATCATCTACGTTCTTGCTACACCGATCGTAACCCCTTTCCTTGATCGCCGACTAGGTCTGAAAAGAGCTATCATCCTACTCAACTCTGCTTGGGTGCTCACTTCGACGCTCTTTCCCATTGGTACAGGTCTCGCGCGACGTGATTTGGCAATGCTTGATGGATTCGTCGTTGGAAGCCTGATAGGCTTTAGAGCGCTCGCGTGTGGCCCTTGGCCGTGAGCACAATGTCCATTCAGGCGCTGATATCAGGCTATTTGATGTCTTGACGGCGGACTTGTCTCCTCCTGGCTACTTGAGTCTCATGAATGCCTTGAACGTTCTCTTTGGGGTCAATCACACCCTCCTTCTCCGAGAACGTGGCTGATACAATCCAGTCTATTGGAAAGGTCATTGGGCCCATCGTCTTTGGGTGAGCATGATCAATGTTCAAACTTCACAATGAAGCCGCTGACGAAATCAGCGCCGTGTTTGGCCAATCCGCTGAAGCAGAAGAAGGCTCCTTCCGACGACTTTCTGTTTGGGTCGGTCTCTTTGTAATATCTTTCGCTCCTGCCCTGGCTGCTTGTACCTTGCGTGTTGAGCCAGCGCAGAGCGCTCTTAAGGATGAGGAGGAAATGGAGAATCTCCTCGCAGAAGGGGACTCGTAAACTGTAAAGTCGCATGTAATCCTCAGGTGACCCGGCGCAATTGGTGTGGATGTTTATACAAGGGCATGCACAGTGTAGACACGTTGAATGGCCCAGGACGAGGCCGTCCTCGACTCCTCATCGAACGTACTGCAGCTGCTCAAGCAGCTGAAGCTAGGAATCGGAGATCCGGTAAATTTCGGACCTCCGATATTGTCTCAGCCCGTGCAGGATGCAGCTGCAGTCTAACTTCGAAACAAGAGTCAGGACGTCGATATCGTTGTGCGTACTGCAACAGTAGCACGCGGCAACAGTATGCAGACATTATTGCGATTACGCCTGAGTCCCTGGACAACGGCGCCGGCGCGAACGATCATCAACAACCAACGGAGGGATCTGCGCCCCGCCACAGAAGCTAAGCCTGACCTCGTTTTCTCTTGACACCGTTTCGATACCTTTATTCCTTCGCATCTTGGTCTGCATTATCTGCCAATGCCTGCCATGGATGTGAGCAATAGCGTACCTTGGAAGAGGCTTTTGCCCCTTCTATTTTGTCGCTTCTCTGATGGTGCGTCAAGTCAAATGACTGATGACTGACCTTGCAGCTGTCATCTGGTGCTTTCTATTTTCCTTCTTGCCATCTATGATGGCTTCCTTTGGACTTTCCCCATCGAAGGTCGCACTTTACTCTTCGATTGCCGAGTCATGTGAGTAAGGGTGCCAGCGTCCCGAATTGAGAATGCTTTCAGTACGTCGCTGATTCTAGGCATGGTCGTAAGTTTGATTACGCGCATCGATCACCGCTGAGCGTGCTTCGGGGGTCGAGGCTGCAGTAGCTTTACCCATGGCCAGGCTTTCCGATCGTCTCGGCCGCAAGTGCGTACGGTGCAGGTCTATTTGGCTAACATAGCTCACCCGCAGGTTCGTTTTTTTTGATTTCGCTAGCCATCATGAGCCTCAGTGCTTGCTGCATGGGGCTGAGCACGACTGCCTGGCACGTCATCTCATGGCGGCTACTCAGTTAGTCTCTTCAAAATTCAAACCTTCGTGCTAACACACGCAGTGGGGTTCAATGGAGTTTTGATTTCGAGGATCGCCTGCATGGAATTTACGCATCCAGGTAATAGAACCCAAGCCTTTTCAATCTTTGTCCCCGTCTTTTCCGTAAGTCGTCGTGTATCAAGAGGCTGACGTGCAGATAGGAACCTCGATTGGCAACCCTCTGGGCTTTCTTGCACTTCCCGAGGGCCGCATTCCTATTGTCGGCGCCATGAAGATCTTTCAAAGGTATCCTTTCCTGTTGCCTTGTCTTGTCGCGGGTGCAGTGTGAGCTGAAGACAATGGGGAGATTGAAGCTCACATTCAGGCCTCTGTTATCGATTCTAGTTACATTGAAGTACCTTCCCGAGGTTCGTTAGGCGCGCGCTCATACCTGGATGCGACTTACAATGTAGACCGTTCAGCGTCGCGAGCAAGGCGAAGAAAACCATTTCAGAGATCGCAGTCAACAGCCTTCGCTCTCAGATGCCATTCGCCAACCGAGAATAGCAGTGCTCCTCTTCGCATTCCTTGGTGTGACGCTATAATTGCACACTGCTGACAGCTTTAGTCTTCCAAGTGATAGAAGGCGCCACGCTGGCTGTGTTGACTCTGACTTTGACAATGTCTCCAGAAGATCAGGGTTTCGGCTACACGGTAAGGCGTGGTTATCGCTCAGCTGAGCTGAGGTCCAGATTTCGACTGCTGGATGGATACTTTTGTGGCAGTCCGCCTTTTTTGTGGTCATGCTGCCGACTTTGGTTCCAGTGGTGACCAGCCGGGTCGGCCATCAAAGTGCCATGGTCATTTTCATGTGTGCTTGGCCTATATTGGCTCTCGAATTTCCGGCGGCTGGGTGACTGGCGCGTAGAGACTCGCCTATGCTCCATGTGCTCGTCGTGCTGCTTACCTGCACTCGTGATGCTGCATGCTTTTCTTGGTTGTGAGTGGCCTCTATGAAGATGAAGATGAGCTCATGATCTCAGACTTTTTGATGTGGCATTTGCAAATGCATCTCGTCCGGATCTATTGGCTTTGATAAACGCGTGCTATTCGATCGCCGGAGTGAGTAATCTGCTCCATGGTCGTCGCTTATGCATGGCAGTCTGCCGGACGAATGATTGGCCCTATCATTTTTGGGTGAGGTTGTCGTCGTGGAAGATCACTAACGAGTTCAGCGCCATGTTTGGGCGATCCGCGGAAGCGGAAGAAGGCACCTTTGCCCGCTCGTCTGTTTGGATTGCGCTGTTTGTTGCGTCTCTAGCCCCGGCCATTGCGGCCTGTGCTTTGCCCGTCGAAACGACACCGCGCCTCGACAAAGACTCGGAGGAGACGGAGGGGCTGCTTGCAGATGGACAGGTGTCGTAGATTGGTATGACATTTGCACAGTACCATCAGAGGTGCCGACGATGCCCTCGCCTCGACCTCACTTGTGCATCACGTTAGTCGAGTTGTCGTGGCAAGGAGACATCCTATGTCGTCTAGCAGCGACCTCAGCGGCTGAACGTGTATACCTGTGACAGAAGGAGTTGCACTCGCTGATCCTGTGCGCTGCTTCTCAAAACGCAGTCCACTTGTGTGTGGTCTGCACTTCTTTGTGCGAAGGGCCGCCGTCCCCAAATCATCCACCAGAATGACACGTTGAAGCAGGCTCCTTCCAGACACCGGAACGAAGAACAGAGGATCATCCTCCTTTGTCAAAGGTTGAATATGTTCTACTTGAAACACACTGAGAGTTGCTTTGTGCCGCTCAGTACAAAAGCATCTGTTGCCTTGTTCACCCTCCAAATCAATCAGATGTGCCCTCTCACAGCACGGAGCGTGTCATCAGCGTCTGAGAAAGTCCCGCTCGCTCTTGATGAGTACGACGGGCATGAGCAGCGTCAACAACAGCTCCGCAGTATCAGAGACAGACCCACCCCATGGAGCTTGTATCTCCTCCCCTTCTCTGCCATGACGATCATTTACACTGGAGTGTCGTGTCTTCCTCCACCACACCAACTTTCTTCAAGCATGACATCTCTGCTACAGGTCTCGGTCACCAACGTGCTTACCTCAGAAGTGGCAGAAGTCCGCTTGGGAGTGTGGGGCTGGTGTGAGACCATGGGAGATGGAGAGTACTGCATTGCTGGTCGCGCTATTCTTGGGTATGGCTGGCGTGATGTCTTTGGTCGCCTGCCAGCTATCGGCATGATGGGCACTCTGTAGGTCATTTCGCTCGCCAATTGCTGATCAGCCAGCAAGGAATTGACAGCCACCTGTCACGGTCCAGCCTTCTTGAAGATGCTCGGTCCGATCATCTTGGCGAGTGAGTAACGTCGGTATCAACAGAGCGACACTGATGACAAGCCTTTGTCGGCCACATGATGACGTTCTACTTTGCAGCGAGCGCACTATTCGCTCAGAGAAGGATGCTGCGCTTCGCCAGAACCTCGGCATTGACAAAAGCACTTCAACTCCGCTCGTGCTTTCACTCACTGCTGGGGATTGCCTTGTTCAGTGCGATCATCGCCAGCATCCTGTCGTGGACCTCATTCGGCATGCTGATGTCACTTCAAGACAAGGTCGGCATGATCTTGTCGTTGCACCGGCAGGCCCCCACTTTCGCGGCCTTGAACACTGTGACCACGCGAGCCGTACTCGGGCAGGGCGGATGGTTCTTGATGATCTGCGCGGTGACGAGCACGCTCCCGCTCGTGACGATTGTGCTACACTTTGGTCTAGAGTCAGTCGCTGCCTTTAAGTCGGAGGAAGCTGACGCTTCAGCGCGCTCGAGGACAACGAGGAGAGCATGATGCTTGCGGAAGACCAGGAGGTCAGAACGCCAAGCGAAGCAGCCCGTCTGATCGACGGCTGGGAGAGTCCCGCCACGTCACCAATGAGAGCAGGTAGATGATGCACATCTCGCAATGATCCAAGCAGATATCTTGCATTGATTACAAGGTGTTGCGCGCCCATAAATGCCCCCGACACTACTTCTGGAGCACCTTTGGCAGTTGGGCGACCCGCTGAGCAGGCGTCAACTCGCCGAAATGACTCGAGCAGTCCAAAAGAATCTTGAGGGCATTGCGAGCACGGACGCGGGAGATATCCGACACTGCTGCCCGCGTTGGTCGCGATACTTGCGTCTTGTCGTCGCCGAAGGGGTACGGGAAGTGCTTGTGGAAGAGCTCGTAGCAGACAAGTGTCACACCGAACTGTGGTGAAGACCGCTAAGGAGTGTCAGGTCCGCTTCTCAGGGCATTTGAGAACGTACGATAACACTGGATCGTCAGCTCAAATCGATGCAGATCTCAGAAACTCACCGAGCGACACCACCCTTGTACAACGCCTTGACGCCCTCTTCCTGAGCGATTTTGCGGAACCCATCCACAACACCCTTGTAGACGGTCTCACCGGCACGGGCCTGCGATTGCAGACGAGTCTTGACGACATCGGCCGGCGTTGTCAAGTACGCAGCTAACTGGTCAGCAGTGACCCGCTAAATGATACCACTTACCAGGCATGCCTGCAATGGAAGCGGCAGCAAGTAGCTCGCCGAAACTGAGGACCTTTCCTCGGTTTCCCTCACCAAATACGTCCTTCTTCAAATGCGCGTACCTGCGCTCATAAGCCTCGACATTGATCAGGGTCGACGTACGCGGTGAAGTAAATAGCAGACTTGACACGGCATCAGCAGAGCCACAATCAATCCGGATAACGTACAAATGGGACATCACTGCTCATGAGCATCAAGCCTTTGAGTAGAGGTCGACTCACCGCCAAATGCAAGCATATGCACCCTAAAGGTACCGTCAGAAAGTCATCGCCCAACACAGCGCTTCATACCTTGTATAACCCAACAAGACCCAACCCCTTGATGATGTGCATGGCACCGCGGCCAACAGCCTGTCCACCTTCAGCTCTAGAAAGCTCCCCAGCCTGTCGAGTTAGCGCTGCAGGTGCACATGTCTCCTTGGCATACCATTTGCAGTCTGTCATGTCAGCAGAATACAGAGAAACGAAAGAAGACTCACCTAATCTTCGTGACCTCTGCGAACACAGCGTCAATACCCAGTCATCAAACACTATCAGAACCCACCGAGAGGATTTGTGACAATCTGAAGCAAGTCAGTCTTTCCACCGCGCCGTTCTTGAGCCAACTCACCACTTGACAACCACCAGCAGTTCCACCAGCAATAATCTCCCATGGCAAGGTGATCCTCCCAGTCTCTGGATCAGTAGCCTTTCGGCGCACCAATTCGTTGACAGTCAGTTTGATAGCCTTCATTGTCAGCTCTGTCCGCGGTACTCAACACACCTTCTCCGGCGCCACGCCGACGAGCTGGGGTCCGACACTAGCTGTCAGCATATCTCCAGACAGCATGTGCAACTCACCCGCGGTAGAAAGCTCTGAAACCACCTTCATTGGCGTAAACTTTCTTGATACAATCACCAGCGTTTCTGTACAAGACTTCGCCAACAACTGTGGAACGCTGATTCTGCAGTCTCGTCTTGACGAGGTCGATAGGGTAGACGACAGTCGCACCGATACCACCGGCGATACCGCCCTGAACGAAGTTGTACGTCGAGCGCGCAAGCTCTCCGAGGAATCCATGGCCCGCTGCGGGTGAGTTGGCAGCTGTTGACAGCTGAGGTGGTTGCCACTGTGACGTCAGAAAGGCCCATCACCGTGGATAATATGAATGTACCTTGGCATCAAGAAGAGCAGCAAAGTCGACAGCAGCAAGACGTTGCCCCGGCATGTCAGTACCGCGACTAGCAAAGTGCCAAATAATGTTGGCTTCCATGGGGGTGAAGACGCCGTACCGCATGCTACCTGCGGCTTCGTTCAAAAAGTCGGAAACATCAATGCGGCCATCCTTGGACCTGGCGGTCGCGTCGCGGATAACGCGCTCAACAGTGTCCATCTCACGAATGACTGCATGTTAGCTGCAGATTCGCTGCAGTTCAGAACGTCGAGCTTACTGTTGTGAAAAGCAATGACTTCTGAGTAGCTGATTCTGCGTCCCGAAGTCAAAGTGCAGAGCGTCGGCAGGCGCTCAAGCACAGATTCAGAGAGCTTGTGACCCGCAATCTCCTGTTCATCGTCAACTTCGGGGCGGAATGAATGCCAAAAACGGCGCTACGCACGACAATGATCTTTTGGAACTCGGTAGGCAGAATGTAGCCATCCCCATCTTTGTCAAAGTATCGGAAAGCCTGACGCAGACGTTCGCCCTGCAGACCCTTGATGAGCTGCGTGAACTCGTTGTCTTCTTCATCAGATTCGATGCGATGTCGGCTGGCCATCAAGACTCACAGCCCAAGACGTGCGAGCCGTCTCTTTTGCCCAGGTAGAGCTTGACCCAATCACTCTCAAAGTTGAACGCTAGGAGCATAAGCTTCGTCCGTGGACCATTGGGGCAAGTACTCACGAATCGTGTCTTTGTTGCCTGCCTCGATACCGGCTTCGAAAACGGACTTGAACTCGTCAAAGCTGATAGAGCCTGACGCGTCGCTGCGCTCATCAGTGCAAGCACGAGAGGGAGAGAGTCCTGTCACCCACACGTCGAAGACCTGGAAAGCAAGTTGATAGTCGGCATCAGGCTACATCGCATCAGCTCGCGTCCCTCAGTGGTACAAAATCACGCACGCGCTTCAGCACTTCAAAGAGTCAGCTTCATGAACAACATTGGACGTTTGACTCACAAGTCTCGAAAACAGTAAAGTCCTCCCAAGATACTAAGCCACGCTTTGACAAGTCGGCTACGCGAAACACTATCGCATGGGTTAATTCATTCGACTACGCACGAGCTGGACGTACGGATCGAATACTGCTCGCGCTTGATCCTGTTGAAGCCCTCATCTGTTGGTGCAATGGCGTCGATAAAGTTGTTGACGTCGAGATACCTGGGCGGTGTCAGTACAGAAGAAAAACGCGGAGGGATCGCAGCTGGCGGTAGTTGACGGCTATGCGTCGCGACGCGCAACAAAGTTTCGGTCCGTGCTGTGTCAAAGTCAAAACGCGCCAACAGATGTCGAATGCACACGCGATAGCTTTGAAAGCTATCGTGGGTGCTCCGAATCTGCCCGGCCGAACGTGATGTTCCACGTCGCAGTATGCAATCGCGTAAAACACGACTTGACGCATCTGCCTCGGCCGACTCGCCTCCAGCTGCTCCTTTATATCTCCTTTTCATGCACTCACTTCTTTCCTTCAACCTCGACCCGCGCAAAGCTCTCAAATGTCCTCTTCCATTTCGCGATTTCGGACTCGCCAGGGACGATGGTGGACTTTACTGCGCCCGTAACTTTTTGCGTGATTGACTGGGGTTGCTGTTCTTGCGCCATGATAAGTAGTGTAACTTACTTTTTTATCTCTCTATTGCTGTTATTGCTGCTCCAAGATGCTTTGCCTCCAACCTGACGCTCGATGAATTGCTACTCGCTCTACCGACGGGGCTCAACTCTCGCGCTCGTCTTCGCTTCGGGGGACCGCACTTAGGACCGGTTCATCCGGCCACTTAACTAAGGGGAGATAATACACTTTATTAGGTTAAGATTGTAGTCCATTAGACTAAAAGCTAGTGGACCGAGTTTTGACCATTAGAAAGAAATCAGCCGAACATTTGCATCAACAGCCGCGGCCGAGGACATCGGCCCGAATACTATACTCTGTAGCTAGTACATGCCGCCATTGTTACTCTGACCCTTGGGTTCAGTAATTTTAGCCCAATTCATGGCCATCCTGTGAAGCAACGTCATGTACACGCGCAAGATGCTGTTCAAGTGGCTGCGAGCGAGAAAGTGGTCGAGGCGATCAGACTGTCCATCAGCGCGAGTCACTCGAAGTCTTGACTTACACTTGCGATGGAGAACTTTACAGTGAGTCAGATGGTACATCAGACAGATCAGAGACGTACAGCGTAATCCTGTCTGTCAGCGCAACTTGTACGGATCGTCTTACCTCAATATTCGGGCTCACAACCCAAGCACTGGCTAGTTTTTGGCGGTCATTGTGGTGTTCGCCTGTTGCCAGCGTGAGAGTACGCAAAAGTGGAATGGAAATCACGTACGTTGGCTGAGCTTGATCTGATTGCCCTGCTTAGTAGCGTCGGCAAGTGCATCCAGCATGTGCTCTTGTACCTCGGTTCCTGCTCATTCAGCGTCGACCTAAACAACAGAGCGACCAGAGACGAACCGAACGAGTTGCCGTCCTCAATAACAGGTACCTCGAGATATAGCCAAGCGCGCAGTTCTTGTGCCGTGTAATGCAATGCTTCACTTTCCCTGACATTGTCAGCCTACAAAACCAACGCATGACAACGACCGACCTTTCCATGAACTGGATCACGGCACGCTGGTTCTCATTCGATGCCAGACAATCCAGGAATCGTTTACCCGTTCCATAACCCTCCGTCTCCGACTCTGCCCCGTCGGAAGCAGGGCTGACGAGCTCGGCCTTCAAATACGGCCCTTTGTTGACCTGACCAGCATGCATCGGATGCTCGGGATCCGAGTCTGCAGCACTGATCAGCGCGCGGACACGCGTAATATTGGCGGGGATGACATGCTGAATAATCTCAACAGCGCGCTGGCGATTGGCAGCTAGTAGTTCCTGTGCGAGTCAGCGATGCGCAGCGACATGACGGACTTTGCGGAAAGAGGTGAGTTTCTTGGCTTTAAACACATCTGTGATGTCGACCGTTGCATTGGGGTTGAGGTTCTCGACAGCCATCTTGTGTAATGTGTATATGAAATGACAATGGTAAGTTTTCGGTTCCTCGTTGACGAGCCGCTTATATGATTGCAGATCATTCTGACAAAGGAAGACAGAACAAAGGACTTTCAAACACATCTTCAGTGCCAAAGGCCGCCGACAAGTCGACTCGACCGCATTCGGCATGGTGACTTCTCGACAATCACTGGTTCCGCCTGGCGCCAGTAGGACGGGCAGCAAGAAGGCAGAGACGGTGGAAAGGGAGTATAACCCCGTCAAACATGAGCGCTCCCTGCGCTGGGGATCGATCGTTCTGCACATCGTATCGATCGTACTCTTTGGCATCGTAGCGCTGCTTTTGCCAGAGAGCGATGGTGAGGATATGCTGAGAGTTCTGCCGAGTGTCCTCAATCACGCTGGCCTGTGTGTTGGGCTTCTTGGTATGTTACGATAGGCGCTGAAGTGGCTGATGAGCAGCGACTTGCCAAGGAAGTAGTTGCTCTGTTAGACTGACGAAGGAAGGCGAGTCTGCCTACTTCGTTTGGAAGCGTCTGACGATCAGATCCGGGAGGCGGGAGCACCACCAGCGCACTCATATCTGTTGGTCCACTCCACCAAATTCTCTCCCAATTCTACATCAGCGTCTTCTATCTCGGGCTCTTCTCGCTCCTCGCGCCACTTTTACCGAAAGCCCTTGGTATCCCCAGACTGCTACTCAATTGCTTCAACGACGACCAAGACACTAAAGAGTCCTATCCTGCACTGCGAGAAAAGATGCGCGCACTGCAGCGGCAGTTATTGTTGATCTATACTGCGCTTAGCGGGCTCTTGTTGCTTCCTTTAGGAATCATCATCCAGCCTGCCCTCGGAACAGAAGGTTCATCCATCGGTACCGGAATCTACAGTACGTTTGCCACCCATCCTCATGACAAGCGCGTGAAACTGACTTTAGTCCTCGTCATTTCCTTTGTAATCGCAGGTGGCAGTCTTGTCACCATCAAACTGACCGAGAACGCCTTTGTCAGCAAGACAGAGGCTACCTGGGCAGCAAAAGGCAAACTCCTGAGCTTGAGCTGGTGGGGTTGGCTCAGCGCTTGGCCTTTCAAGACGTTATTCAACATCGTCACTTGGCCTATTCGGACATGCTGGAAGAAGATGGGCATGTGAGACTGTCGCGAAGTAGATGTATGACCTCCTGGGCAAACGAGGCTTTGCGTACGCAAGTGTACGACACGACGGATGTCGATTGAACGCGCGAAACGCACCTTTGATGCTTGCTCGGTCGCACAGCGTTCGTTCCTTCGGCCTCCTTTGATCTTCAGGGCGTTTCAGGGCGCAAACGGAGGCTAGTTCCTTTCACACATTTCACAGACTACGGATAAAGAGTGAGCTGGCCACCTCACGCTCGACAACTTCTGCTCTTTGTCTCGACAATGAGGGCGAGTACGGTAATACTGGGACTCATCGGATCCGTTGCAGCTGCGTCTGCAACTGTGGAGAAGCATACGCAGATTGTTATGGCTCAGAAACAGGCGTGTGTGCTGTTGGCCCAGTTTGACGTCGCCACGGTGACATCAGGTTCGACAGACGTGGTGACAGTCAGGCCCCTGCTGGCTTGGCCCCTCTGTGGATCTCTCAACTCAAAACGACCCGGACTTCGCAAGGATCCCTCAGATCGGCATTTCTTTGTCATTTATGGAGGCTTACTCCCCGAGAGCCCCACGGTCCCCTTTGAAGATTTCAGCAGCTGCGTTTTGGGCCTCAGCAACTGCAAGCTGCTCCTGATGGCATCAACGTAGTGGTACCGTTAGAGAAGCAAGCCGTCTTGTTGGACGGCACCACCTACTTGTGAGTCATAGACGTTGATCACCCATGGCAGCTGATACATGACTACAGATACTCATCCGATTCCCTGTACAATATGACACTACCTGTCGCCGGCTTAGCGGCATCATTTCATAGGCTCCCCTTAACCTGGTATGTCATTTGGAGTTGTGAACCCAGCACCTGCGTTCTATGCTGACGGGCTCAGCAACGTCAAAGGCGACAAAAATCACATTGACTCGGCGGTCTTTACAGATCCCAACGTGCTGAAGATGCTGCCCAACCCTTATCGAGCAGAAGTCCAAGCGAAGAGCGTTGATGGTTGGACAGACGATTCATGGGTCATGCAGACTGTGACATTAGCGGCACAACCGCAGGCAAAGCGGACTGAACGAGCGAAATAGAGAATGAAATAACTTTATCAGTCCGTTGAAAGTTGACGCGAGTCTTGCAAAAGGCTTGTTTATGAAATACATGCTCGATTGATGTTGAACTTATGAACCCCTTTAGTCCCTTAAGCTTTTTGTCCTCTCTCCTAATACATCGAACATGACCCCTACTATCTATCTTCACCGTTGGTCCCATCAACACCACCCCATCGGCCCGACGACTATACAAAGAGGCGAGATTGGCTACGAGAGAGATAAGGTAAGAATATTGCTACTGATGGAGCCAGAGGTGGATAAATAGGAGAAATGTGATGTAGGGGTGATGTGAAGAAGCACAGGAGAAGAGAGGAAAGAGGGTTGCCGGTTGCCGTATGAGGGGTTAAAGGCGCAACGTATTGGCAGCAGTACAAGCTTACGCACACCTCAAACAGGCGTCAAAGGAGGGTGCATCCTTAGTTCAGCTCGGAACCATTGTAAGTAGAAATGTTTCAATCGAGTTTCGGATCCTTTCTGCAAGGGAATCTTCAGAGCTATAAGACCGCCGGTGCTCCCTCTCGCCCCCTCCTCTCACTCTTTCAAGGTAACATGAGAACTACATTGACTTCGGCGCTGGTCGCTGCAACTGCACTGCTGTCCGCAACTGTCGTCACGGCCGACACGCAGATCGTCATGGCGCAAGAGCAAGGCTGTACGCTGCTGGTCGAATTCTGGGCCGGAACCGATGCTTCTGCCGGTACCCTTTTCTACACACCCAAGAAAGCTTGGCCTTTATGCGGCGATCTCAACAGCAAACGCCCTGTTCTACCCAACATTGCTTCTGATAAACATTTGTGAGCATTGCATTTGGGACATTTGAATACCTTCTGACGACCTCAGCTATGTTCTCTATGCGGGCCTTCTTCCGATAGACAGCACCTTCAAGTTTGAATCGTTTCCTCTCTGCGTAATGGGACCGCAAAAGGTGACCGTGGCTTCAGGTGGTACCAACACAGCACTGGTTCCGATCGATCAGCAAGCTTTGCATATGGACGGAGGAATTTATTTGTGAAGTCCTGCTCCGTCGCTGTACATTCTCACCAAGCTTAGATTCTCGTCTGATTCGCTTTACAACATGACTCCGCCTGCTGTTGGGGCAGCCGCTAGCTTCCCAAAGCTACAGGTCAACTGGTAAGTTTCGACACTGCGACCAGCTCGAAGACGCTGACGAAGCCAGTCATCCCAAGGGCGACAAGGGCAATATTGATGCCATCGCATTTGCCAACAACCAGGCCCTTCTCAAAACCTTGCCGAACCCATATCGCGATAATGTGAAGCAGAAGGCCATCGAAGGCTGGACTGAAGCCGCTTGGGCGTCGACGACGTACACGGCGACGCTGGCAACTTCGACGGGAACTCCCACTGGAACTCCTACTGGAACTCCTACTGGTACTCCTACTGGTACTCCTACTGGTACTCCTACTGGTACTCCTACTGGTACTCCTACTGGTACTCCAACCGGTACCCCTACTGGTACTCCAACCGGTACTCCCACTCCGGCTGCGAAGAAGAGGTCGAATGTTCCGTTCATTTGATCTCCAAACCGCCTTAGCACCAGTGTAGATGCGTCGATGTCGAGTAGTGATGATGAACGGATGTATGTTTTTGCCACCCAGTTGGATTGGAGATTAGTGAGCAAGGGTATCATCGATAAAACAAAGTCAGAGTTCACAACCACCCAACTGCCTTTGCGGAAAACTCGCAGGTGGCGAATTAAGCCTTCGTGGGTTTGCATGTCATCGCATCTTCCATTGCTCAAAATAGCTGTGCCTCAATCAGATGCCTCTTCGCATAGACAGCACCGCGTGTCTGTGAGTCTTCTCTCTGCAGTCCAGTGCTCACAGTCTTCGTAGATTCACGTTAGACTTATCGTACGACAGGACGCAACCTGGGAGCAATTTCGCCTCAATCAAAACATCCTTCTACCCTTCAGCTCCAGCTTCCTCAAATTGGATAGGCGAATAGACCGAAGAGCAGCGCGGCCGTACTGCCGGGCACAGCGACCAAAGCGCCATAAACCTTACTCACAGACCGAGACGGGTAGCAAGTGTGACGCGTAGTTGATTATTTTGAAAAATGTTTCTCGCATCACCAGAGAAACGCAACAACCACTTTTAGGATGATCATTGCACCAATAGCCCCCTCGAGACCCGTCCAAATCACTAGTGTCTGGCCCAACCCCGCGCCGAGGACGAGTGACAACAGTGCCATAACCCGGTGATCGCGCTGCTGCGTCTGATTTGATGGCCAATGAAAAAAGTGAAGATCACCTGCAATCTGTGTAAGTGCTGCGGTGAAAACAACACTAATTGATTAAACTAGTCAGCTCATGAATTGCCCATGCATGTGCTTACGTTGTCGCAAAGGCTGGTGTCGCGAGCCTTGTTGATGCTATACTTTGAAGGCCCATTGCAAAGGATGTCTGAAGTCAACGCGTCGTCAAGTACACCTTTCGTACCAAAGCAAGCACAGGTGGTGCCCATTTCCAGTCCGGTACGATGGGTCGAGGCTGCGAGAGCATGAGTAGCCCAGCGGCCGCGAGCAGTAAAGCTTGAAAGAGAGTCGTGGTCACCATCCAGCTCCTCTTCTTATCGCCCCATCGTGCGCCCACACGTCCACCTATCAATGATCCGAGGAAAAAGCAGGCAAGCGCAACAAGTCGCTCCACACCTTCTAATGGAAACGCATGGCCTTTTCGATGACTTGACTGTGAGCGATCGGTTGCAAGCCGCAGGACGCACTTACATGAAGTCTGCTACGCTGAGCTTGTCAGCGGCTTGGGGATCCTCGTGAACCTGCTCACTTTCCAGATATCTGCACCAGATTTCCAGTCATGAAGCCTTGCCAGACGCTGAGCACGTTGTAAAAGGCAGCATCAACGAGACCCGATAGAAGAGATTGAAGAACTAAGGGTGCAGTTGCCTCTGAGGTGTCGACCTCGGCAGTCAAGTAAGTTTTGAGAGCATGCAAGCGGGACTCTGGCTTCGGGTTGGAGAGCAAAGGCAGTCGCTCGTCTTCTTGCAATTGTCGCGACATGGTATGTCCGTGCTCTTACATTTCCTTTACTATTTCGGAGTTGTCGGAATGGCTGCTTACGACATCGGCTATACCCGAGCTCAGTGGCGACAGGACGGGTGGAGATGCATGCGACACTGGGATAAAAGGGTGGAAAACACACTGGGAACGCTTATAAAAGGGAGAGGGACAACGCGAACAACGAATCTACTGGTAGCCAGGCCCTGGAGGGTGCTGTTGCTGTTGTTGCTGGTAGTACGCTTGCTGTGCGGCGGCCTGTCTATCAGCTACAATCAAGTGAAGATTGGCGAACGAACGTTTGGGTCCATGCCTCTTACTGCAGCCTGTTGCTGAGCTTGCTGAACCATGGCCTGATGCTGTGCCTGTGCCTGCGCTTGCACCTGCATCTGCGCGTACATGGCAGGGTCGGTCATCTGTTGCGGTGCTACAAGTCAGCTTCGGCTTCTCCGCCATGGGATCACTCACCATAACCGCCATAGCCAGCAGCTTGATTCGCTTGCGCTTGAGCCTGCTGCATCATGTACTGCTGTTGCTGCTGTTGCTGAGCCTGCTGGTGTGCTGCCTGGACTTGCGCATGCTGAGCAGCTTGAACTTGAGCCTGAGCTTGCGCCTGAGCCTGAGCCTGAGCCTGCGCTTGAGCAGCCGCCTGCTGCGCCTGTACAGTCTGCGAAGCCTGAGCAGCACGCTGAGCAACTCTAGGAGGCAGAGCCAACGCAGCCGCCGCTGACGATTGCGAGAACTGAGACATAGGAGGAGGAGCGATGGGTCCACCGGTAAAGTAGCGATGCTGGAGAGCCTCGTGGGCCGAGAGACGGCGGCTTGGCTCGAACTGTAGCAGCTTCTCGAGCAAGTCGATGGCTAAGGGTGAGTACTCGTCCACGGTTTTGTTACACAGAAACATACCATCGCGAGGAGCTTTGGGAATGACAGCTTGGAAGGGCTGTTTGGGATGCTTGCTCAACGGCTGCTTCAAGGTAATCTCGGGCTAAACTTCAGCACATATCAAGTGTTAGAACCAGACGTACCGAGTCCAGCTTGATCTGCTGGATAGTAGCATCACTCGGCGTGCCAACAATCTTCATGATCTGCGTCAGTTGATCGGCATTGTCGCGACCACGGAAAAGAGGGTAACCAGTGATCATCTCGGCGAAGCTGAGGCGTCAGTACTCGACCACAGCAGCCAGTAGACTCACATGCAGCCGACACTCCAGATGTCGATACTGGTGTTGTACGTCCTGGAACCAAGCAGGACGTCGGGTGCACGGTACCACAACGTCACGACCTGTCGTGTAAGCTCCCGAAGACGAAGACGATGAGACATACCTCGTTACTAAACGTATTGACGGGCACACCAAACGCTCTAGCCAGACCAAAATCAGCAATCTTGAGCTCGCCACGCTTGTTGATGAGCAGATTCTGTGGCTTGAGATCACGGTGGAGGACGCGGTTATCGTGACAAAAGGCAATGCCCTGGATGTCAGTCATCACCACCTGACACCTCAGACAGACAAACCTGGAGCAATTGGTGAAGGAAACTCTTGACAGTCACTAGATCGAGGGCACCTCTCTCGCCGTGCGTATCCATGAATTTCTTCAAATCTTGTTCAGCAAACTACAGGTCAGCTTCTTGATATAACGCACAGTCTTACTTCGAAGATGAGGACGAGCTTGGACTCGGTGTGGATGACATCGTGAAGGCGGACAATGTTGACATGCTTGAGCTCTGTTTGGGTCAGCTCGCACGTGAGGAGTGATAGCAAGGCGCACCCTTCATGAGACTGATCTCACGGATCGCAGTACTGGGCGTTCCTTCCTCTGCATCGAGATGAATCTCTTTCAACGCTACAATCTCTGATGTCGTTCGGGAGCGTCCCTGTTGACGTCAGCTTCCGTCTCTGACAGCGGTCACTTGGTAAGGCATTCGACAAGGCTATAGCGCATACTGAAGCCCACGCTCTGCAGTCTCTGCGTATCTGCCAGCAGATACAAAGTCTGCAAAGCGCTCGGCTGCCGTGCACAAACATTCTTGTCGAGCAACTCTGACTGACCTTGTAAACGGTCGCATACGTTCCTTCTCCGAGCTTTTCCAACTGAACATAGTTCCTACAGTAGATCAGTAACGACTCGCTGCATGCTCTACGCTTCCAACAACACGCTTCCAACAACGGATCGTTGCAGTGCAGACAGCATGAACGTGCACTCACATTGTCGGCCAAGTCTACTCTCCGTTTCCTCTGGCGCTGCGTGTATCTACAGCTAGCCTTATATATGCTCTTCCTCTGCTCTGATGGATGCTCCGACGCGTACGCACGTTGACAAGTCGTCTATAGTCTCGTGGAACACCTACAACCGCAAGCTTGTAGAGTGGCTGCAGTCAAACGCGGGGTGACGGCACCAAATCAACAGTGGCAACCCATGCATGCTCCCAATCAACATCCACTACATCTCTAATCGTACATCCTCGACCTGCACACACTCCCAACCAGATTGCTTGCCTCCCTCTGGCGAACTACTAACTCGTCTCAGAGCTTCACTCTCATCATCACTCTCATAAATCATCTGAGCATCTTCGACCTCGTTTTTGACGCGCTGGGAATGTCGAGCGGCGTGTGGAAGCATTGATTCGAGCTTTTGAATGTGCGCGACTGCTTTGCGTAGCACGATAGCTTTGGAATCGGTGACGAGGGAAGCGGGTAAGACGGATCGTAGAGCTGCGAAGCCTGTATTGATAGATCTGAATCGTCAGCTCTGAACTTGACTAAGGTCTAAAACTCACTCTCTGCGCTTTTGCTCAGATTGAAGGTGTGCCATGCGACGATTCTGCGGTACACCAGTCCCTGGCCCTGGACTGGGTGCAGTGTTGACAGGCGTCGAGGTACCCTCGTAGCGGTCATACCCATTCGCTTGCTGTTGTTGTTGCTGCTGATGCTTGCTCAGTGCCAACCCAGCCATACGCAGCGTCGCCGTCCCAGGCGCACTCGCAGATGAATGACTTCTTGATCGAGCAGGCGTTGGCAGACTACTCGATGTACTTTGCGAGATGTACGAAGCTTGTCGAGAGTAGGGATATACAGGTGGCGTGAACGAAGGGGAAGGTGGATTGTTATTGTCGTATCGTTTTGATGAAGTTGCGATTGGTGCTTGTACCGGTAGAGGAGCAGAGTCATACGCATAGCTCGGTCGGAGTCCAGCCAACCCCAAACTACTCGAACCCGCCGACACTGACCCCGTGCCACTCGCGACAAAAGGCATGATCCCTATCCCAAACCCTCCTGGACTCCCAGTTCCCCCTGGCGGTCGCATCTCTCCCAACGGTGGCGTAGGCATGCCCATGCGTTCACCAAAGTGCGCAAGGGTATGCAGAGGAGGCAACGAAAACGCTACACGATCACCCGTATCAGGACCCGAGCGAGCAGCATAACTCTGTGACCGTGATCTCGACCTTGTCAAGTCATTGCTGCTCTGTGCGGGCGAGTCGTATTCTCTTTCGCGATTATAGCTCTCACCCCCTGTACTGTACGAGCTGCCACCGTGTGGACTTGCAAAGTAGGAAGCTGAAACAGAGTTGGAGGACAAAGATTCACGTTCGAGGGGACTGATGGGACCTGCTGTTGATCGCATTGACGAATAGTCGCGATCGCGGTCGTGATCGAGTTGTATTCGAGGAGGCATAGGACTCTGCCCTTGACTTTGGGCCGAGATCGATTGTCGTCGGTTATAAGGATGAGCCCTATCTCGTTCACGCTCTCGAGAAGTCAAGAAAGGTGGTGGAGAGCGAGAAGAGGAAGCTGGCATTGGAAGTGAAAGTGGTGGAAGATGGCTAGCATGGGAAGAAGGAATAGGGATCGGAGGTGGTGTAGCAGTCATGTTGTACGCGTCACTTGCCTGACAATTCGGGTACGACTTTTACAGGGCACAGGAGGCGTTCAAGCTAACACGAGGCACGAGCTAGACTTGTCCTGCAACGTCAGCAAGCTGACGATTTAAGGAGTAGACTTAACTGTTTGAACCAAAGGATGTTTACTTTCGGCTCACCCGTGTAGTTTAGGTCAGTTGGTGTGAATCTCGCTCGAGCTTGGTGATGATCAATGATGGTGCGCCGGCGGCAGCGGCGTTCAAGTTCTTCAAAGGGGTTCAAAGGACTTTGCACGTTACGCCTCTAGCCCTGAACTCTGCCTTTGCCGCTCGCTGATCACAGCACTTGCCGAGAACGTTGAATTTGAGGGTCCTTGACCCTGAGATGATGTGTATTGAGCGCGGTGCACGGGCACGAGCACGGGCGTTGGGAAGATCAGGGCGATCAGGGCGAAAGAAGACCGAGAGTGTGTGCTGTGTGGAGAGTCGACCCAAAGTTTGGGCGGTGGCGTTGACTCGTGTTTGATGATCGAGTCTGCCTGCGCTATGTCTGTGGCATGTACCGACTTGCGTGGTGTTAATGTGAGAGCTGAACAAGAGGTGGTCAGCAAAGTCGGAACAAGGCACTTCGGCCCGGTCCGGAGGCCCACTCACAAAGTCTGAACTGTTTGACTATTGTCTCCTCACTTTGTGTCTCCTCACTTTTTCACCTTGCCAGATTCCTTTGAATATAGTTCCCTTGTTATCCTTCAGAAGACAACTGCTAAACTACTTTGATCAATTCGGCTAGACTCCGGTATTATCCCTGAGCGCGTGTTCAGCCTCTTGCCCTCGTGCTCAACCTTGACAACTCAAAGACGTCGCAATCTCAACGGCGATCCTTTCTTTTTCTTTTTCACACAGAATCCCGTGTACACGTTGACAATCAATTACTGTGGTCAGCTGTATTTTCTCGCGTGCTCTCGGCCTGTTCGGCTTTTCATCCATTTACAATGATGCGCTTCCCCGATCCTATTGCAAACAAAACGCATGGGCCCAATGGTGACCCCGTATCGGGACTCGGATGCTGCAGCTGTTTTTACGTTTGCCGATTTGACTTTTTTTGTCCCTGAGCCGTCGGTCAGCTGATGGCCTTTGCCGCAGATTCCCGTTTCTGAGAGCGGAGGAAAGCCCCCGCTTATGTGGGCCACACTGTGACTGAGAGAGTGTCAAATAGCACTTATGCACAGGTATGATCCAAGAGTTATACAAGTCTCACGATGAACACTGCAAGATGCCAATCTCAGAGCAAACACTTCCAACGCGGACACTTTGGCTCGCTTAAAGAGGCACCGGTCAAGAACGCAACATTATCGGAAAACGACAAATTGACCGCGGAACGTCAAAGATCCGCATAGCCGATGACCTCCGACGATACATTCCGGAATGTACCGAGTCAAAGTGAGACATGAGCATGGGATCCTATAAACAAGCAAGCGAACAACGACAACCTATGGCACAAGAAAGGGAATGAAACAAGCAGTCTCCTAGGTAATCTAGAGGCGGGTAGCTTTGACGACGATGGGAATCATCTCGCCGGTGGAAAGCGGGTAGGGTTGGTGATTGAGCACGGCCAACAGGTTTCGGAGGATGGCAGAGTGAGCAGTGATGGATACGACTGGATAATCAGCATGGCGCAGGATGTCAGACGATCAACTCACAAGTTTCAGGAGTCTGACCGTTACCAAAGATCCGATCCATGGAACGCTGCATGCGAAATTGCATGTGCGCATCATCTTCCCGCTCATCAGCTTTCCACAAAGGATCAACCTCTGCAAAGCCAGCCTCAAAGTCAATCCACGGGAAACGCCGAGTGATGACAGACTTTGATGTCAGTTCTTTTACGTAGCCACGCACGAGCTTGACACTTACCTTGTCAACACGCTGATCACAAGTGTGGCTACCATAGATCTCGCGCAAGTCTTCCCACGCCTCGACCCTCTCAGGTCGCAGATTCTTCCAGCTCCTTTCGAGCGTCTGGATTGCACGCGTAAAGGGACTGGTGTACCATTTCATCTCGTCGTGTCCGATCGGAGCGCCAGCCTTTTGCTCTCTTGCCCAAGCAGAGCCAATGTCAACAGCTTGCTTTTCACCCAGTGGCGTCAAAAAGGGGTCAGGACCCCATGTCAATTCGCCATCACCCGTCAACATGGCCCACTTGGACTCCCATTCCTGATTGATCAGTCGGTATCATCAGTCTCATCGACATACCTCTTGGCCGTACTTGGTGCACGCAAAGTTGTGCCACCCTTCTCCGTGACGCCCTGAGGGGAAAGTCAGCGACGATCCCTGACGTGCCTTGAGACGTGTTTGTTGTGTGTGCGGCTTTTGAGTCGCACGACCAATCAGCGATCAGTAGCTCGATGAGCACCTGACTTAATCGAGCGCACTGGCGTTTCATCTGCGTCGCCGCGACGTGCACGGCCGGACGGTACGGTGCCAAGGAGGAGCGAAAGGGGTACAGAGAGGTTCATGAATAAGCACTCACCACAGAAAAAGACCTTAATCTGCTCGTTACCATTCGCTTGACTCTGCAGCTCTTTCACGCTGTCGCGAAAATTGAGCCAGCGATCTTCAGAACGATCAATGAGCCCGAAAGATTGATCAAGCTATACCAGTCAGTTCGCATGCAATGACAGGATCAAACGCACCAAATCCTCAAATTTGACATGCTGAGGTTTAGGTCCAGATTGCAGAAAGAGACCTTTGATGACCTGATATCACGCCATCAGGGATTGCAAAGTCAATCAGCACAGACTACATACCTCAAACTTGTATTTCGCATCTGGGAGGTTGGCTTTAGGAGTCTTGAAAGCAGGTCCTCCGTCAGAAACAGTAGCAGTGATGGGATGCAGAGTCATTCTGGTAATCGTTGAATTGGTTGCAAGAATTCGGTTGATGTTGAAGGATGAAAGGAATGTTGGATAAAGCTGAAACTTGGACCGGCGGTCATCGAGTCAGCAGCACGTGGGGCACGTGTGGAAAGACTAATTGCAAGCTTTCAAGTGCGTAAATTAAAGCTCAAGAAGAGCGAGTCAGTCCCCATCATTGAGCAGTGGTGCTCGAGGAAATAAATGTCATGTGAGAGTGCTGGAAGCTGAGGCAAGGGCATGCCAAAGAATTGGCTCTGCTTAAGCATTTGGTTCATTTGATAGGTGATACCACTTGACAGAGCATTTGATAGCATTTGATGAATTAGATGAATTAGATAGGTAATACAACTTGAGGTCCAGAACAGCTAGACGGAACTCCCCTACCCTATGCATCGAATCACTCATCTCTGACAAATTGACCGATTTAAGACTTGGTAGATTATATATTGGCTTGGTCTTTGAAGAACATCGAGCGCTCTTGGTCTAGTGGTATGATTCATCCTTAGGGTGTAACAACTCGTCTGGATGAGGTCCCAGTTTCGATTACTGGAGAGCGCCATTGTTTTTGCTTTTTTACACTTCAGGTCATTTTGCGGCCGGATCTGCTACCGGCTTGCTAGAGCAACAAGTCGGAGCGTGCGTGGACGGGTACATAAATACCTCAAGTGTGCAGCTGCGAGCGTCAACGATGTAACACAAGGAGTTGGCATTGTACGCTTTACCTCATACAACCTGTCGGTGAGTTTATTTGCATTGCTCCACGCTCATACACCTCGCAAGGTTGCAGATTCCTTGAACACTGTTCTACGTTTGGTCCGGCCGTCGTCTCTCCCGACATCACTGCTTGTGTCTTCGAGTAATGTCGTACGCTTTGATTGTGAGAGAGAAGATCTAATCACGGAATCGTCGGAGGTGCTTACCTTTTTTCGTGAGCAAGTCTGCTCCGAAGCGACGTCTTTTCGAGGGAGGGCGAGATTGTAACACCTTCGGACGACTAATGGCAGGTGTTGTCTGCTACCTCTCTTCCACTTGACTCCCTAGGCCAATTTCATTGCGGGTTGGCGTCGGGACTGGGCGAGATGCCTCGAAAGTGCCTGCCATACGAGTCGATATCTATCTGCCGCAGGTTTACATCAACGCTCTCCTTTAAAAAGGCTTTGTCTTGGCGTCTTTGACTTACTGTACTGTTTTGTGACTCCAAGAATGTACGTGATGCAAATGTGACTCTGCGACCCTGCGAACTGCTCATTATGTCGCCGTTCCGTGCCCTCCTTGGTCTTACACGTAGCGTTTCACATTTAGATCCTTTGATCCAAGTGGATCCACCATCATTCGTCGCCACCGAGTGACCTATGCCACCACTCTTGTCTAGATCTCTAGATTTACGATATGACCTGAGAGCCCTATGGCCTCTAAGGAGACTGTGGACCCGCTAACAGCTGATGGACTTGTCACTTCGCTACAGGACAAGCTCGCGGTTGATGCATCGGCTGTCGGGATGCAATGGGGTCTCATGGCTGTCCTCTCCGTGAGTTTGTTTGCTGTCTCGACACTGACTATCAGCTGGGAGTGTTCTTCTTGTTCTCATGGCGGCGAACCAACAATGAGATGGTGTACGCTCCGCGAGTACAGAGGTATAAGGGTCAGGTGGAAGAGCCGGGCTACTTCAAGCCATCCGCGCCTCCGGTACGTTTAGCATGAGAAACTCTCTGCTTACTTGACAGGTCGTCTATGGCTATTTTCGATGGATCTGGCCCACATTCATCGAGTACTGGCAGGAGATCAGCTTTCGGAGTGAAAAGGTCCAGCAACGCGATGATTGGTGCGGCCTCTGAAATACTGTGCTGATCGAAGCATCCTCAAACAGCTGGGTATGGACGCATTTACCTTTCTGCAGTTCATGCGGCTCTTGCGACATCTCTGCACGTCGATCGCACTCTTTGTCGCTCTGCCTCTGCTCGTGGTTGATTACCAGCTCAACAGCACGACGCAGTATGGCAAAAAGACGGGCACGCTGCAGGATCTCACGGCCAGTGCTGTCACAGGAAGTGGCCTGTATGTGCATGTGGCGGCCGAGTACGCCATCACGGCTATCATCTCGTACTTTCGTGAGTGGATTGATGATTTGAGAACGAGGGGGGTGCTGATATTCAGTCTACAAACATTGGTTCTATCATGAGCTCTTTATGAAGAAGTGGACGGCTGCGTAAGTCGACTCGCCAAGGCCTCGTGCTGATCAGCAGGACCGTTCAGGAACATTTCAAGAAGACAGTTATGCTAACAGACGTCGGTCTCACCCAGGGAACAAAGATCGGAGACGCCAAGACTCAAATCCGCAAGCTCGCTAATGCGACTGGAGCAGTCACGAGCGTCTTCTTACCTGTCAAGCCCATGGGCGATCTGGCCAAGCGCGTCGAGTCGTACAACCTCGAAAAGATGCCTCAGCTTGAGCTGGCATTGCTCAAATACTGCGAGACGGATCAGGAGATGGTGAATGGTGTGCCGAAGAGTATCATCCGGTATGATGGGTGGTGGGGTTACTTGACGGCGCAGAAGGCAGTGAGCTATTTGAGCTGGGGCGTGTGCTGACGTCAGGCGGAAGATGAAGTCGAGTACACTGCAAGAAAGCTTCTCAAGCTGCAGAATGATATCAAGAAGAGGCAATCGTCCGCCCGAGATCTCACGTCGACTTCCAATCGCGCCAAGCTCGAGATGGATGTCACATATGGTGCGTGTCTGCATTCAGCGTGTGACGTCGAGCTGACCTTTCAGCGTTTCTCACCTTTAGCACGGCAGCCGAGGCACACAACTGCATCTTGAAAGCTCGAATGTCGATGCGCAAGAGAATCTTGGATGGAGCGAAAGTACAAAACGTAGGTACCAGCTACCGCGACCCACTTGCTCATATGTAGACACCAAGATCCGAGAACATTGTGAGCAGATCGTCTGAGGATGAATCAATGCTGAGTCGCCAGCTGTGGGAGAACATTGAGAAAAGCAAGTCTCAGAGACGATTAACGCGAATCTTTGGCAAGATCTTCCTAGTCCTCCTTTGCTTCGGCAACACGGTCCCCGTCCTGATCATCTCTGCTCTAGCCAACTTGACAGCTGTAAGTCTCGCTTGACGCTCTGGTCAATCACTGACGTCCTCAGCTCCGCAGCAATGTCCAATGGCTTGACGACTGGTACAAATCCGGTACTCTAGGCGAATGGACATTCAAGTTCATCTCCGCCGCCCTCCCCTCGAGCGTATCAGCCTTGTTCTCCTACTTTCTCCCAATCCTCATGCGCAAAATCAGTAAATTCTCAGGAGCAGCATCAAGAGGCGCTCTGGATAAAGCTGTCATCACTCAGTACTTTGCTTTTCAGATGTTTTCACAGTTCTTCGTGTTTTCAATTCTTGGTATTCTTTATCGTGAGTGTTGGCGGGAGGGACAGAGGACGCGCTGATGAGTCAGGGACGTTGAGTACTGTGTATGAGAACTTTGGGAAACGCTCCTGGGTCGAGATCTATAGCTCTTTTGGCGATTTGCCGGGCGATGTTCAGCAGGCGTACATTGCGCAGAGCACGTATTGGCTCAGCTGGTATCCGTACGTCACGATTTGCTCCTTCATCGAGGTACTAACATCAGCCTTCGCGCCTTTCTCGTGTGGTTCTCACTCCTTCAAGTCCCAAGATGGTTCCTCACTCGTGTTCAGATTTTGTGCATTTACTGCCTCACTGCGAAGAAAGCTAACGGATAGGATCTTTGCAAAGAGCGCAAGTGATTTGAGACGCTATGCTGCTCCTCCGTGGTTCGAGGTACGTGAGCTTGAGATCCGAACATGAGATGTTGACAGGGCAGTATGGTGAGTACATGCGGATCTAGACCCAATTCGGCTGACAGGGCACAGGCATTGAATATGCCAACTTGGTGAGCTCTCCGACATCTTGTAGGGATGTTGACTGACTGGATCCAGCTCTTTGCACTCAGTGTTGCGTGAGCTAAGGCCCGAGTTCATGTTTTGATGCTGACAGGCAGTCTGATGTATGCACCTCTTGCACCACTCGTCGTCATGTGCGCTGCCGTCTTGTTCTGGACATCTTCAATTGTGGTGAGCCGATCGTAAACTCGAGTAGGATCATCTGACGTCGGCTCGCAGTATACAAACCAGCTCAAGTACGTTGCGATCACTAAAGCGGATTCGAATGGTCGAGCGTGGCGCGTTGTGGTGAATCGTATCACGACTGCCATGGTCTTGATGCAGCTGCTGATGACGTTGAGTGAGTTCTTTCCGAGATGCAGAGTCATTAAGCTGAAACCGCGAGCCACTGGCTTGAAGGCTCAACGAGTTGAAACAGACGAAGCTCCCATGAAGCGCTACCTAGTCTGCATCCTCGCAGCCGTCCCAATCCTCTTCACCGGCGTCCTCAAATGGTGCTTAACGACTGAATCGCCCACACTCTCCAACTTTTCTAAATCTACCGTCGCCGACGACGCCGTCCCGCTTTTCGAGCATCAGCTGCTTCAATCGAGGGTGTTGGAGAGCGTCAAGATGTACGATACGCATGCGGTGAGGTATAACCTTGCTCTGGACTGTTATCCTGTGTTGAAGGACCTTGGGCTAGAGCGAATGGATGAGAGTCGAGCGCCGAGAGATGAGGAGACGAGGGAGGTTGCTGATGATGGAGGAGGGATTGATAGAGAGACTGATGGGGAGAAACGGAATCCGTATATGATGGTATAGATGTCTCGGGTCAAGCTGAATTCTATACCTTTCGTGCTCTCCGGATTCGGCGTGGTGCGCCACTGCCGTTCGGGTCAATTTGCCACTTCCGACTTTTGCCGATCCCCAATCTCGCCCCCCGCACAACACCGAACTCGGCGGCAGTAGTAGGCTCGCCAAGGGTGTATAGATCGCGAGAGAGCTTGAACTGTAGAAGAGGAGGGGATGGCAGCCACTCATGGTTCATATATTCTCATCAAGAGCTGTCCAGCCACAGCAGCTGGTTGCGCCCGATCCATGGGGCAGAGGCAAGGCGTCATATGAGGAGTCAGAGTCGAGGAGCGGAGTGGTGGCTGAGCAGGGTGTAGGGATAGGGAAGTCCACGACTGTGGTACCTGCCGAGACGCTCGACGAGGATGTTGCCACTGAGGAGGTGAGGCGAAAGCCGAGTATGTGGGATAATCAAGTGATTTTGAACACTTTTGTAGCTGGTCAGTCGGTCGTGTGAGTGTCGGAAAAATGCTGAGTGTAGGTGGATTGGCGGGTGCGGCTAGTAGGACTGTAGTGAGCCCTTTGGAGCGGCTCAAGATTATTCTGTACGTTTGCTCCTCTCGCGGACCCCTGCTGATATGCACAGTCAAGTGCAGCCATCCATGAGTTCCGGATCAAAGACAGCAGCAATGCGCGCGGCAGACAATGCTTATAATGGTGTTTGGCGGAGTCTGTGAGTCCCTCCTCCTCTCCACCTCGTCACGACAAGAAGCTGACAACTCAAGAGTACGAATGTACAAAGAAGAGGGACTCAGAGGTTTCATGAAAGGCAACGGCGTGAATTGCGCTCGTATCTTTCCATACTCGGCGATCCAATTCACAAGCTATGGTGCTTTCAAGAATGTCAGTTTCTGGATGGACATGGTGAGGTGCTGAACTAATGATGTAGCTGCTTGGAACTTGGTCTGGGCAGGCGGAGCTTTCGACGCCTTTGAGGCTGACAGCGGGCGCAGCAGCTGGTATCTGCTCAGTCGGTACGTTTTTATCTATCTCCTTCATCAATTCACTTTCAACGCTGATACAGCAAGTCACGACGTATCCATTAGATCTTGTACGCTCCAGACTGAGTATAGCAACGGCGTCCATTTCGAATGCCAAAGGCAAAGGAGGAGCGATGACGGCTGAAGATGCACTTCTTGGGATCGTAGGTATGACGAAAAAGGTTTATCGGACCGAGGGCGGCATGAAAGGCTTGTAGTGAGTTTTTGTTTTGTTTGATAGTGGGCAAGGGGCTGATGGGTAGTCGTGGTGTTGGGACGACGGCGGCGGGCGTGGCGCCTTATGGTGAGTTTTTCTGATTGACAAGAAAAGTTGAAGATTGATGAGCAGTGTCTCTCAACTTTTACGCATATGAGAACCGTACGTGCCGAAAGCCGCATGCTACATACATAGACTGATGTCCGCAGTGAAAGGCTATTTTGTACCAACAGGCTCCGCAGCGGACGAAGTCGACGCAGGCGAACTAGCCGTCCGGTTCGTCTCCCCCTTCTCCGCCCCACCTCTTCGACTAACGCGTCAGTAAACTCATCTGCGGAGGTCTAGCAGGTACAATTTCTCAATCCCTAACCTACCCATTCGATGTCCTCCGCCGAAAGATGCAAGTCGCAGGTCTCAGTACGCTTGGACCGCAATATACAGGTGCTTTTGATGCTTTGAGCAAGATTATTCGAAACGAGGGCTGGTGGAGTGGCATGTAGTGAGTTTTTCTTCACTGAGAGGGGTGGGAGCTGATGGAGTAGTCGAGGGATATGGCCGAATCTGTTAAAGGTAGCTCCGTCGATCGCGGTTTCTTTCTATGTTTTTGAGACTGTTAAAGATGGCTTGACGGAGTATGAAGCTAGGCATGAGGAGGACTGAGTGTGGGTGAGGCGAGGCGAGGCCCGGGAGTGTAGAATAGCAAACGTAAGAGCACGCATCATCGTCATCTCTGCATCTTGTATCTGTCTGCCTGTCTGCGGATTTATTGCAGCTTGGGCGTGGTTCGTGACTGCCTGAACTGCTGGGACCTCTAGATCTGATTGCTTTTGCTCGGGGTTGAAACGAGATTGGGATCGTTCTGAAACTGCTGGGGCTCATCGTACAGGGGCGGACAGCCTGACAACGTAAGAGCACCTAGTATCCCGATTTATGCATCCTGTCGCTGTACGGCTTTTGTCTCTGCATCTGCCTCTGCGTATATAATAGTTCCATATCGAAACAAACACCCTACACTACTCGCACCGTCCTGCGTCCAAAAGGAATTGAAACGATTAAGAACAAACGCTAAATTGGACGGGAACGGGAACGACCCGAGTGATCGATCTCAACGAGGCAGACGACGAGCAGTACGACGGCAAAGCAGGTCTGCAAAGGCTGAAACAATCATCATCAGCAGCTTGAGAGAAGGAAGGAAGAAAGAAAGAAATCAGAAGGAAACGCGTGACAATACGGCCGGCCGGTTCACTCAGCGCACGGATCCGGTGATAGAGGGAACAAGCTTTTGTCTCGGAACGCAGAGGTACAACAGCTCGGAAAGGCAGGAGGCTGGTAAAGGATCTATCGGGTGTGATTGGATCTTGATCCAAAGGCGGTCTCTTCAGCTAGCAAGGTCTCAGTACCATGTCTGAGTCTGGGCCTAAAGTTAAAGTTGCCGAAGGCGCGACTTTGAATGCTACACAAGGTGGATCTCGGTCGAGTGTAGAGATGGGCGAGCACGAGCACGAGGAGGCGAGAGAGGAACCGGAATTAGGTGTGCCGATAGTGATCTCCTCTCCTACACCGCCAATTGTCGAGAAGAGTACGCTTGCTACTGTAGGAGACGTAGCGGCTTCGGGTCCAGCACCACCATCACCGTCGTCGAAACCACCTGCTAGACCTACCAAACCAATCGAGCTTTCATCCAAACCTAGGGCTGTTGAAGCAGAGACGGCTGAAAATATGACTTTGGTTCCAATGACTTCTCTCCCTTCTACACCAACCAAACGTCCTCAACCCAAGCGATCCGCTTCATCGACTTCCTCCTCTATACGCAGCGTTATCTCGAATCCCATTGCTTCCACCTCGGCTATACCCATCGACAGTAACAAAACTGCCCTCCCATCTCCTCCTTCATCCATACGGTCCCTTTCATTCCCAAGCGAACAGTCCGGCCCACTCAAGCCTGAACCACCAGCAAAGGCTTCTGAACCGAGATGGCTGCGAAAAGGCAGTTTCTCTGGTAGAAAAGCATTGGATGCAGCTACAGGCAGTACCTCGAGTCTAGATGAGAATGCTACGGCTGAACCATCTAGCTCAAGTGGACCACCAGCGTTACCTGCTCGTTCAAAGCCTTCACCCTCCACAGCTAAACGAATGATGCCGCCACCACCACCACCACGTACAAACTCCAATTCTAGCACAGCCACCACCTCCATTTCCACCGCCAGCTCAAGCAGACGCCCAACCAACACCTCTTACCCTTCCTCATCTTCTTCCCTTCCACGCGACGGCTTTGGTGCGATCAGAGGCAGATTAGCCGCATGGAGCACAACTGCCTCTGAAAACAGTCCGTACGGTCGAACAGACGCAAGCATGTCTCAACAACGACTACCTGTAACCGCACAAAAGGCACTCAACACTGCTGGATCGGCCGTCTCGCGTGGCTGGGCGGGATTGAGAGCAAGAGGGAACGGCGCAGGTGCGAGCATCTCTGGCTTTGCTGCTTTTGTGGGTCCTGGACCGACGCCAAGTGCACCGAGGTATGATGGGAATATACAACGGGGAAGCGCAGATGCAGGTGTGGATGGACCGCTTTTCGGTCAAGGGATCGTTAAGCGTGCAGGCAAAGGAAGATCATCGAGAGTCTTTCGAAGAGATCTTGAGGAATTGAGCGGGACGAATCTTTCCGTTGTGGATTCAGAGGAGGAACTCGATGCGTTCCAGAGACAACGGAGAGCTTGCTTGCCTGCTGTTCTTGTGAGGACTGTGGAGCATTTGCAGGTTTGGGCTGTCAAGGAAGAAGGCATCTTTAGGATCAGTGGGAGGAGTAGCCATATTTCGAGATTGAAGGCCGAGTTTGATGCTGGTGAGTGTAAATTGAATGTGCGGGAGGCTGATGTGTAGGTGCTGATTTGGATCTGAAGAACTGTGATCCGGGAGATTTGGATCCTCATGCCGTTGCGGGCGTCTACAAAGCTTTCCTACGAGAATGTGCGTTGCAGAGCAGAAAGCAAAGCTGACGTACAGTGCCAACACCGATCTTGACACCTGCTCTGTCACCAGAGTTTGATCATCTCGTTAAAGCGCACATGGGTAGTGCAGCTCGTGATGTAGAGTTTGGCGTCACGGCTGAGAAGAATAGCTTGGATTCATCGGATGGAGAGGGTGCGAATCTCATGCGGGTGGGCAACGTCGTGGCTGAGCTCGAGAGGCTACTGAGGCAATTGCCGCAAGTCAACTGGTTCCTTCTTGCTGATCTTGGTGAGTTATGAGCTGCAAATGGGGGACTGATCGTGTAGCTTCGCTATTGGCAAGCACGACGGAACATTCTCACATCAACAAAATGACGCTACAGAATGTCTTGCTCGTCTTTTGTCCTTCGCTGTCTTTTTCGGCACCCTTTTTACGTCTTTTGATCGAGCATCGAAGAACGCTGTTCAGTCATCCGCCTGATGAGCCACTTTCGCCTAGCGTAAGCTTTGATGGTGATGAGCTTCTGCCGCCTACATTGCCATCTCGCTCGACGACTGCGACGCAGACACCGGCTGTTCGAGCGGAGACTGCTTCAAGCAAGTTTGGCTCTCCTAAGCGAACGCCGCCAAAGCTTTCGAAGAAGCGGTCTGCTCTGTCGGTGCTTATCAGCAACGCTCAACTCTCGCCTGGCCCAAAGACTCCGCCTCTCAATGTTGAACGTGCACCGAGTGTGGTGCAGGTGACTCCACCTAGAGTCGAGCTCGGCGAGCTCTCGACATCACCTCTGCCTTCATTTGAAGATCCTCGGTCACGACCAGTCTCGATGTTTGACGCTCTTTCAAAACCAGTTGTCTCTGCCCGAGACGAGCCGGATAAAGTCATGGCACCTCCGGCAGGCATCGTTGCCGACAGAGCCAAGGCATTTGCCAATACCCAGACACCCATTGCCGATCGCTTCGCAGGTACCGGTATCCCCGCTGCCAACCTCTTCAGCACAGCAAAGGCCACGGGGGCTTCAACAGGCCATCTTCCAGACTTTGGCTTTGACAAACAAGTCAAGAACCCAGCTAGCGTTGTCCGTCGAGGGCAACCAGTCTTCTTTTCGTCTTCGCCTGTGGGTCGACCGAGTAGATCTCGGACTGTGCCGATGAATCTTTCGCTTAGCGAATCGAGTGGATTGACTTCTTGGGATGGACATGGACAGACGATGGGAGAGGGGAATAAGCGCAAGTCGTTGAGTCCTGGAGGGAGGGGTGGTGGAGTTAGGAGTGCGATCAGGGCACTGGAGTCGCCTTCTTGATTCCATGTGAGTCTTTTGAACAAATATGACTTTTTCTGTGCTGATCAAGCGTAGAGATTGGGTTTGCATTGCATGTATAACAGTGAATCACATTTCTGGCAGGAACGGCGTTATGACTGCTATGGCGCCCTTGATTTCAGTGAGAAAGTTGCGAGACACTCACTCACGTAGACTGGCTTGCCTTTGGCATCTGTCTTGATGACGCTGAAGAGGACGATGGCGCCAAGGAATTTGATCTGCAGCTCAGTCGTCCGGCTACAGGTGAAGCTGAACGAACCAGCGGCCACCAGACCAAGATTCGGTACCTCGAGCCGAATAATGCCCACTCCAGATATCCCACAACCGCCACTACCGACCAGTACGCCATCCTGCTCTATCAGCTTGAGGGAGGCATGATCTACTCGCCAGAGATCGCGGTCTTTGCGCGAGTTGATGGAGACCTGTGTGCAGAAGGCTGGCAGCAGGTATACCGCCACGTACGGCATCATGAACTTGAGTTGGAAAGGAGCGGTGAAGCTGGTGGTCAATGGATGAGAAAGATTGACGTACTAAAAGGCTACATGAAGGATGCACAGGACGAGCAGAGCGATATGCGGTGGCCCAAAGAGGGAAGAGAACTGCAGCAGTGGTGGGCTCCACGCTTTCAGCTTCTCCGTCAGCTTCGCCTCATCACTGTCTCTCACCAAACTCGTCACTATCGAAGCAGCATCGATCTCTTCCGGCTTGGTCGTCTTATCTTTCGCTTTTGCTTTCTCGCGTTCAGCTTCTTTCGCTGCTTTCTTCTTTTGAGCTTCCTTGGCTTCTTTCTGACCGTCACGCTGGTCGGCAGCCATTGCGGCTACGCGAGCAATGTTGTTAGCCCAGAGGGCACCGGCTTGTAGATCATCTGGACCGGGGGCGGGATCGGGTGGGCGACCGTCCATGTTGGGCGTGGATAGCTCTTATGCCTATCTGCTTAGTCCGGCAGTGAGGTTGGCCCTCTGCTACGGACAAAGGAGGTTATATGGCTCACGTGCTTGTATGGCGAGTTGCTTGCAGTCATGCTTAGAGTGCCACACTCACTGTTCATCTGTTTGGTTCCACCACTTGGGCCTCGAGTGACGTTTGACTCCGAAACGCCTGCGGAATGCCAACGTCCAGGCACAATGAGTCATTCATGACCTACACATGAGGAGAGAAAACAAATCGCTGCCGCAGCTGCAGCATTCGAAATAGCTATAGATTGATTCAGGATCTGTGCTTTATCCCTACCACTACCTGCTGACAAATCTCTGTAATACTCTGCCATGGCGGCCATCTTTAGTCCCAACACCCAAAATCGATACACTTCTTCCACAACCAATACATCTGAAGCAGCTGTCGAGGCCGGAGGGAAAAGACCTGTTCCAACATCACGGTACGCAGCGACAGCATACCTTGAACTGTTGAGAACTAACGTGCGGAGATTGCAACATGCCTTGCTGTCATTCAAGGATGACGTAGAAGTCGACGATGCGCAGATCCCTCTGCTGATCCAGTCGTTCCTGACCGGACTAATTGATGCGGCCGTCTACGGGGAACTCTCGACTTGGCTCGGGTTTCAGACAGGGAACTTGATCTTGATCAGCTCAAAGTACGTCTGATCTTTTGCGTTCCGCAGACTAACTGACTTGTCAGCATCGCCGAGTACATGTACGCACTGGAAGCAGTCGGAGGCTGATTAAAAGCTATCCAGACGTGGCTACTCATCCACTGGAGTTTCTGGAGCGCGGCGTCGCAGTTGGAGGGTTCTGTCTCGGTGCATTCATCGGTGGAAGAGTAGGCGCGTACTGGGGACCAAAGTGTCGAGGATGGCACATCACGACATGTATGTTCCAGGGTGCACTGCTAGGTGCCGCGGCTGCTATTATCTTTGTGCAGCCCAAACCTCTCGTCGAGGGCTACAATTGGGCTCCTGGAGTCTTGGCTCTGGTATGTGCTCGATACGGTTACTGCGCAAGTTGGGTGCTAATCATCAGACTTCATGCGCAATGGGGATGCAAGCTATCTCTTCAGCTCGCCTAGCATCGCCAGCGTTCGCAACAACGTGAGCAGACATACAATGCTGACCCTGAGTCTGACGATACAGAACAGCATTCACAGCAGCTTTGACACAAGTCGCTGCCGATCCCTACCTGTTCCACCTCCCATCATCTGACACGCGAACGCGCGACTGGCGGATCACTGCGATTGCGGCGCTGATGTTCGGGGGTGGCGTTGGGAGAACAGTAGCTGTCAAGCTTGGATTGCAATGGGCGTTCATTTTTATGGTGGGGTTGAAGATTCTGGTGGCCCTGCGGTGGTGGCTTGTCAAGCGCAAAACGAATGGGAAGGAGGAGCAATGATGAAAGTGGCGGGGATGTAGACACAGATGAAGGGACGTGGTGACTGCTATAATCGCTGATGTATCGACTAGCACACTGCAGGTTCCGTTCGGACTGCTCACTTTAGTCTGAGGTCAATGTTTGCTTCTCTTGTTTGGATACATTAGGCGTCGTACCAGCATAGATGCTCTGAAAGATTACCACTTCAGAAATTCAGAGCCCTGTGAAAACTCTACGGCGGTCGCGCACAGGTCGCGCTAACCTGTACGCACTGACGTGAGGACAACAGGATACAGTGTGCATCTTTTAGCTCGACTGGTAGACATCTACTTTCAAAAGAGCAACAAACTTCATGGCTTTTATAATCTCCCTTAGCCTTGCGCATTCTTTTCGGTGTCCGGCTTCGGCCTTCGACTCCTTATGCACTGAACAATCAACCATATCACCAAGATCCAAAAGGCTAGCTCCACGTTAGCTGCAAAAGTTTCGACGGCTTACCGAGAGCAATGAAAAGACGATGATCACCGCCAGAGCGCCGCCGAAGAGACCCTTGCAATCTTCATCGGGTGCGGGCTGGCCATTGACTGTACATCCCGCCATCTTACTGCAAAGCAAGTCGCGCTCTCTGCAGCGGTCTTAAATGTCACTCACATTTGAAACAGACTCGTGGACATCTCTTGTGCGCCTTCACAAGGGGTGGAGCTCCTTTGAATCCCGTCAAGTCAACAAAGGGTCATATTGCGGATTATAGGATCAAAGGTGACGACCGTGCACGCGCTGTCGCGGTTACTGACGTTGGCTCAAGGCTTACGAAACGCCTGATTGCCCCCTGATGTGAGATAGCGTTATTGAGTGGATTACCTTCACATATTGTGGTATTAAAATTCGTTCGATGCAAGTGCATAAAGCTGCTGATACAATGTGGGGTGACCTACGCATACAAGAAAGGTAACAACAAGACAAGGGAGGTCACGCAGCCATAGCAGGGACTCTACGCCGCACCCGTCTTCGAACGATGAACTCTGCGAGACCCTGCACATCAGCTGGAGTACTGCATGCAGAAAACTGACAAAGACCATAAAGTCAATTAGCCCCACGCTGAGCACGAACCACAAGGAGATGAGCATGAGGAGCTGACTCGGTGTGTCGTGGGACATGTCCCATACGAGTCTGACTAGACTTGCAGTGAAGACGAAGAGGTACTGCGGTGTCAGTGAGGCACCGGCCATACGATGCGACTCACTGCAAGAGGGAACCAAAGCATTAGTAGCGAAGCCTGTCGATTGAGGTACATCGCCGAGCTCATTTCAGCGTCACCGCTCGAGCATCCAGCAGGCAACTTGCTCGCCTCGGCACCAGACGCTTGATGCTCTTGGAAGAACTCTGTCAAGGTCTGAGGCACCTCGTCATCCCTGACTCCATCTTCTCCCTCCCTTTGCTCTTCCTCTGGCATCTGGGATTGCACTGACACAGTCTGCCGAGGCATGTCCTGCAAGGATACTGTCGACATCTTGCGATCCGTAGAGCCAGACCGAGAAGAGCTGCCTGATTGCGAGATAGGCCAGGTGAGTGTCTTGTCTGATCCTGGTGACTTTTCGCCATCATCGAGACCATAGTTGGCAATCTCGAGCTTTTCCCATGGAGGAACATCCGCTTGTTCTCGAGACACAGCACCGAGGTCAATGGTACGGGTACGAATCTTGGTTGGCAACAGCCGTGTGACTGCTCGCTTTGCCTTTCCTTGACATATTTGAGCGTGTGAGACGCGCCCTTGGTCATTGCCCGCAGTTATCGTTGACAGCTGAATGGTATCGGGTCTTCGCAAGAAGGAGTAGAGTCTGGAGTAAAGGCAGAGGACGACAACGAAGACGATGGCGCTAGACAAGTTAGCTTTTCCGAAATCGCTATTGGTACGAACCGAGGGATGAACTGCACGAGGTCCTTGGCATCGAAATTTCTTTCCGATATGGGGTAGGATTTGTAGTAACAGATGTGACCTGAAGAAGCGAACCCGACTTTAGCCCACCAAACTGCTCGTCAGTGCTGTCTGAGTCTGATGCTCACTCCCTGCGTGAGCGAACGAGATGGACCAGATGGCGATTGGCAAGGCAACGGCGTGCTTTTCGAGCCATGTTGTCCAATTGGAGAGAGGATGACGCTGAGGTCAGTATCGTAGGTAACAAAAGAATTACAAGTAGAAGGTAGGTGGAGATGGCAATGACTAGAGTCCATAGATGTTGGGTAAAGAGAATCGACGTGACGAGAAACGCTGAAACATCCTGGAGCGTCAGTTTGTTTTACATACTGATTGATGACCGACTCACGCATCCTCTGCTGCCTGTCTTGAGCGGATTTCCACTTTGATAAAGTATATTTGGGATCCCTATGACAATCCTACTTGTCAGTTCACGCATTAAAACCGCCAAACGTACCCGAACATGAGATCACTCATCACCATGCCCAACAGCAACCTGATTCTAACCTTGTCCCATCCTTGTTTACTCAAGCTCCAAACGAGGTAAAGGGCGCTGACAATCGTCAAAAGCTCAATGACGAGCGCGCCCAGCGCTGTAACATAGGTCCATCGCATCCCGCCCTTTCTCCAGGACGAGATGCCACTGCTGCAGGTTTAGATGTCGATCGACTGCTGTCGTTGTGCGAGGTTGAGAACGGCATCTCATCACTCCATGATGTTCTGTCGGATCGCGGGTGAGACTTGATGGCTGAATCTGAGACTTTGTTTTGCGAACGATATGCCTCATCCGGTGGTGGCAAAAGTCTCGGGAGGCGCATGCATCTGTTGATTTCTTTGATAGAGTGGTAAGATGGAGTCATGCCTCGCCGTCCATGCCTCGCCGTCTGGACGTAAGTACATACGTCTTTTGTGAATCAAGGCTGTCGGAAATGTGCGACGTTCGGGAAGATAAAGTTGCGCACTTTGAAACCTTGCGTTCCCGAGTGTCGATCCAGATCTCCGATTTCGCTTCGGCCCGAGGCGCAAAGCCGTTGAGCGTACGCGTGCTCACCTTGTTCGAGCTACAACCCCCGTGCAAGTGCAAAAGATCCTCGTCGGCGAGATGCGAGAAGACAAAGCTTTGAGAGAAAATTGAAGGGCCGGGGCTGAACTTGGCAATCTCGATCCGCGAATGTACAGATACGTCGGCGCTAGCTCCAAAGCTTCTGGGTCGTAGCTTGGCTACAGCTGCAGCTGCGTTTGGACCCTTTGGAATGAATGGTGAAAGATACAGGAGATACCGTGGACACCGCCCGCAAGGTGCACAGCTCCCTGGACGCGGCATGCCCAGTGGTGCTTACCTGTTGACCAAGGGGCACCATGGTGCATGTTCGGGTTTGTGAACCTGGTTAGGGTCCATAGTCAACTTGATGTATAGCAGTATACCGATTTAGAAAGGCGTGAGGCAACCCCAAAGCCTCGCACAGCTGCAGACGCAGGGTATCGCGGAAGGAAGTACGCTGAGGGGTCAAAGGATACTTCATAGGTTTATCCAACCTGCCTGGCAGGTGTTCATGTAGCAGCCGTATACTTGTGCTCTCAGCGCAAGTTAGATGCAAGACTAAAAGTTGTTGTATCACAGTGAAATTGCCGACCTTTAGCGGGCACAGCCTTGTAGAACATGCATCAACTACCCCTGAGTGGCTTTCCCTGTACGGATGGCGAGAGTACCCTTCTTGGCTCGAGCTCAAGAGGAGTCTCATACCGGCCTCTTGCACGTACAGCTTCTACAGTCCTTACAGTCATCCCATATATCATCAGAAACTAGCCAACAAGCCATCCCGCCTCAAACGTCACCGAGCCTATAAACGCGGTGCTCACGAAAGCTTCCGTGCACAGGACGCGGCGCCAGCTTGGACCGTCTATCTATCCCTTGCCCCCTTGATTTCAGTCTCTACATCCTTCTTAACTCATCCTCATCCCTCTCTCTGCCATCACAGCAGACTAGTCATCAAGCAATAACCACTCCTCGCACGGTTCATCACTCGAAAGGAGCGCAAAGGACTCGTTTCAAGCTCGACCCCTCGCGAACTTGCCCTTTCTTGAATCTTTAACATCCACCCATCCATCGCCGGTCGAAGACAATTCAACACTTTTACAAGCTTGAATCAGTGTAGAAAAAAGAGTGCATCATGGCTAGAGATCGTTTGGCAAACCAGGTGAGTCGCGTTGTTTGATACTTGTGGAAACAAACTTTCGTGCGGAAACCCCGAGGAGAATGTTTGTTTGCAAGACTGAGCTGACAAATTCTTTCTCCCTCTCTTTCTCTCCCCAACCGTCACATCCATAACCCCCACCATCCTTCATTCTTTCAATAACGCACATCAACCATCAACAACACTCAATCCTTTGTCCCGCCCCTTTTGAAAAACCAAACAGGGCCGTCAAGCATACGGGTACGTTTCCCCTCCTCCATACCGAAACACCATCACTAACATTCATAAGCGACCAGAACGCACCCCAGCAGACATCCTACCCTCCAACAGGCAACGCGTACGCTCAGCAAAACCAGTACGCTCAACAGCCGCAGCAGAACCAGTATGCACAACAGCCTCAGCAGTACGGTCAACAGGACCAGTACGCTGCTGGTGGTTTGAATGGTGCAGGTGCAGGTGCTGGTGCAGGTGGAGATTTCTGGAACGAGGTGAGTGTTGGCTTCTGTTTGGGTGCTTTGTTCCGAGTCTGGGTTTCGGACTGAATTGTGTGCTGGTCGGCCAAACAATGTCATTGCTTGTTATCTCTTGACCGACGGAGATGCCAAGGCTTGATTCTTGTTTGGCTGCCACGGAAAATATGACACAAAAGAGGGTCTTCGCCATGAAAATACTTACATAGGCTATGTGTAGTACAGCTGGCTTCTTTTGAGACGTGCTGCTAATTAACGTATCAACGTATCAACGTTTGAACGTGCATCAGCGGTTCGCGCTCAGCTAGCTGTGGCTTCCTCGTCCTGCTAAATGCTTATCGCGAGTAACGCAAAGCAATCTTACTGCAAAAGTATAGGGGTGTACGGTGACGCTGCTGGACCGTGATGGGTATCAGGGTCGCGTTGCTCGAGCATAACGAAGTGCGTCCACCTGCTTATGCCGAAGTAGCAATCTTTTGTGAGGCAGACGAGTGCTTCTCTGCCACAAACAGATATAGCGAAAAATTTGCCGAGCAAAATGTCCTGTGCGTCTCCCAATCAAGCGGCAGATATCTGAGTCTGGTCTGTGAGAGCTCCCAAGACGTTGTGTTATGAAAGACGCGTCGTGAGCTCTCGTGCGATGAGGGAGATATCCATCGGTATGGTCCGAGTCTGATATACCTGCTTGCACATGGTCTGCCCGGCGACGTGTTGCAAAGTAGCAGACCTTACTGGGTCTAGAAGTTTGCGAACGAGCTTGGCAGTCCCGTGACTGCTGGACTTTCTGCGGTTGATTCCTACTAGTGCTTTGTGGAGGCGCAGTCTTGCTGTCTTGGTGGGTCTACGGCGTCCTATGGGTTAGATGGATATCTTTTGAGGCTGGAGAACGGCAGCACTCGATCAGTGTCTGTCATTCTGAGCTGTCACGCAACTAAAGCATAACAGCGTCGAGCGGTTGCTTGCCCGTTCATTCATTCATGCGTCATCAAAGATGGCACCTCGAGGACGTTTGGGATTAAAATCGTGTATCAGGCAGACAACCGTCTACGAAAGGAACCATCTCCCTCGACAGAAAATTGATTTTTCTGAATTGCGGTGGGCTGTGATCAATTTCCACAGTGACTAGCAAGAATACATTGAGGGTGTACGAATCGCACAGCTAACTTCAAACCTGGATCTGCCGATCAATGTGCATCGCCGGATTCTCGCTCGGCTAGCTGTTTCAAGTGCGCTCTACATGTATTCTTAGCAAGTGTAGATGGAGTCGTGTGTGATCAATCTGAATGGGGACGAAAGAGCTGCTCGAGAGCCGCTTGGAAGAACTTGGGTGGTTTCGCTTTGCACTGGGCGGGTTGCGTTCCGATCTACCATTTGTTGTAGCTGGGGTTGTCTGTTTGACAGACGATTATTGTGCTGTGAGATACAGATGTGATGCCAGCTGCATGTCGAGCAATTCACCCGATGTTTCTCCAAATCAGGTGGCAGATATTGCCGGTTCAGTCCTCTCTACAAACGTTGTGTATACCAAAACACGTCAACGAGCTCTTGTGGTGCGGAGAGATATACGTCAATAAAGTCCGAGGCTTATAAACTGGCGTAGCGAACGATCTGCCTAATACCGTGTTGCAAGCGAGCAGACCTCATCGGTCTGTTTTGATGTGGATTTTCTTGTGTGTCCTGGACTATCCGCACTGGCTTCATTTTACTGGACGCGTTGCGGCGCAGCACTATTTTTTGAAGGTTATCTGGGGCGTATCTAGGGTGAAGCGATGGGCAGATGGGTGTCATCTGAGCATGAAAGGCGGTAGCACTCGCTCGATCTCTGCCACATTCAGCGGTGTGACAGCTGAGTTGGTCTCAGTCATCAGCGATTGTCTGCCATTCATCCATCGAGCTGAATTGACTTGCTTCTCAGAAAAATCTGGCACTGCGGCTAAAGGATGACGCGCCGAGCAGAAGCTTGCAGGAGATCTTGGAAGAAGGTTTCTTCGCTGCTGGACGAGCGTGAACACCGTTGCAGGCTTTGCAGATTCTGGACGTTGTCTGAATCTCATGACGCTGGTTGCGACTTCAGCCGCTATTGATTTGCGAGATGCCGCACAGTCATGGCAATGCTATGACTGCTTGACGATCAGCGCTGGCTCCATCTTCTCGTTGCACAATCACGGTTTTGATGCAAGGTTCATGGAGAAGAAGTGTGCTGAACCGGGATCTCGGGGAAGACATCATTCGGTCAGTCTTCTCTGTCGTTCCTCACTGTCGATACACAGCTGTGACGGACGATGGTGCGGGGGAGCTACACTGCTTGCCGTGAGAACGCGGTGCAATGCATCGCACACGCGGTGAAAGGTTAGCTCCTCGTCGCCACGTTATGGCAGCTGGTCAAAACTGCGTCCCTATCTGTATTTCCAGTCGGTAGTCGCTCGTCTGACAGGTGATTTCCTTCACTGCCAGGAACACTTAGTCGGGCGGCTTAACACCGATAAGCAGCTGGAGAAAAGACAACAGCTACCGACTTGTCGGATCAAAGACGATTTACGAGAAGAACATTTTTGACAGACTACCTGGATGAAATTCCACGGCAGATGCCGGTGACCTACCCTCTTGAGCTCGGACCAGCGTGTTATCACACGTGCGACGAGCTCTCGGAAGGCCATATTCCACATCTGCTCGACCCAATTAGCTGAGAAACGCATTGTCTCAACCCGCACTTTTTCGTTAAATGAAACTGACTTTCTCAGCTCACCCAGACCCAATCGCAACTATCAGAGCTTCAGGAGCGCATCCAGGCCGTGAGGCAGGCTCACATCCAAAGCTTGGTAAGTCCCCTTTGCGCTCAAGATTTTCTGACGTACAGGCCGCCACCGATGCTCAGACTGCCGCTCAAGGCGATGCTCTCGTCGACGAGACTCGCGGCCTCACCCAGTCGTGCAAGACTCAGATTCAAGAGCTCAACAAGCTCGCCAAGGGTGACCGTGCCCAAAAGCAGCAGGTTGCCGCTGCCAAGCAGCGCTTCATGGGTCTTTTGAACGAGTATCAGCAGGTCGAGAAGGAGTACCGCAAAAAGGTCAAGGAGAGGGGAGAGAGGCAGTTCAAGATTGGTAAGTGTCTTGTAAGCTGACTGCATGCTGACATCGACCAGTCAAGCCTGATGCTACTCAGCAGGAGATCAATGAGGTCCTCGAGTCGGACAACCCACAGGTCTTCTCGCAGGCTCTGCTCAACTCGAACCGCTACGGTGCTGCCCGCGGCGCGTATCGCGAGGTCCAAGAAAGACATGCCGACATTCAGAAGATTGAGAAGACTTTGACCGAGCTTGCTCAGATGTTCAACGAGGTACGTGCTGGGTTACAATTGACTTGAGCTGACTCTCCAGATGAGCATGCTCGTCGAGCAGCAGGACGAGATCATCACCAACGTCGAGACCCAGGCTCAGGGTGTCGACCAAGATGTCGAGGCCGGTCTCGTACACACTACGAAAGCGGTCGACCACGCCCGCGCAGCTCGCAGGAAGAAGTGGTGGTGTTTCTGGATCTGTGGTATGTCCTGCGCACTCCGTGACCTCTTGCTCACGTCTAGTCCTCATCGTCGTTATTCTCGGCGCCGTTCTTGGCGCATACTTTGGTACCAGAAAATGATGATTCTGATAGATTGCTTTGCAACGTTTTCGTAGTTTCTTTGGATAAATCACTCGATGGATACTCTTTTCATGCAGGTTCGGTCGCATCGCGCCTACATATAGCAAAATCAAGAACCGTTTACTTCTTCCCGGACCTGGAACATCAGTACGCGATGGGTGGGTCGGAGGACTCACTTCTTGATACCGCCGCCACCCATAGGTCCACCCTTCTTGGCTGAGCTATCAGCGAGTACTCTGCATAGTGTTGAAGCATACCAATCTCGGCGAGGGCCTTGCGCTCAGCCTCCTCCTTCTTCTTCTTCAAGAGGAAGGCCTGGTCCTCCTGTGAACGTCAGCACTGCGAAGATGAACTTGAACACGCACGTCATCGAGCTCCTTCTTCTCCTTCTTGGGGGCCTACAGATCAGCAAAGCCCTGTTTATGGCTGTGAAGCAACACACCTTAAGAGGCTTAGCTGGGAGCATTCGCGTCAATATTCACTCCAAGGCATAATCGCCTTTGACCTACCTTTACCACCTTTTCAAGTCAGCACCATCCATTGAATGAATCAATGTACCTACCTTGACGTCCAGACATGTTATAAATCGATTAAAGATGGATTAATTGTTGACAAGTGGATGGCTTCGAGGACCAACGTCCCCGGTCGCGCTAGGCTCGCCGGCAAAATTTCCTGATCGCGGGGTCAGTGGCGACTCTATGAAAGGTATATGGATTCTACTCGCCCAATTGACGCTCAGCTTGGGATCAATGGAACCTTCGTACCAGCCTATGACGTCCAGACATTCACCAGGGATCAAGGAAAGTCGGGTTGCAGCGCTCAAGGTGAGGATACGCGTGTTGATGAGGATTGAGGGATACTTGTTTTCGAGGGTGTATTGGGGTGATGCGAGCAGAAGGAACCCTGTCTTGACGTCGTATGCAGCGACTCTGTAGTTGTCAGCAAGAGGCCCGGGCAAAGGGATACTCACTGGCCCACTGTACGCAGCTTCTTGCCTTTGTGCGTCTTGTTGACATCCCTCAATGAGATCAGCAAAGCACTCTGAATCTGTGGATTTGGCTCTGGAGCAGGGATAAGAGTGAGGGAAGGGTGCAAATCTACGTTGGCGTTGTTGTCCATTTTCGAGCGTGTGGTCGTTGATACACGAGAAGAACTCGAAGATGACGCGGACAATAAGAAGACAACGGTGTATATGAATCTAGAATAACCCAAGCTCTACAGTACTCCGACAAACTCAAGCAAGGTAGAATCGCCAAGCGAGGTAGGCGCCAATGACGGCGAGGGGTACCAGGTACTTGATGCTGCAAGTGGTCAGTGCTGCGTTGTCGCTTGAAGACAACTCACGGTGAGGATCCGCCCTCGGCTGTTGCAGTCCCTGTTGAGCTGCGCGCGACCTTCTTGGCCTTCTTCTGCGAAGTGTCAGCATCGGTAGAGGTTTGTGCTTCAAGCAAGCGGTGTAGCGAGTAGATCACAGAGTCTGCTGCGGACAGATGGCGCAGTCGCTCACAAACATCTGAGAAGTCACACTACAGCCACTCTGGGAGAAATGTTCTTTTAGCAGCTAGCCATCACAGAGACAATGTACACACTCGATTTGGACATCATGCTATTAGCTGCATCAACGCACGTCCCAAGGAGAGTGCGCATCAGCCCGTAGTGCTACGATGGGCGCAGTAGCATTGCTGCAGCACCGATGTATCGCTCTTCAGCTGCCCGCGCACGCCGTTGAACGGAACGACACATCACCACCACCACCATAATACGGCTCGATGCGGTGACAGACCGCGCGACGCTCGACTCCAAATCGATGGCAGAAGTACTGCTGCAAAATCCCGTCAACTGCGGTAGTATCCCGTCAAACGTTCGTCTGTGAGCACGCATCGCGTCACCTGCGCAGAGCAGCGAACGTCCGAAGACGAAGGCGCTAGGGATAGCCAGCGCCTAGTTCTATCAGACCTCAGCTGCAGTACAATCTCGAAAGATGCACAGCGCGCCGTACGCAGCTCGATATGATGTCAGGCAACCTAGACGCCTCGGCCGAGGAAGTTCTTGAAGCTACAGCTAGACTAGCTGTGCCATGCTAGCATCCTCGACCAAGAGAGCTGTACTTGTCACGTATGCGTCGACATCATCGCAGCAGCCGCAGTTGAGAGACAAGAAGCTGCGAGAACATTATCTGCAGTCCGCTCGCAAGTAACGGTGCCAAAGCACTAATGGTCCGCACAAGAAGGCATCACGATCGCGGCTCTTCTTACGTCCTGATCTCAAGCTTGCGCTTGATTTGGCTGAAGTCAAAGAGCGTCTATGTTCTGAGGAAGAAAGCGGCTGTCGCCCCGCGCTTTACCAACAAGATTTTCGGTCCTCCTTGCCCTCGCAAAGGCCACGGAACTTACAGCAAACAAGACGTGGGACAACATCATTGTAGCTTTGAGCATTTTATTCCAGTTTGGAGGAAAGTTGAAACAAATAGTCAAGATCGATGACGCCTCTTTTTGCCCAGCGCACACATAGGCAAGATATCCCTGGTCACCCCTCAACGTCCATGTCAAGACTGACACGAAGCGAGGCAAGAAGGCTGCTTTGATCAATTCTGCGGCCGGACGGCGCTGACAGGAGCATACATTCCCGGCACCGCTCCGAGTCTGAGCAGAAGTGAACTTGCTCTTCTTTAGCAGACCATACCCCGAGAGTACTCAGCCGGGTCACCGTTATACGGCTTGCTCTCGGCTACGTTCTCGCTCGGCAGCTCTGCGCTTCGATAATCAAGTTCTTAGGCGGCCAAACTGGTAGTTGCACGTGTAGCTACACATGTGCGCATCTCGAGCTTCTCCGTCAACAGCTGACGTCCCGAAGAGAGGAATGCCAGCGATAGGCAGCCGCTCATTATCGAATCCTGGCTGGCGGTGTGCAATCCTAACAGATGTACACCGTGCATGGCGCGTGTACGGCGACCGACAAACGAATTCAACGCAGTCGAGATCAAGTTTCACGGGCGGCTGGGCTAGCTGCGTGATGCCATCATTTTCGACTGATCAACTTGCCATGTACCTTCAATGCATCCATCGACAGCATCGCAGCAGTCGCGGAAAGGAACACTCAAGAACAGCTAAATGCTGTTTGTGTAATTCCCTCGCAAGCTGCTTTTAAAATGCAAACCATTCGATCGCACAAGACCAGACGATCTGCACCTCGGAGCTAAACAGCTGACGGCTTGAGCGGTTCTTCTCGCGTCTCGTTCGTGCTCTTGCGTTTCGCGTCTTGATTTTAATCTTGCTTTTGCTCTTGATCTCGCTCCAGGCGAAAAACATCTATCCTGCGAGTAAGAACACGAGTGCTCGCCACCCGCATTATCCGTCGAATTCCAGATGTGCTTGTTACCCCCGCAGATCCACCAATCTCACGAATCTCCGACACTCATCACAAAAACGAGAACAAGGAAAAAGACTGCACGACTGACTTCGCCTTTGATCCCCAATCAAAGCAGTTACAGCTGCATACGCGCCACATCACAGTGTCCGACGTCTTCTCGAGGCAAGTTGTCAACTAGTCACCGCTCAACAAGAATCAGGGATAGGGCCTGATTGACCCAGTGTCTTATAGCTGATCACTTGTCTCTAGGTTTGACAGGCCGAACTTTAAAACCAAGAGGATCAAATATCCGTCCCGCCATGGTTCGCACTCCGTCGGAAATGTGGTCGTACTTTTCGAGCCGACTATCTGGTGGACATTCCAGCCGAGCAACCACTGGTGGCTTGCGGTCGGCTAGATCTTCCTGAGCTACTCGGCTCATCGAGGGTTGTTCACGATCAATCAAACCGAACAAGAAGCAGCGTCCATCACCGTGGACGTGCGCATTTCAGGTCCGGCAGACCAGCTGATTCCGACAACAGAAACGCAAGCGATCGCTAGCGTGCTGCTCTAAGCGATCAGCTGATAGCATACAGACTGAAGAGATGCGCAGCGTGGCATTCGCAGCTCGGTACGATGACTGGGAGGCCAAGCATCTCAACCGAGGAAAAAAAGGCAGATAAAAGCTAAAGAAGCTGCTTGATGCCATTGACCTCGGATGATAAGCTAGCCATGTACCTATCACGCATCCTTAACAGCTCACCGCAGCTGCGATTGAGAGTGATACAGCTGAGCAGCAGTAGTCGATTCATCCGCGAGTTGCTTTGAAATTCCAACCATTCGATCCTACAAGAAGAGACCTTCAACGCAGACCTCAGAGCTGAACAGCTCATGGATTGGCTGTTCTTCTTGCGTCGTGCTTCGCTCTTACTTTCGCTCTTGATTTCGCTCAAGGCGAGAAGAGTTTAACCCCCGAGCAAAGAAGGTGGGCGTTCGCCACCCGTAGGTGATAGAAGCGCTTCACCCTCTTGAACCATAATCTTACGCAGTCCCATCCAGCCACCAAGAACCCAACATCAAGTAAAAGAAAAGACTGACCTCGCCTTTGAATTCCCCAATCAAAAGGGGTTCCAACTGTTTACGCGCTTCATCAGAGTGTCCGACATCTTCGAATGATTCAGTTGCGTCTTTGCCTGTTGACTGTCAGCAAGCTGGCAGCTTGATAAGCTGGATAGGAACTGACCTGCTTCGGAGAGCATGACTTCGTCGCCTCCTGGATGCTCATCGAGGAACGCCGTGCAGTTGTAGACTGTTTCTGGGTTAGCTTTTGCTGCGGTGCGGTGCGGGCGGTCGGGTCCTTGATAAGGAGAGGATAGATAGTTTGGCTACGAGTACGGCGCAAATTCTCTGTCTAGAGTCATTGCTTGATTGCATAGCTGATTGTCTTTCACAGCCAATCAAGGCTCGAGCATCTCAAGTCGTCGTCATTGCAAGTGATCCCTGTTACAGCTACCAGCTGCACGGAGACACCCACAACGATCGATTTCCCAACAGACTCCCACACCGCAAGACAAAGAAGAGACTGACCTTTATCGTGGATCAACAACCAAAGATCATCGCGCGTAGTATGCTCGTTCAAGTTTTCAAGAGTGTATTGAGGAGTTTTAGGCTCGAGATCGGGTTGAGCGTCTGTTGCTGACATTTTTGTATAGAGATGTAGGTGTTTGAAAGAGGGAGAGAAGAGTGTACAAAGAGGAGGAGGAGAGGTATAGTCTTTTTCGATGGGTGAACAAGCATCCATATGGCAGATATGGGGCGACTTTTGAGGTCACGTGAGTGGAGCTGGTACTGAGGTGTTGTTTTGCTTTTGGCAGTATTCATGAGCTTCATGGTGAGCTTCAAGCTAGTTTAATGTGTAGCTGTACTCTTTAGCTTTCGGATGATACCCATTTGACCCTCGAAATTGTCAGCTGAAACGAGTTATACGCGGTTCTTTCCCGAGTGCCACTCACGGTTTGACTTTACGACGCGTCCAAGCTCAAACAAACCAACAAACCACTACCAAAACATCATCAAACACCATCTCAACATCATCCAAAGCAGCAGAAACAGCTCATGCAGGCCAAGTAGCAGTCCGTCTACCTCGCAGATAAAGCTTGATCAAAAGCCGACACTCGAATCCCTACCTACGTCAACACCTCCTTTCCATCCACCAGCTGGCCTCCTCCTCTTTGGCCACCGACAACCATCAATCCATCCAACAAGATGGATCCAACAAAGCTAGTCAGCAGGCTTCAGAATGGGAGAAACGCAGCGGTTGATGCGGCTGCTCAGGCTGAATTCTCGGAAAAGAGGTGAGTGCTTTGGGATGGATGGGTGAGGGGTTGTTTGGTTTTGCTGTGTGGGATGGATGGGCGCGCTTTCGGGACTGCTTGGTGCATTGTTAGCTATCTGTGGCATGGCTCTGGAGCTACCAAGCTCGGATCTCGTGCTTCATTAGCTGTACGGTGGAAAGGCTCCCGAGAGGGTCTCAGCCAGGTACGCTCTCTATCCATCGACTTGTCCTCGAGCTTTATCCTCACAGGAAAGCATCCAATTCTGCAGTCAATCACTTGTGATCTATGATCGCGATGACAGTCACGCTATCCAGGCAGCGCCGAGTCGTCATCACTACCAGATCCAATGTTGCTGCATCCCCCAGTCACAGGGGTACATGCGCGCGGTGAAATAAGAAGGTCAGACATCCTGCCACAAGGATGCGAAGCCTCGCTGAACGCAAACTGCGTGTTGGACGATTGTGACTGTGTTGTGTCGTTGGACGGTAGCTCTACCCGTTCTTGTTGACCTTGAAACACTCGACACGCCTGCAAGGGCTTGGCTTAGTGCAGCTGCTGACGGGGGCTCTTCATCAGCTACTTCGAGTCGTTGAGGACGATTGGGCAGATCGCTTGCGATGGACCGATATAGCTGAGACAGTGCGAGACAGGGAGCTGTACGAGTGATGGAGACCAGTATCCTTTCATCTCTCAGCCTCTGGCTTATCGACGTTCTCTGCCATACATGGCTGTTGTCTATTGGTTGCAAATGCTCAGACGCGCAGAGTGGCTCTGCGACGATGAGCAGATGCTCCGAGACATGGAGTGCATTGCTACAAAGAGCAGATGGCGGTCGCCCATGCAGCTATTTCATAAAGTGACGTGCAGTCGAAGCTCAGGTCGTCGGCGTTGATCATCGTAGCTGGTTCCAGGTCGGCAGTCTCTTTGATCAGAGGGGTCGGGCTGATTATAGCACGCCGTGAGGTGCATAGCGTCGTGAATCTCATAGCTAAGGCTGGCAAGCCGTGAACTGCTATCGCCGGTGTCTCTAGCTGATGCACTTGTAGTCGCTGCAATGCTGCAGCGCACTGATAAGTGAGCTCTCAGCTATCCTTGAAGACACCGGCGAAGGGTTTCAGGACCGACGACGATCAGGGGTTGGCTCAGTAATTGCGTCTCATCAGCTACCACTCTCAGGACAAGAAGCTGCCAAGCTTCTTCGGGTCATTTGTGGTAGCTGAGGGGACCCTTGATACTGCAAGACATTCTGAAACCAGTCACTAAACATTACGCGCCACCGCTTTCATCTGAGACTCACACCTAAACCTAAAGCAGTCTAGCTCCAGCAGCTACCTGTCCGCGCAGACATTGTCCATCACCCGTGACAGTGCAGCTATTCAGCTTGTACAGCTTGCGCTTGATCTCCTTGGACTTGGGGAAGCTCGGGAGCGACCAAGACGTGTATCACAGGAGTTCTCAGACACCAGCTTAGATTCAGCTCTTGCAGATGTGCCGTCAAAATTGGGATCGAGAGCTTGATGTCGTACTTTTCATTTCTTGACCAGATAAGGACAGCAAGGAGTGACGGATTGGCTGTTGCTAGTGAGCCTGCAGGTTCCGACAGACTCGCGACTTGGCGGCTGTGCTTCATGCCAGCCGCATTGCAGCCCATCTACCGGCCATATCCCATCGTCACTTTGCAACACACGCTGACCATCACAGACGCGTATGGGTGCCAGAGCTCAAGCTTGGTTTCGTGGCTGGATGGGTCAAGAACGTACATGGAGACGAGCACGACGTCAGCTGCGCGGCAGATGTTACTATTGCCTCGTCTGGAGAAGTGAGTGATCTCACGATCAAGGCAATTCTGACATCTAGGTGCAAACATTACCGATGGTCGTCTTGACCCCGATGAATCCGCCTCAATTCGACAAAGTCGCAGACATTGCAGACTTGACCCATCTCAACGAAGCCAGCGTGATCCACAACCTGCGGCAACGTTACACTGACGGAGATATATATGTAAGTGACCTCAAATTTTGTACATCGTGCTGACGTTCAGACATACTCTGGGTAGGCTCATACCCTCGCTCACAACTGTACTGATGTGCAGACTCTTCCTCATCTCGCTGAATCCTTATACGCGTCTGCCGATCTACACACCGGCTATCATCGCCAGCTATCGTACAAAGCGACGGGAAGAGAATGCGCCTCACATCTACGCCATTGCGGAGAGGGCGTGGCAGCAGATGGGAGAGCAACGCGAAAGCCAAAGTGTGTTGATCACGTAGGTGGACGGGATGGCGTCGGCTCTGCTGACACTTTGCAGAGGTGAATCTGGCGCCGGCAAGACGGAGAACACCAAGAAGGTCATTCAGTACCTCGCTGCGATTGCCACTTCTGGAAGCAGCATGTCTGCATCCTCATCGAATTCCTCGCTGTCGCGCTCAAAGTCCATTTCGAAACCTCCCGCAACAGGCCTACCCCGTTCCTCGAGTTTCAAAGGGCGAGATGCACTCGAAATCGACGCTCAGCGGGTGGAGGCAGAGCTTGGCCTGCTAGAGCAGCAAATTCTGCGGGCAAATCCGGTTCTGGAAGCTTTTGGTAATGCTCAAACAGCCAGAAACAACAATTCTAGTCGATTTGTGAGTTTTTCGGCCTCTGCCACCGTGCTGACAGAATAGGGCAAATTCATCCGCATCTTCTTTTCCCCAAACGGAGCCATTGCTGGAGCGACTATCGACTGGTACCTACTGGAGAAAAGTCGGGTCACTGCGCGTGCCGAGGGCGAAAGAGCCTTCCATGTCTTTTATCAGCTGCTGAAAGGAGCCAAGCTCGAGGGCCTCGATCGTAAGCGCAGATGTAGGGTTCAAGCTGACTGTGAAGGAGATTTGCTGCTTGAAGGAGGGCCAGAAGACTTCGAATTCCTGCGAAAGTCGAGGAAGGAGATTGATGGTGTCGATGATTTGGAAGAATGGAGAGAGCTCAAGGTGAGTGCGTCTCAGGTCCTGGAGTTAACAATAGAACGCGCTGGCCGTCGTTGGTCTGTGTCGCAAAGAGCAGTTCGAGCTGTTCCGCATCCCAGCCGTCATCCTTCACATTGGCAACTTGCAGTTCACTGCTGACAGGTCGGAACAAGCACAACCTGCTACCGGTACACAAGCCGTCGCGGAACGCGTTTGTCATCTGCTCGGCATCTCACCGTCTGAGTTCATCAAATCCGTCCTGCGACCCAAGGTCAAGGCTGGACGTGAGTGGGTCACGCAAGCAAGAACGAAGCGGCAAGCAGAGGACGAGCTCGCAGCTCTCTGCAAGTTCATGTACGAGAAGACTTTTGGCCTGCTTGTCGATCGCATCAACAAAGCCCTTGATCGTCCCAGCGTAAAATCGTGAGAACAATCCTATTCGCAGTGGCTTACATGAAGTCACTCCATTGGCGTCCTCGACATCGCAGGCTTTGAGATCTTCGGTATGTTTAGCTAGAGGTATAACCGCAGGCTAACTTATCAGTCGAGAATGGCTACGAGCAGCTGTTGATCAACTTTACCAACGAAAAGCTTGTAGGTTCAAGCTGCGAATTTTCTGTGGAAACTGACAAGCAGCAACAATTCTTCAACCACCACATGTTCGTCCTCGAGCAGGAAGAGTACTCCAGAGAAGGCATTAGTTGGAACTTTGTCAACTTTGGTCTTGACCTGCAACCCACAATCGAGTTGATTGAGAGCGCGAATCAGCCCATTGGCATCCTCGCCGTGCTTGACGAGGAATGCATCATGCCCAAGGCGTCCGACTCCACCTTCACCGAGAAGGTACGCAGCGCATGGGAGACGCCGAAGGGTGCTACGGCAGTGTACGCCGGCTCCCACAAGTTCAAGCCAGTGAGGTTCGGCCAGGGCTTCATTGTTAAACATTACGCTGGCGAAGTCGAGTACCGCACCGATGGGTGGCTCGAGAAGAACAAGGACCCAATCAACGACGCTGTCGCGCGGCTCCTTGCCGACTCCACAATCCCTTCCATCGCAACTATCTTCGCCGAGTATGCTGAAGAGCCAGCAGGTGCTCCTGCAAAGCGAAGCAAGCGTGGTGCATTTCGCACCGTGGGGCAAAGACACAAAGAGCAGCTTAACGCGCTGATGGACCAACTGCGAAGCACGCAGCCTCACTTTGTGAGATGCATTGTCCCGAATGGAAACAAGCAGCCCCTACAAGTGGATGCCAACCTGGTGCTTGACCAGCTACGTTGCAATGGTGTGCTGGAAGGCATTCGAATCGCTCGGCTAGGCTATCCTAATCGTCACACTTTTGCAGAGTTCCGTCAACGTTACGAGGTGTTGACTCCTGGTGTCCTTGCCCCTGGCTACCTGGACGGGCGCAAAGCATCTCAGCGCATTGCAGAAGCTCTGGAGCTCGCGTCGGCGCGCTACAAAATTGGCGCTACGAAAATCTTCTTCAAATCTGGCGTCCTCGCAGAACTCGAAGAGCGGCGAGATCACCTCCTCACCGACATCTTCCGCCGGTTCCAGGCTGCTGCTCGCATGTACGTGACGCGGCGTAAGACAAGCAAAACCCTCAACCGCACCCAAGCGATTCGCACCATTCAGCGCAATGCGCGTGTCTACATCGCACTTCGCGACTGGCCGTGGTGGTCGCTGTACGTCAAAGTCCGCCCGCTCTTGGCAGCCACGCGTACCGACGACGAGCTTTACAAGAAGCAGGCTGAGCTTGCGGTCGCAAAGGAGCGAGCTGAGCGAGACGCGACAGAGCGTGCGAAGATGGATGCGCTTCGTGCTCAGCTCCAGATTGACAAGGGCAAAATCGAGATGGTACTGGCCGCTGAGAGGCAACTTGGTGTTGAAAAGGATCTTATCCTGGATCGATCCAAGGCTAGAGAAGCTGAGATGCTGGAGACTATTGCGAGTCTGGAAGCCGACTTGGCAGCCCTGGACGAGGAGCGCGAGGCGGCAGTGCTTGAAGCAGAAGCGGCAAAGCAGAGTGAAGGTCAGCTGAGGGAACAGTTTGAGCTTCTGGCCAATCAAGCTGGCCTGTTGGGGCAGGAAGCTGTAGCGTGGCGGCAGAGAGAAACGGCCCTTCTCAGTCAGTCGAACGATCGAGCTGCGGACATGTCTCGACTTGACGAGGAGAAGGCTTCCCAAGCCCGGCAGATCGAGGACCTCCAGCAGGAACTCTTGCAGAAGGAAGAAGCCTTGAAGCGACAGAAGGAGCGGGCGGAGGCGACTGTGGCGGATCTGGAAAAGCGCATCGGTGCAGAGAGAACCAAAGTGTGAGTCGACTTTGACGAGTATGGCTGACGTTCAGCGAAGCGAGTACTTTTCAAATCACAACCCTTCAAAGTGGTGTCAAGGCTGCTATCACCGAGCGCGAAGAGTCTCGCAAGCGACACATATCGCTCGAAGAGACTTGTCGCCTCTTGAAAGCCGACATCGCCACACTCCACTCGGATCGCGAGGCTTCTTCGCAAGATCGCGTCGCAGCATCGCGAAAGGTCGAGGAGTTGTCTGCTGTCGTTGAGACATTGCGTCGAGACCTGACTGCGAAGCAGAAGGAGCGTGATGGACTCTTGGCCGACAAGACGCTTCTGACTAAAGAAGTTGACGATCTACGTCAGATCATGGTAGCAAAGACTTCTGAGGCAAATCAGCGCTCTGAAGCAGACAAAAGCCGCGAAGCCGAGCTCGAGCGCCTCCGCGCGAAGCTTTCCTCGGCCGAAAGCCAGCTTGTTGGTCTTCAATCGTCCAGCTCAGCTCGGGTCAGCGACCTTCAAGCTCAACTCGGTGCAGCCAAGGACCAACTAGTTGAGAGCAGTCGTGCTGTCGACAGCGCAAGAGAAGATCTCCGTCGAATCAATGCCTCCATGCAGGTTTTGCAGCAAGACACGCAGGCGGCGCAGCGGCAGAGGGAAGCAGCAGAGTCAGAGCTCTCCAACATCCAGCAGCAGTTACAAGCAGCCGTGGCATTGCAAAGTGAGACGGAAGACGCTGTCGAGGTGAGTAATGTCTTCTTTGAGATCTCATATTGACGTGTAGGAACTGGATGCAGAGCTGCAGTTGGCGCAAAGCAAGTACGCTGAGCTGGAGGACGCAGTACTGGCGCTCGAAGACGCAAACAGTGTCATCAAGAGAAAGCACAGCGAAGCTTCGCAGCTCCTCGAGAAAGAACTCGTCAAGCGACAGCTGCTTGAGAAGCAGGTGCGCGTCGCTCAGCAAGAAGTCACCTTCTTCCGCAATGCCGCGTCCGAAGCGCAGCGAGAACTCCTCAACCTCTCCTCCGAGCTGAAGAGAAAGGAAGCAGAGGTGGCTTTGCTCAAGTCTCGCGAGAACAAGACGATTGTCGAGCACGTTCACGTTCTGGAGACGGCCAAGAAGATGACCGACAGGCAGCTGGCAGAGAAGCTGGTCGAGAACGAGCAGCTCATTGTACAGATGCGGTCGCTGGAGACCCATCGTCAAAGGCTCATCAGCGACGCCGAGGATGTCTCCAGGCAGGTGGAGATCCTCCGCGCGGAGAATGCCAAAGCCACTCGCAATGGTGTGTCATCGACATCGGGCGAGCTCGAGGCGGAGAAACGGGCGAGGCGAGCGGCAGAGGCGAGAGCGGCTGCGCTGGAAAAGGATCTACAAGATTCTCGGCGACAAATGTCGACAATGGCCAGTCCAGCTCGTGCAGGATCTGATGGTCGCGCTATCGCCTTGCAGACAGAGTTGACTCGTGCTGAGCAGGCTCTCGAAGCGGCGACGGATCGTTGCGACGATCTGGCTGGCCAGGTTGACGAGTTGCAGAGAATTATTGGGCGGACGTCTCCCAACTCTCCCCGTCGTGCAGAGCTCCTTCGAGGCCTTCAGCAGAGTAATGCGCTTCTGGGTCGCGACATGTCGACGCAGCTTCGCAAGCTTAGCGCAGAAGGTGATGCCAACGCGTCTGCAGCCAACGGAAATGTGAGTGAGAATGCCTTCTAAGACTTGTATCTGATTTGCAGGGCTGGCGCCACGAATGAGAAACGATCCCCCTGCCACCGATCAACCGCTGCGTACTGAGACGTAACGGTACACTTAGAGAAGTGCCTTGTTGTATCAGAAGATGAAACGAACTGCAACGAACGAACTCTGCTGTTGTCGAAGTGGCGGTGGTTTCAGCTGACATCTCCACTTCAACAGTAGAGTTAACCCCATGAGACACATTCCAACAAAGGAGCTGTAGCGGAGCCAGCCTAAAAGGAAGTCCACGCAGCATAAAGCTGCTGCTTTGGCTGATCTCTCCCAACAAGCGATCATGGACAGTCTCCATACAGTCCAGCCAGCACCGCCTGCAAACCCCAAAGCAGGCCAGGTTATCAATGATCTCGCTCTCGAGCGCTTGATCTACATCGCCGAGCAAGTCGCAAAGCACCAAGACGACAAGCTGCTCGAGCCCTACAAGCGCGAGATCCAATGGGCTCCCATCCTCATCTCGAGCGCCAAAGAGCATCTCGCGACGGGCCGCGATATCCAGCTTTTCCAAGATACCATCTTTTCGTATCAGAGCTCACACGAGCTTGATCTCGTTACGGTCAACCGTATCGTCAGGGCTTATAACGTTCTTATTACGGGTACACCCAAGCCTGGCGAGTACGTGTTTGAGCCACCAAAGAGGGTGCATAGGTTCATGTGATGCAATGTTGTATTCTCCTTCACTCGCTGTTCTGATTCTTCTTGGACAGTCTTCATACAGATACCAGATGCATTGAGCGCCAGGCTCTACAACGAAGCCACCTACAAGCCATCCTTGACCTTGACCGCCCTCTTCCTCCTTCTCTTCTTCTTGCATTGCGTTGCTGTCGGATCGTAAGTGATTGTGAAATGTGTCGATGTGCCCGTCTCAGCAGCCGCGTTGGCATCACCGCGCGAAAAAGAAGTGAGGAAAAGCGATTTGGTGACGATCGTGGGTACCGTTTCGAGCGGCGGGTTGCCAGTCTGTAAATAAAGATCACATCACCATGGTTCCAACTACAAGTGCGATGCACAATGAACCTACCTTGACCATTGTCGTCGTCAACGTTGTTGTGGAAGTTGTGCCGCCTGTTGGCGTTCCAGAGCCTGATGCAGGTCCACCGCTGCTTGGTGCACCTGTGCCCGTGCCTGTTGGAGCAGGACCGGGGCCGGTACGAGGAGGACCCATGGTTTGGGTGAACTGCGCCGTCCACGTTGTGGCTCTGCTTGTAGTTTTGGCCCAGTTTTCAGCGTAATCTGGAGCGCCAGAGACGGTGCCTTTGTAGTCTGTATTGTCGGGACAGAACTCGACAGTATAGTCGACTTCGCCTTTGGCTTTGCATTGCCGTAGAGCGGTTTTGGAGGCTTCGCTGTGGAGTCAGTATGTGTCACGTATCTAGCTCAACTCACTCGTATGCATGCTGCAGGGTCAGCGAGAGCGGCATAAAAGTGCGGACGTACCGCATAAGCTCCTGGACAGAGATCCTTGTACAAGTCGTAAAAGTCGACACCTTCCTTGCTACACAGCTGTGGATCTTGACCATAAGCACCCGTGCAGCAGTCTCGATTCCCAAACTTTTCGTCACCTGCCATCAGTCCTCGTGTGTGTACTTGATCACTCACCGAAACCAGCATGACAAGCACTGTAGCAGCCCAAATTGAGACCCTGTGAATCGAGACCCGTCCGAAGCATCTGCGGACACTTGGCGTTGATGTTACCAACGCATTTGGGTGGAATCTCGGCTGGTACCGCACATTTTGCTTCATCGTACGTGATGGCCATTGGCAAATTAAAGCCATCAACGACACTGACGTCAAAGTCGTCGTTTGCGTCTTGGCCCGCTTCCTGTGCGTCGACGAGGTTGAACTCTGCCAATGTCCAAGGTGGGACGAGCCCACTTGAACATTGCATGGTAGGACCTTTACCAGTGCAGCCTATACCTGCCCAGATTCTGGCGGATTGCCACTTGCGACCGACGTTGAGAGGATGAGATTGACCGGCGGCGACGGGGACACGGACGTGATCGGGTGTCTTGCCTTGGTATGAGAGGTCGCTGTACGCGACTGAGAGGGGTTCTTTGCAGCTGTTCTTCAGAGTGACGGTGCGTGCTGTGCTGCCTTTGGCCAAAAGCAGGGTGACGGCCGCAACGATCTTGAATCCGTGCATGCTGCTGGGCAATGCGAAATGAGTGTGTCGTCAAACGTTGTTGTCGACCCGCGACAGACAAGGCAGTCTTGTAACGAAATGCGTCAGCAAAGAGGAGATGTACTCGTCAAGGGGAGATTGTTTCAGCTCGCACTCCTCAGTCAGCTGGTTAGTGCTTCAGATCTACCTCCTTTCGTAGCGACAAAGGGGCTGTCAGTCGTCAAGCGGGTTAGTAGGGGTCAATATGAAACGCGTCTAGCTTGCTTGTCATCATTTCATGATGCTGTTGGTGTGGTACAATACAGCGCTTTCCGATACGAGTACTGAATGTATAGGTCTATGCTTGCCCCGCTTTTCCCAGTGCCAAGCCAAAGAATGATGTGCGGAAGCTAATAATGATTCTCTTTTGATTGCGAATTCGATTACGGTTCAAGGTCCAGGCTTGGGTGGCGAGAAACGGAATCAAGTGGGCGGTGCAACCAACACATCATCCTACTTTACCAGCGCTTCAACATCCATCTTCTTCTTCTCAACAACGATCAATCAAGTATGAACACAAATCAAGGAGGGGAAGCAGCAGCTTTTATGAATTCTGCTCCTCCACCCGGCACAGAGCAGTACGCCAACCAGCAACAGCAGCAACACCACGATCCCAACGCTCCGCAGGGTAACGGCGAGAGAGGAATGGGAGGCATGCTTGCAGGTCAGCTTATCGGTCAAGCTCTTAATGGTGGGCACAATAAACCTCATGGAGGCGGAGGCTATGGTAATCAGGGCGGATACGGTAACACGCACGGTGGAGGCGGATTAGGGTCGTTGGCGGGAGCTGTACTGGGGGGKGGGGGTGGGCACGGTGGACATGGGAAGCCTGGAGGGGGCCTTGGAGCTGTCGTAGGAGGTTTGCTGGGTGGTATGAACAAGGTGAGTTCTCAGAGCGGAGCGGTTCAAAGGACTCGGACTGACGTGTAAGCCTCATGGCCAGCAGCAGCACGGCGGATACAACTCTGCACCGTACGGCCAGCAGCAACACCAGCCGTATGGTCAACAGCAGCATGCTCCATACGGTCAGCAACAGCACCAGCCGTATGGCCAACAACAGCATGCACCGTACGGTCAGCAGCATCAGCACCAGCAGCCGTACGGCCAGCAACCCTACGGCCAACAGCAGCACGCTCCATACGGCCAGCAGCAGCACCAGCAGCAAGCATCGTACGGTGGCCACTCGCCCAATCCTTACGGCGGCCAGCCTCAGCCAGGTTACGGCGGCTCACCCGCTCCAGGCTTCGGCGGTCAGCCTTCAGGTGGCAACGGCTACGTCAATGGTCACGGTCCAGGCGGTGGCAACGTCAACATGCCAGGTTCAGGATGGTGATTCTAGGGTGAACGTTGTAATTCTTGGTCTATGCACACGGTCTCTTCTTGCCATCTGCTACCTGCTGCCTAATGCTGCTTGCCAAACACCTCTTCAAAGACTTTGCCAATGTTGCCGAGCATGTCCTCGGTCTGCATCGCTCGACCATGCTGCTCAAACGTCCTGCGTGAGCACGTACGCGTGAATGTCGACGCGCCATAAGCAGCCAGTAGAGGAATGTGCTTGGCAATCTCCTTGGAAGGCGCTTTGTGACCTGCTTTCCTGCGAATCGTCAGCTCAAGTCGGCTTCGAAAACATCGACTCACTCATAAGAGCCCTTGACCCATTCCGAACCCCACGCAAGCAGCACAGCCGTCGACCCACTAAGCAGATCGCCCTGACCACCAGCACGCTTCAAGCCACCCTGCACTTCATCTTCCAATACGCTGAGCTTGCTGCCGTCAACTACAAGCTGAGGTGGCACAGGCAAGCCATTCGAAATGACATCCGTTTGACCTTTTTGGATGATCGTCACGTTTTGCAGTGCGCGCGCGAGCTCGGGACAGCGGTCTTTGGGGTCGCCCTTGGTTGAGATCTTCTGCTCGGCATCAGCGTTGTGGTCTGATTGCTGACGAGGCACGCACCATCTTGTCGCACAACCTCGAAAACTCCATCACGTTTGGTGTCAGGACCACTCGCGGTACGCCTGGCCAGTCCATGACGACTGATGGATCGTTCTATCCCGTCAGCTCTGGTCAACCATCGTACTCGACGTACCGCAACAAGGAACAATCCGTCGGCATCAACAACGACACCCATGCCATCTTGCTGCTTGGCAAGCTCCAGTGCGATCCGTGCACATTTCTGCATGTGCTCCTCACGACCGAGTCCTGGACCAACGACCAAGACGTGCTGTGAATCAGCTTGAAACTAGAGTGCTTGTTGCTAACATACCAAGCGTGACATGATGCCCTTGAGTTCCTCGCGGATATCTTCATCTGAGCGTTCGGCGTCGAGAATACCGTGCACGATCAGATCAGGCGAGCTGGACGTCAGCGTTGATAGTGTGATGGGACGTACTAGGTCTTGATGACTGCCCCGGCTTTAGGTTCACAAATCACATGCGCCAGATCCGCACCGACGCGAAGCGAGCCAAGAGACGAGAAGAACGGTGCTCCAGTGTAGCTTCACATCAACCTCTTTCCTTTGTTCAGCGAGAAACTCACTCTCCTGAACCACCAAGGACACCGATACGGCCTGCCTGACCCTTGTGGAGCAGAGGCGACAGAGGAGGGATCATGTCTTTGACGAGCGAAATCAAGTGCTTGTGCTGGGCTGCTGGATCCAGCTTTTTTACAGAATCGGCTTCTGGCTCAGACTTCGAATTCGAGCTCGGTCCGGCGGTGCTGCCGCTAGCGACAGGCGCAGTTGACTTGCTCTCCTTTACCTTCTCAGCCTCCTTGGCCGCAGATCCCGAAGCACCCGTCCCAATCAAGCCACGCAAAGCAAGATCATACACGACATCCTCACACCGCTTCAAATCGTATTTGATGGAATCAAACTTGCGGCGCAGTGCATCGTTCCGGAAGTTGAGCTGCTGGTCAGTGGGGTGTGATGACAAGGAGGAGGAAGGGACTAACGATGGAGAAGGACGCAAAGAGGTCTTTGACGAACTCGGAGATCTGTAGGGGAAGAGTGAAGTTTTGAACTGTAACTGCGTTGGTTGAGAGACGGGCCTGTGGTATTAGTGCTGCGTAGGCATAGTTTTGACGCACAAGCTCGTTGATCATGCCAATTACGCCTTGGAGGTATTCTTCGGGTACCAACTGGAGCCTATCGGCCCACTCCGACTTGACTAGCTCGTCAGCTCCGTTGTAACGGGTAAAAACGTACTGCCGATGATCTCTTCGACCCGCTTCATACTCGCAAGCTCATCGTGCAAAAGGAACCACGAAAGTGCAACATGCTGCGTCAAGCTCTTGAGAATGTTTGACGATGTAAAGTTGTATCTAATCATTAGCTTTGCTCGTCACTAATGCACGACTCACTTGTAGTACTCGTTTGCGGGTATCAGCTCAGAAACGGTCGGCCAAGCACTCGAAGCTTCCTTAAGCTTTTCCAGAGCTTGCTCAGCAATGGCCGGGACTGCCAATCAGCTCTGTACCTCCCTCTTGCACTCTGACATACTCTCATCAGCCGTAGCACCCATGGCACGGTTCAAGATACTACCCGCCGAACGTGAGATAGCCTCGAGCGGCTCGATAGCTTCACGGATCGACTTTTTCAAGTTTGCTTCAGATTCGAGGTCATCGATGACGCCGTTGAGTACATTAGTGATGTCTTGTTTATGCTCTGCCATTTTGGAAAAGCTGTTTGATGTTAAAGGCTGGAGAAATGAAATGTTATGCAGGCCGGGAGCAGCTGTAGAACGATGACGTCGGCCGATGATCTCCAGAGTTGCTGTTCGACCTTTCAGAGAGGTCTTTGAGATGTAGGACTTATAGAGTATTCTGTGGGGTAATTCCGACCGACTGCAGAACCTTTGAAGAATAGTAAGGGAACGATCCATAAAGTGACAATCATCGTTCGGCCGGCTGCAGGTTAGCGGCGGACGTCGATCCCGTTCCTGCGCAATGGTGCGCCTATTAGCTAGTTTTCTGCTGCTCCGCCTGCGTATCCGAGGTGATTAGGACACACTAGATCTTGATGAGTGCTCCGGCCGTAGGCTCACGAAGCGAGCCAAGACCCGAGAAGACGGTGCTCCAGCAAGCAACGTAGCTTGACATCATACGCATACCGGTCCGCTGACTTCCAACTTGTTTCGAGATGCAAATCTGCCACGATCAGCATTGGAGCCTTCAATGGCACTCAGAGGTATGATTGCATCCCTTCTACTCACGACAGTGGAGTCTAGCGGAGTTAACTCAAATACCTGTCTGCCACAATCAGCGTTGGAAGGTCTGCAATAGCACTCAAAGGTATGACTGTATCCCTTCTTCTCACGACAGCGGAGTCAATGTAGCGAAGTTAACTGGCTCCTCTCATCCTTGTCTTTTGCAAAGGAGTGGCAGTATATATCAAGATCGCAGCTCACTATATAAGGAAGGTCGTGCCTCCCATATCTTCCTCGCCACCTCAATCTCAATGAGCACACCTAGCACGTTCAGAAGCCACGCTCTGATTTGCAGCCGGTTCATCAAGGCTAATGACACGGTTGAGTACCATGCCAGGATCATCACAGAACCCACCGACAAGCTATCGCACAATCAGAACCTTTCCGCAGCATGCTTTTTGGCGCCTCTTTGCACGGGAACGATCACCGCTACAGAGCTCTCGGAATCATTCGGCAAGTTCCAAGATAGTGAGAACGCCTTCATTTCGAAACTGCGGGAAGATTATCCGAAAATCCACCTTGCTGGCATGAATGGCAGGCCCTTCCGCCCAGAGGCGGTGTCAGTCGGAGATCAAAGCAGTGAACTGTTGTCGTCGTTGGAGTAGCCAGCGTGGCTATGGCTTCGTGAAGTGGTCGAAACTGGAGCAGAACGTCATACCTGATGCTAGTACTTTCATTGTTCAAAATAAATGACGATCAATCATGACAAGACGTCCCGCTTGCAGATCATCCCACCGCGAAAACTCTGTCACACTGATGACAAGGCCGACTACTAAGATATGGAGGGACTACCCGAAGGCCTTTCAAAGAGCGATTTTGCGGGCGCACCAGACGTTCTCGTGTTCTTGGTCTCTCAGGGTACACGATGCCATATGTGACGGACCAAAATACAACAAAAGTGAATCTCTCCGTAAACCTCTTCTCCCCTCTCACTCTCTCCTCTCAGAAGTCTGCTTTGGGCAGCTGGTTCTCCTTTGAGTCTTGAGCAGCTGTAGAAGCCAATGACGAGCTCGAGTCTGATGACGCGAGTGACGAGAGCTGTGAAGCGAGGTGAACGGGCTTGCCCCTGTTGTTATCAGTTTCTGCCATGTCAACAAGTAGCGTCCTAACACACTTTTGAAAGTGACGCTTCTTGGACTCGGAAAGCTTTGCTGAGCACGGCGAAAGCATGTTATCGGTCGGTGAAACCATGTTGCTGTTTATTTGTCAGCCAACGTTCGAAAACAACAAACATGGACAAACCCTTTTTGACCACCTGCGCCAGCAAAACCACCACGGCCTGCCCGACCGAGAAGACCTTTCTTCATCAAGGGTCCTTGATGCATTGGGTTCGGGTTTGGGTTGGGGTTCAATTGCGCTGTTGTTGTCAGTTTGCCAGCCACCTTTTCACCGGGAAAAAAGGACGTACAGGTCGTTGCGCCGAGTGGCTTGCGTGCTTGAGTCTGAGTGTTTGACATTGCTTTAATGAGGGTATCTGTAGATTGTTGTTGGTAAAGTAGATTGTAGATGGGAAGATGGGAAGATGAGAGACACACTCTGCGCTGTCAAACTTTAGGCGTATAGAAGGTCAATCAACTTCCCCAGAGCAACATGTGGAGAAATCAAAACTTGCTTGTTACGGTAAGAATCGGGCATTTCACGGTACCGAGGTCAATAAGGACACTCGAGCCTTGAGAATCGTTCTTTTTGTTGAATGACATTTGTCCTTGGAAGCTGATCCGAAGCCGCGTTCAACGAGCTTGAGCTGACTTGTCAGCGCCCAACGCAGCTTGCTTCGTTGCGCAACCTAGCAACCGTCTTGACTCAAGCATACGAGAACGGCAGGATAGTATACTGGAATTCATCATATTCCGCGGCAAAGAAAAATCAACAGGGATGCAGCTGAAAGCGTACCTATCGAGCTTCAGACCCTTTTTAACAGGTTATGCGATCCATTTGCTCGTTGCCGGCTCCCTCTGCAGAGTCCTGTTTGCTCGTGACCACCGTGGCTCTTGAGATATCCGGCTCACCAATCACAGCTCAGAGCAAGTGTGAAAACTGGCGTGTAAGCTGCCATGATATGCGGCATCACCCTCAACATCAACAACCAGCACGTCAAGACCGCCACTCAAGATTTCGCCACCAAACATTCCTTGCTAGCCATTCTAACAACCCGGTCTTGAACATTTCACTTTGAGCCCATTACTTTGCGTTCATCAACTGCTCAAGCTACATAGTAATTCTCAAAGCATGCCAGGGAATCGTGGAGGACGCGGTGGGAAAGGCGCAAGTAAAGATACAAGAAGCGGAGGATGGGTACAACCGAAAGTGAGTTGCTATACCGCACGAGATTGTAGCTGGTGCTCTGGCAGTAGCAACAGCTATCGGAGATGCTATCCCATCTCTGGCGAAGAGTCTCATAACCTAGAGTTGAGCTGACTCGTAGTCTGATGCCGACGTCTTGAGCGGACCAGGTGTCATGATCACTTGTGTCAAGAACAAGGAGCGCTCCGCTATGGGTGAGGCAGAGAAGATCTTCTCAGACGTACGTTGCGAGTCTTCAATGCATTGACTGACGTTTAGGTCGCTAACGAGTTGTATCCTGAGCTTGATGTTATTCTGGCGGAAGAGGCACCGGAAGAAGATATAGAGATGGATATCGAGGAAGAGCTCGCGGCAGATCTAGCCAAGGAGCGGAATTTCAAAAAGGAGACACCAAGACACTTTAGTACGTTTCGAGACCGCTGTCTATGCTGATACGTAGTGTCATGTCGGACGGACGCAATGTGCAGTAAGTGCCGTCGTGGTGGACAAGGGACTCTAGCTGACAGCAGTCATCTACGTCAACTTTAGACCTCCAATCGACCCCGTGCGAGTCGTGGAACACATCTTTAAGAGAATTGAAGCGACTGGTGTCATGAAGTTCGCGTACGTCTTGTTCAGAGGTAGAGCTGACAACAGTTACTGTCTCCGCTTGACGCCCATCTCGGCAGCTTGTCGAGCTGACATGGACAGCTTGTCGAAGCTTGCAAAGCGTTTGTTCCCTCCTCATTTCGACAACGAAGAGCACCAGGAACCCAAGACTGTACGTTGATATTCTGGCTACGCTGACAGCAGTTCCGTGTCGAGACCAAGGGTCGATACAATGACGAAAGCTTGAATCGCAACAACGTCATCTCCTTCATCCCGAAACTCGTGCCTGCAAACCAAGGGCATAAAGTCAGCTTTGACAAGACGGACAAGGTCATTGTCATCGAAACATACAAGGTTAGCTATCTACATCGTCGACGCTAACGACAGAATGCATCGGGCATGTCGATCCTGGAAAACTTTGATCGTTTCAAAAAGTACAACCTTCGCGAGACGCATGCCAAGTACCACAAAGCCAAGGACGAGGAAAAGGCAAAGGCGGCCGGGAAAACGAGCAAGACGGCGAATCTGCTTCCGACGAGTGATCCCAAGTCGAAGGGCTTTGGGGAGCATTACATGGAGAACGAAGAGGTCAAGGCTGGGGCTGAGGCCTTGTTGACGGATATTCTCGCTGGTAAAGGAGAGAAGGAGGCTGTGGCTGCTGCTACTGTTGTCGCGGATGCAGAGGTCGTGGCAGAGGTGGCAGAGGAGGACTCGGGCGCAAAGGAGATGAATAAGCGGGCGGCTTCTGCGGATGTCGAGCTTGAGACGGGCGACAACTCGTCGAAGAAGATGAGGCTCATCTGAGTTGCGAGGTGGTTCTGTTGTATACTCTATACTGGCATGCAGGTGATTTCCATCGTTTTATCTGACACATCCGACAAAGCTGCTACTATGACTAGGTACGGACCATTCCCACCAATTATCAGCGTTGCATCTCTTTCGCAGCCTGCAACGTCTCTACAAAATAAGCGACGACTGGATCCTTAATCAACCAAAGTACTTTGTTGCACATGCTGCAGCTCTCGAAGCGAACGCTGGTTGAAAACGAGAGAGATTGATCATGAAAAGGGGAAGCGGACCGCTGTGCGCGACGGAGCACTCGCCGGAAGTCCCAGGTGCTCATGAGTCAAGAGCCATGTAGAGATTCTCGCATCAGGTCAGTGGATACGTGGATACGGTGTTCCAAGTCGACACTGCCGACCTGCAGCTCTCTATCCTGTACAGCGTGCACGCAGCCTTTGTCAAGGATGGCGCAGCAGACAAGGCCAATCTAGATGCCGCATGAAGCTAGCTACCAGATCTAGAGGCGCTGGCTGCACTGACTCTGGTTTGAGGCCTTAAGTCGACCTAGCTATTTTGATCGTCATCCTCTTCTTACTAAAAAAGGAGACTCGTACCGGTTATGGCGAGAAACACATGCATAGAACATCAAAGATGAACATCTCGTGCCAGAATCTCGAGCGTTACTTATAGCTAAAGCAGCAAAACGGGCCAGGCAGATACGCCAAAAGTCAAAGCCAATCCAAAGGCACTCGACTTCGAGAATCCAACCTCGAGCAAGCATCAAATGAGTCTACGAGATGACACTGAGATCAGCGTCGAAGCGTCGTCGTAGCTGATTTGGCGTCTTCGGCATCATGAGGTAGTGTTAATCGTCGTTTGCCGGCCTGCAGCCATACAGTCCTGCAAAGCGGGCCGACCGCGACAGATTTCGTAGATTGACAATGACTTGAATACGCAGCTACTCTCATACATACACCTCGCGACCAGCTCGCTTTTCTCCAGATTGGTATTCCTCGCCGGCAAGACTATTCTTGGTGCCAATAGTGGATCTGACACCGGCGATAAAAATGAATCATGTCCAGCGCTGATTGTCTCAGATCTGGACGTGTTCCCTGTGCCTCTATCTCATCAACGACTCCCAGCTGTGGGCCGAATTCTGACAAACTGCACGAGTCCGTTATCCTCCACTTCCCAGCTTGGCACTTGCCCGTCTGGCTGCCAAGGGTGACAGGTTCGGGATAAAGTGTCAATGTGTGTTCGTGAGGCGAGAGCGCAGGCTGGTGCTCGGTCGGCCCTTCAGGGCCTTGATGAGAGGTCTTGTATGTGAGTTTTCCGAGAGCCTGTGAGGTCAAGTCACCGTTGGAACTTGCAAGTCTTGATTCTGCTGTTCTGATCGGCAATAATACGAGTTCCATGATGATGCCCTTCGAATGTGGGTCAGTCAGCGAGTCGCGACGTGTACTTGTACTCTCATAAAGTCGCTGCAAAGGAGCCCACTATGCTGGCGGTGTTCAAATCACTCAAAGGATGCACATGCGGGGTTGCGACTCCGTCCTGGACGAGGAAAGAGGAAGGCTGACGAAGTCGTCATAGTGTTATATTCAGTCACATTGACATCATCTTCAGCCGACTTCGAAGGCTGCGGAAGCTTGACAGATCTGGGAAAAGTCCAAAGCACCAATGCATGCCTCATCAAAACACCTCTCGATCCACCTAAAGAGTCTCGCTAACGGTCTTGGCGTCCTTGCCCAAAGCCTTGGCCCTCTTCCTCAACTTGGCAATCGACTTGGTACCACGAACACCACCACCCCATGAACGACGGCTCTCCTCGCTCTTGTCGAGGTAGTTTGCCTTGGCGGCCGAAACGAGCGTAGCGAGAGCTTGCTGTTCGGCAGAGGGGACCTCGGTGATGGCGACAACGGCGGCGGTCTTCTTGTGGACGGCGGCGCCGAGACGAGCCTTGGACTTGGCAATCACGTATCTGGTGTGTCAGCGCAGTTCGGGATGATAACGAGGTGGATAAGCGAAGACAGGTACAACAAGCGATAGATTCAGATCTGACGAGCTGAACGTCTCGACTAAGCGCCACCTGAAAACGCGCCAACACCTCGCCCTGAACTAGACTCACGGGACACCCATCTTGCGGCACAAAGCAGGCAAGAAGATGACCAACTCGATAGGGTCGACATCATCTGCAATGACAACAAGCTGAGCCTTCTTGCTCTCAACGAGGCCAACAACGTGGTTGAGACCGTACTTGGTAGCGATAGGCTTCTTGGTGTCCTTGGTGGTAGCTGCCTCACCACCAGCAGTCTTGGCCTCGGCGTCTTTGAGGAGACGAGCCTTCTTCTCCTGCTTGGACTCTGGCTTGATCTTGTTAAGGAGTTGGAAGAGTTGAGTAGCAGTGTTCTTGTCGAGGGTGTGGGAGAACTGAGCAATGGCAGGGGGGCACTGTACACGTCAGCCTTGGCTGATGACCAAAAGTGCAAAACATACCTTAAGACGCTGGTTGAGGATAACCTTTTGCCTCTGGAGACGGACGTACTCGGGCCACTTGACGAAACGAGTCAAGTCTTGCTTGGGGGGCAAGTCACCTCCGATACCGAAAGTACGGGTACGCTTCTCGAACAGAGGGTTCTGAGCGGGCTTCTTGGTCTGCTTGGTGCCGTAGGGGGCGGACGCTGGCCTTGACTTTCCTTTGGTGACCTTGGGCTGTAGGCGAAATGATATGTTGCAGCGAGGGGACAAGGAATGGTCATTGAGACGATCAGCACTCGATTCTTTGTAGGGAAAGAAAGAGGCCGTCGGAGCTCTAAGAGGTCTATACCACTACCCGCTGACTCGTAAGAGATCAAGCAAGTAACGGCGTCTACTGCTCTCAAAAGCCAGTAAACAGACACTCGATCTGCGTAGTTTCACACTGTGTAAAACCACTCTCGGGAGTCTAGCTCTACCGATCTCTCCTCTTTCTCAAGTGAGCTAGCTGAGAACAGATCATCCTAGACTGCTCCGGCGGTATTGGTGGTGATGTTGGGTAGGGTCAGTACGCACCATTTTGTGTTGATGAGTTCTTTGGTGGGATGAAGTTCCGACTTGTCGATTTGCAGCTTAACTCACGCTCGCAGGGAGGGGGTTGACCGAATTTCGACGGCGTTTGGTAGTAGAGCAAATAATAGGCGCGAGGGGGTTGAGCAGTGGCAATGTTTGAGCGAAGATAGGTGCCCGCGGTGTTCAACCTCGGTGCTCTCGGAGTTTCGCTGGACGCTAACCCCATTCACTGCGAAATTCAACTTTGGGTGGTGGCACTTTGGAACGGAAAATAGGTAGAGGTAGCACCATCAACAGTCGTCAAAATGGTACGTGTAGAGGACAGAGTGCACAAGGCAGGATGAAGGAGGAAAGATGGCAGAGGATAGCAGGGAAGGGTATGCTTCATGAGCAGCTCTGTGCGGAGAGAGCGAGGCGAGGCAAGCGGACGATGCAGAGACATCTCTTGTGACAAGAGGGGAGCTAGTGGGCGTCTAGACGATAGCCGTCCAGCTGCGCATCTGCGACGTTCTCTTGTTTCGGGAAGATACCGAGCAGCAAACCAGGCGAGCGAGCAGGGGCGAGAGCGCTGTAGCCTCAATGGTTGACGTGTCCGCGCGACACGTCCGTCTGTTCAGTCTAAGACAGTTGATGCTCTCGGGGCAACCATTGCAGCGTGTCGGCGTGGCTTGTTATCGCCCGTGAGCTACGCAGCTACGATGATTTTATAGTTTGAACTTGTGTCTCTCACATACGCTCATTCGGTCAAATAGCTGTACAGACAGTCACTCGCCTGTGCTAGAGTCTCGCCGTTCACAGAGCTGCCACTTATTAGGATCATCCCTGCACTTTACTCCCCCCAAGAATCCATTCTGCCTCTGCTCTGCTCATTCGCGCACGCATATACTGACGTCCTCAGCCCAAGCAAATCACCGACATCAAAAAGTTCCTCGAGATTGCCCGCAGGAAGGATGCCACTTGTGAGTCTATACTCTCCTCGCGTATCCACATGCTTCAGGGATCACTCCCTAGAGTCTCTCTTGGACGCCGAGAAGAGGTCTTTTCTCGTCGCAACGCTAACCAACAGCCGCCCGCATCAAGAAGACGGCCATCCACCCTTCAAAGATCTCTGCCAAGCAGCGCAACTCGAAGAACGCAGCTAGCGTCACCAAGTTCAAGATTCGCTGCTCTCGTTACCTTTACACTTTGATTGTGGATGATGCTGAGAAGGCTGAGAAGCTGAGGCAGAGCTTGCCCCCTGGTGAGTTTTTTTCTGCTCATTCTTGGGAATTGGAATGGGCTTGGAGAGGTGCGGGATCCAGATTTCTGAAGGTACCTTCAGCTGTTCCATGCAGCTAAGGGCACTTGATTGGAACTCCGATCTGCAAAGCGCCATGATGCCAAGCTATGGTGATCCATGTTCGGTGCACTGGACGACTTGAGCGGATGTACAAGCTGCAAAGCTTGTGCAGACCCGTCGACGGTGTCAAGTAGACGGATGCAGCTCTTCTCAGCTGTCTTCTGTTTCTCATGGCGTCGACAGGGCGCGCACGCAGCTTACCACCCCGCCTTGCGCCGTCCAGCCGTCGCCTTGTCTTCAGTGATATACACTAGATCTACCATGGGCGCATCCGCGACTGTCTCCTCACTCATCACACTGTCATCGTACAAAAGCTGACTTTCAGGGCTCCAGATCGAGGACGTCTCGGCCAAGTCTGCGCCCAAGAAGAAGTAGAGAGCTACTTTTGCGCGCGGATGCTTGGAGGCTGTAGAGAGCCGGTGTACTTTAGACATGGGGTTCGTGATGGATCCTGTGGCGCCTCGATTGATTGCTTTCTCCCTGAGTTTACGCGCTGCCCTGTAGTGCTTGTATTATTTTAGACGCTGGATTGTGCTTTAATCCACCGTTGTTTTCATTACGAGCAAGGGGCTTTTGAGTTCGCACAGCGATGGCATCAAGTGTAGCAGAACCAATTCTGTGGTACCTACGACTACTGAACCAGTTTGCTAGATAGCACGACTAGCGCGTGGAAAAGGTTGATGTGATGTAGCCTCTAGAATGACAAAGTGTTGAACAATCAAGTCGACCTAATGATGACGCTGACTTACAACGACTTCGCACATCCGACCTTGTGCCGCACATTCAAGATCATCCTGAGATGAAACCCATCTTCGTCACGGACTTGGTACGTTGACGTTGAGATCTGTTAAAAAGCACAAGATCCTTGCAAAGATGGGTTTCATCTGCAGATGATCTTGAATGTGCGGTGATGAGGTTGGGTGTGCGAAGTCCTGTAAGTCGACGTCACCAACGCTCGAGAACCCCACTAAGATGGGCGACAGAAAACCGGGGGTCGTACACCGAAAAGTCATTTCCGAGAGACGATAAGTAAGCAGCTGTACTTGACAACCTCGTCAGGACATCTACAGTCAGCGCATGCAGGATAAAGAACACTCACATCCCCGAAATGGCTTGTTGCCCCTTGCCATTGCTGGATGTTCATTGAAAGCAATTGCAAGGAAAGGTGCAGTCAATGCGGCCAGCCGATCGTCTTATAAACTTTTCGTGGGAAAGCTCAAGCTGGATTGCTTCCGGCCGGCAATTCTTCTGCGACTTTCCATCTCTTCCGCGCCCGCTCAACTCAACAATATAATGAATTCTCCTCGTCACTCCTCTCCGATCAATTCTGGCACTCCTGATGAGAGCGAGTTCGAAGAAGAAGATGGAAATGAGGATGAGGTGCGAGTAAGGTCTCTTGGTCCTCTTGTCAACGTCGTGTTGATGTGTTCAGGGCGTGAATGAAATCGGTGACCTTCCCGACGACCCCCCAAACAGCGCCTGACGCATTCTGCTGGAGTTATGCATGGTTGCCAAATTGATGACGAAACATTGGTAACGATCAGTGTTTCGACATCAATTCGGCAGCCATGCACAACTCCCAGCAGAATGCGTCGAGCGCTGCCRTTCGATCTTGTGCGACCTCAGCCGAATTTCAATCAACATTCTTCCCAGAATGCGAGTGCTGCGGATCAGTGTTTCGTCATCAATTTGGCAGCCATGCACAACTCCCAGCAGAATGCGTCGAGCGCTGCCGTTCGATCTTGTGCGACCTCAGCMGAATTCCAATCAACATTCTTCCCAGAATGCGAGTGCTGCGACTGGCACTGAGCTGCGGAAACGCTAGGCTGAAGGCTCGCGCAAGAGGAAGCACGATGAATCATCTCGGCGGGTTTTCCGAGCACCTCAGCTGGACAGCCTATCAGGCAGCCTGCCACGGCAGGCACCGGTGACAGCACAGGCGCGAAAGCTCCCCTAGTTCATGTGTGATGACAAGTACTTCCAGCCGGCCAAGTGACAGGCGTGAATGTCGAAGAACTTACGTAGGCAAGCAGGGCTATACTATCATAACATTCGTCAGTATTAGGTGATACTTGACGCTCAAGTGACGTCCATGAACGCTTGTTCAGCGCCTGTCACTTCACGTCTGATTTGCATCCACTCAACGTCGACTTGTCGTCAACTCAACGCTCATTTGTCGTTAGCTTGGCCAAGTCAACGTCCGGACAGCAGATGCCAAACCCAGGCACTACCTCTTTGCCGTTACCGTCTGCTTTTGTCGGCTGTAGTGCTCTGAATGCTTTTGAAGACGTTTTGACCTGCGCTTTGGATCCTCCGTGTTTTTATTTCGATCATAGGTTCTTGCAAGTTGGCATAGCAATGGCGATAAGTGCAGCAGAACCCATTCTCTAGCGTCTTCGACTACACGGCCTTCCGTCACAAGGGATCTTGTGCTTGTTGACAGATCTCGTTACGTCAACGGAGGGCCGCACAAGCTAGACCGCTGCTACTCGAGTCCAGTTTGCTTGATGGTCATATCATCATTTGAGGGGGAGCAAGATGGGACGCACATTCACAGACCAGCTGTTGCACCAATATGTACGCTTGTCATGCCCTCAATGCAACAAGACTGATAGCAGGCTGATGATTTCGCGAAAGCAACGTCCAGTTCGTTCCTGGACCAGGCCGGCGAGGGGACCTTGAGCCATCAAGTCCTGCAGGCATGGCTGAGTCAGGACTATCTCTACGCATTCTGTGGATATCCCAAGGTAAGTCATGTTGGTCTGCATGACTGATGGCAGTTTGCATCGTTGCTGCTTTCTCGACTGCCCTTCTCCGCTACTCCGGATACCATTACGGGGACACCTCGTGAGCAAGCGCTTCGTGAAGCAGTGCCGTTACTCTCCTTCTCGCTCTCAAATATCACGAGGGAGATTGCCTTTTTCAGGGACACCGCGCAGAAGCATAATCTCGCCCTGCTGAATGGCCCGCAACATGAGCTGCTGGGGCCATATGAACCACTCACGAAGAGCTATGTCGACTTTTTGATCGCCACGGCGGCGGGTGGGTCGGTCGAGGAGGGCTTAGTCGTGCTTTGGGCGATGGAAAAGGTGCGTCCGTTGCAGACGCAGCAAGCTGACAGTAGTGCTACTTGACAGCTTGGCAATCAGCACTCAAGAAGATGAAAGCTGCCACCTGGTCCACGGAAGCCAACGATCAACTCACTGAGACGCAAAAGGCACTCAGAGTCTTTATCGACAACTGGACGAGCGACGAGTTTGTCAGCTTTGTGGATGATTGTACGGCGGTTGTCGATGGCCTTGGGCTGCAAGAGGGCGGTGAAGTAGCGAAGCGCTGCGAAGAGGTGCGTATCTTTTGAAAAGGTCGAAGGCTGACGATAGGCTTTCAAGTACTGCTTATGGCTGGAGCAAAGGTTCTGGCCGGAATGTTGACGCGATCACGTATGGGCTATGGCACGTATGGCAATGTACGTCGACTTGCACTTGTCATTCAACCTCCGGGGACGGTCGAAAGCTTGGCTGCTTTTGTTAGCCGTCTGAGTTTCTGTATCCTTTGAACATGGCCATGTCATCACTCGAGTCTTCTCACTCAAAGAGGCCGCTCAGCTGGTATGGGTCCTTTGACCACCCAAATTCAGTTGAGCCGCTTTCGACGACCGACCAGTCAAAGGTATATATGCGAGTGACATTACACAGCTGCCGCACCAACTGACTCGCATCGAAACAATGACATCAGTTGAATATAAGGCCGTAACGACATCGATACCCGTCAGTGCAGATGACTATGCAAGATACAGGCTGTTGTCGGGCCAGTATATTTCGGTCGCGTTCAAGGCCTTCCCGAAGAATCGCGAGCTGTTTCACATCACTACAGTCCAGCCGCCAGAGCTCGGATCTGGACAGACGCAGACAACACAATCATCGTTTCGCCAACGCAAGATGAGGTCTCGCCGCATTGGATGTATCAGGAGACTGCACAAGGTTGGAGCCTCAGCTCAACTTCGAGTGCGGGTTATCGCCGACAGGAATAGACAACTTGGCAAAGGCCACAGCGATAACGATATGATAGTTTTTTTGAATCATGCATCGCTCTCACAACGGCTTTGGAGATTTGCTCTGGTTCAGCTGTCTCGAGCAAGACCTAGTTCTGCTTCACTGCTCGCGGCGTACAATGACAACCTTTGAGTGTGCGATCTGAAACTCCGCTGGCCCACTCGTCAGACGGCCGGCAGTGCTTCAATGTCCGCACAGAACTCAGCTCTGAACGAGAAGGCCTGCACTGTCGATCACAAGCCTCCTTTCAATACCCGTCGCTGCTAAAGGCGTCGGTGAATCATCTGGACCCGGTCGCGTCTTCTGCCCGCGAACCACTTCGGACCGTTTGTCAAAGGATTTGCACTCTCGATCCGCCGTGTCCGCCGTGTCCGCCTAGAAAGGCCGCGCTTGGACGGCGCTTTCTCTTTCTCTTATCCATCCCAGCATCCCACGTCTGATACCAAAACGACTATTCCTGTCAGTGCTGCTGACTACAGTCGCTTCCGAGGCTCGCTCGCACAGGGACAAAACATCACTGTGACCACTGGCCTCTCACCCTCAACCTCCGAGCACTATCTCATCAATGCGATCAACGCAAAAGCCAACGATGCAGGCGTCGATCTTGTGGTAACTGCTGTATACTACGATGGTCCCTCACGATGGAACTACACACAAAAGGAAGACAGAAAGTGGGAGCTCACCGAAGACCCCAACCCATCGCTACTCGCTTCTGCGACATGGTGAAGGACAGACAAGTTACTGCAACCACACCCAGCTCCTCCATAGCCTGCCTAAGTACCAATGTGGTAGCGTGCTTGAGTATTGTGAGTCCTTATCGGAGATGCATCGTGTGGAACAACTAGGAAGATTGCAAAATCTCGTGCTAAGCTTTGCCACCCAGGATTGTTGAATAGGCGCGCTTTGGGCTGAGGATAGGTGCTGAGGTTAGGAAGCAGCGGCGCAGTGAGGCAGTGAACAGGCCGCAGGGGGTTACCAGATTGTATAGGCCGACGGTTGGCATAGCATATGATATACTGATTCCGATCCTAATACTCAAGAGATTAAGAGTCTGTGTTCCACACTGAGCTGTTGACAAGGATGCCCAAGTTAGATGCGGTAGATGTTCCGATACTTGTTGGGATGGAGAACTGGTTCGAGTGGCGGTCAGCCATTGAAGATGTTCTGCTGTCCGACAAGACTTGGGGAGTGGTGACCGGCGAAGACGAAGCGCCTGATCTGATTGCGCCATCGGTGACGGCCAGGGTCGATGCGGTCAAGGCTGGGAAGTTGGTGGAAGGGGGGGATGAAGAAAAAGAAGTAAAGTTGGCTACGGAGGTTGGGCAGGTTGGACTGGATCAGTTGCGCAGAGAACGACTGGTCTGGAAAGACAAGATTAGCTCGGCTAGGGGTACTAGCCGCAGAACTATCAGCAACATCCTGAAGAACGACGTCGGCGATCTCGTTAACGCGCATGACATGTGGCAGGCACTTGAGGCGCTGCACTGTCTCGACACAAAAGGCTTTCGAAAGGACATCACCATGGCCCTCAACAACATGTTCCTTCTAGAAGGTGGTGACATGAAGGAGCACCTCAACACGTTCAACGATTTGATCGCTCGAGGCATGAATGGGGGCATGAGGTGGTCGGAGGAAGAAAAGTGCGACTTGTTCATGTCAACACTTGGCGGCTGGCTCGATGCTTTTGGCCGCGAGTGGGAGCGTTTGGAGGCTTCGAAGAAAACTTTCATCACGCTGCGGCGTATGTGGAATCTAGAGGAGGAGAAGCGCACCAGGAGAGCTGCTCGCGAAGAGGCTGTCGTGTTTCAGATGAGAGGTCCAGCCACGAGGCAGGGTGGAGCGAGGTCGCAGAGGGAGTCGTCACAGAGGGAGTTGCGCTCGTGCTATGGGTGTGGGGAGCCGGGTCATCTGAAGCCTGAGTGTCCGGTCGGGCCTGTTTGCTATGGCTGCAAGAAGCCTGGGCATCAGATGAGGGACTGCCCTGAGGTCAAGACGTCGAAGCTTAAGGGTGGAAAGATCAACCTTGCGATGCGAGGTGGGGAAGAAGAGGAGTTTGAGAATTTCATCAGTCTGATGGACGGCGAGGTGGACGACGTGGAGCGAGAGTTCGATATGCTTCTCAAGGTGGTTCCAGAGCATTGTACGGCGTGGACTTTCGACACCGGCTGTACTCACCACCTCACCGGCAACGAAAACCTCATGCATGATGTCAAAAAGCTCCCCATCCCCAAGAAGTTCGGCCTCGCGAACGGCAATGCAATGTACGCCACGCATATCGGCTCGATTGTTGCGATCATTTCGAGAAAGAGGGTTACCTTCACCAACGTGCACTACATTCCAGACACGAATCTCAACCTGCTGTCGCTGTCAGCTCTCGACGAAAAGGGGTGGGAGCTGCGTACGAAGAATGGGTCGGGTGCGTTTGGCCAGAAGGGCATGGAGGCGAATATAAGGAAGGAAGGGAGGTTGTGTAGCGGAGAGGTGGAATCGCACACTCAAGGAGATGACGAGCTCAATGCTGAGGGGCGCGGGCATGGACATGCGGTGGTGGTTCAAAGCGCTTCGACTCAGCTCGCAGATTCTCATGCGGACAACTTCCTGTCGAGTTGGTGACAAGACAACGTTCGAGTTCATCTTCAAGCGTCGACCCAGCGTTCACGACATTCACCCTTTCGGCAGCTGGGGCTATGTGAGAGTCCCCATCGAGAAGCGTACCAAAGACGACTTGACTCTTCCGAAAGCCATCAAGATGAGGATGGTCGGTTTACCGAACGAGCGCAGTGGTTGGGAGATGTGGGATCCGGTCACAGACAAGCTGGTGTACAGCAGGGACGTTGTCTTTGGCGAGACGCAGTCAACGGAGGGACTGGTCGAGGCTGAGGTCGAGGTTGAGGCTCCAGATGCTGTGACAGCAGGTCCAGAGGTGATCACTTTGCATATGGCGGCAGCCGAAGAGTCGGAACTGGTCCCAGGGGGGATGTTACAAGCAGAGGACCCAGCTCCGATTTCCGAGGTCGAAGAGGGACAAGAAGAGCCGCTCGAGGAGCCAGCGCCAGTTCAGCCAGAGGTCGTCCCTGAAATGCAGACTGCGGAGGAGCCACCAGAGGTCCCAGCTGTACGCAAAAGGATGAAGAAGGTGGTGGGACCGCCTGCGAGGAGCTCCCAGAGACTTGCCGACAAGAGCATCGCCATTGCATGAGCGTTTGCTGCCGCTGCCGAGACGCATGAAGATCCAAAGTCTTACGGAGAAGCTATGTCGTCCGCCTTGGCAGACGAATGGCAAAAGGCAGTGGAGAAGGAGTTGGCGGTCGTCGAGGCGAATGAGACTTGGGTCGAGGCGCAGCTGCCACCAGGTCGCAAGATGGTCGGCTGCAAGTGGGTCTTCAAGACCAAAAGAGACGAGTCGAACAAAGTCCTGAAGTACAAGGCGAGGATCGTGGCGAAGGGCTACTCTCAGGTACCTGGCGTCGATTTCGAGGAGACGTTCTCCCCGGTGGCACGTTTGACATCACTGCGAATGCTTCTCGCTCTTGCAGCACGAGCGGACATGCATGTTCATCAGATGGATGTCACTTCGGCATTCCTGAATGGTGTCTTGGCAGAGGAGATCTACATGGAGCCTCCACCAGGTCTGCAAGTCCGCCAAGGAAGATGTTTGCGGCTGAAGCGAGCACTGTACGGCTTGAAGCAGGCTGGAAGGACGTGGTGGGAGTCGCTGGATACGGAGCTGCAAGGGCTTGGGTTTGAGAGATCAGAGATGGACTGGGGTATCCACCGCCGGTCTATCAATGGGAAAGTAACACTGCTTCTTGTCTACGTGGACGACATCCTTATTGCGTCGGAGGATCAGAGGGAGATCGATGAGGTGAAGACGCAGCTGAGAAGCGATGGGAGATGACGGACGCGGGGAAGGTCGGATTTGTCCTTGGGCTCAAGGTTGATCGAGATGAGCAGGCGGGCACCATTGGCCTGTCTCAGACGGCGTTCATCGACAACATTCTCACCAAGTTTCGACAAGAATCAGCCACCCCTGCACCCTCGCCAGCTGACAAGAGCGTCACCTTGACGAAGGAGGGCTGTGGGATCCCATTCGACGACATCACCCTTTATCGAGAGCTTGTCGGCTCATTGCTGTGGCTGGCGCTGGCAACGAGGCCCGACATCAGCAACACTGTCAGCAAGCTCAGCAAGTTCAGTGCGAATCCAATGCAGCTACACTGGCGTGCAGGTCAGAGAGTCTTGAGGTACTTGAAGGGGACACGCGAGATGAGATTGGTCATGGGAGAGGAGAAGGAGGCACCGTTATTGGAGGCTTGGTCGGATGCAGACTGGGGAGGCTGCGAAGACACCTGGAGATCAACGACAGGCTACCTGGTGAGGTTCCTTGGGTCGCCTGTCAGCTGGAGCAGCACGCTGCAGGCGACGATTGCAAAGTCTACGGTCGAGGCGGAGTACATGGCCACGACGGAGACGCTGCACGAGGTGATGTGGCTCAGGCAGGCAGTGGCGGAGTTTGGACTTGAGCTGGAGGGCCCGACTCGCATGTGGTGCGACAACCAGGGTACTGTTTCGTTGGCGCACAACCCTGCGTTCCACAAGCGCAGCAAACACATCAACATCCGCTATCATGGCATCAGACAAGAGATCGGCAAGAGCATCAATATCGAGTGGGTTTCTACGAAGGAGCAGGCGGCAGACATCTTCACCAAGACGCTGCCTAAACGACAGCATGTCGAGAACATTCAGAAGATCGGGCTTCGCATGTCGTCGCAGGGTGGGGAGCAGGAGGGCAGCAGCATGAGGGCAACAGCCACAGGCTTGAGAGGGAGTCTTGAATAGGCGCGCTTTGGGCTGAGGATAGGTGCTGAGGTTAGGAAGCAGCGGCGCAGTGAGGCAGTGAACAGGCCGCAGGGGGTTACCAGATTGTATAGGCCGGCCGACGGTTGGCATAGCATATGATATACTGATTCCGATCCTACGAGTAATACTCAAGAAGGATTTGCCACCGGATCAGATCGGTTTCATACTTTTGCGAGACTGCTGAACACATTGCTATTTTGCTGACTCTGGCAAGGGAACGTATTTTCAAGGCAGACTGGGGAGGTGCAAGCGGGAGTCGAATCAATACGGGGAGAGTTCGAGAAAGAGATCAGTGAACATCTGATGCAATGATGCTAGTGCTCTCCAAAATTATTTATTATATTACTCGAGTATAATAGTAATAAGACCGTCGCCAAACCCGATAATAGATATTAGATACAATAATAGTCGAAGACTTTGTATAATACAAGTCTCGTCGGAACCAACCGGGTTACCGCACGTGATGAGCCTCTTCCGCAGGTGGGTGGTCAAGCGCCAACCATCCATACCTGTCAGCTGAAACGCCTATATCACGGCCTGGAAGGTATTAGAGAGCACTCAAAGATTTCATGACGGCCTCATCACTAAGCCTGCCCTTCGGCATCCTCCAAGACTCCTTGTTTCATCCAAATCCTCACACTTGTCTGGGCGATCAAAGTGTCAGACAACAGAGAACCCCTTTTCCGACCATCAACATTCCCGGCATCGGAAAACAACCTCACAACCGATACAGAGGACGCCGCTAGTCCGAAGACGTCCCGAGCAACCATGCACAGCGCCTGCGACTGTCCATTACTCTTCAAGAGCCGAGCCCAGAAGGCCGGGGTATCCTCGTTTGGCCGCACGAGGTGGTACGCAGTACTGTTTTTGTCGTTGAAAGAGACCCAAAGATTGTCGTGTTGGAGTGGCGTGCTGACAAAGACATGACAATGAAATTCGTCAAGACTTTCGTTATTGCCGGGGTCTGAGCGGGTGACGAGACTGGATGGGGAAGGAGTGGGAACAGCATTTGCCGACGCATGCTTGTCGGGCCGAGCAGTGATGAAAGCAGAGATTTCGACATTTCGTTGACCATCTTGGTCTTCACCGTACTTGCAAAGCATTCTCGACAATCCTTCTGGTCTCACCAAGGGGTTGAGAGCTAGAGAATCAGCGATGCGAGGAGCCGGGGTTACTCACCGAATGCAGTGCACAACCAATCATTCCTCAACGCCTTCCGCAAGTACTTCATCAACTTCACGACAGCGAGTTCGCAGCTGACTTGTCGTACGGGCAACAAGTCTTCGGCAATTTTCGAGATCTTGTCCACCGCACTGTGCAAGTCCAGGATGTACTCGTGTGCGAGGATGGTGTCAGTCGAGTACTTTTGGTGAGTGCTAAGAAAATTTGTAGCACTGGTTGGATTTGGGTGAGGGCTAGGAACGTCACGTCGGTAAATTCCGGGCATGCGCTCGGCTTCGAACCCTTGTGCTGTTTGAGCTCAGAACGCGTGAATATCAAAATGGTCTGAGTGTCAGCGCGGCCACATAGTTCAAACGTCTGACTCACTTCTCCAACTGCAGCGCCCGCTGTAAAGCGTAGGCCTTCAAGTCCCTTCTTGTCACAACATCGACCTTAGGCAAGGGTCAGCCATGTAGATCGCCTTGATGCTTCTCCCTGACGTCGTGGAACCTGTGTATCCTCTGAGGGCTTTGATGAATAAAGCGACTTAAATCGAGGAGCTGGATAGTGAGCGCCAGTCGACATCCCGGTAAGACATGCAACTCACCATTCCCAGAGGAGACTTGTCGTGACGCGCCCGGATCTCCGACGCCTTTAGGGAAGTTTTGATGTCGTTTGAGATCGGAAGCTCGTCATCCATCTCAAACTCCAAATCCACGTCAAAGGGAGCTGAAGCCTGATCGCAGTCGTTTTCGGCTCCGTCCGCATCTTCGCATCCGTCCTCGCCGTCCGCCTGGTCGTCTTACCCGGGCGAGACACTTGATCTTCCTACCTTCATTCTGACCCCACCTGAGGAGTCGCCAAATGATCCCAAATTCTTCGAAGATATCCCCGTCCACATCACAGACTCGTAATCTTCGTGAGCCAGAGTAGTTTCGATCTTGATATAGTCGAGGGCGGCAAGATTGACGGAGTGGGCTCTGCATCGTCAGTACATCGTGTGTCCAGAGCCTATATCATCGTGGTGACTCACACGCAGCCTACGAAGTGGTTGGCCTCGGTGACAATGTCGTGGTCCTCAGGGAGCATATCCGACACCTGAACCGCCGCAGTGCTGTTTGAATTTGCATTGTCGCCGGTTCCTGGGCCGTCAGTGGTGTGACCGATAATCGTTTTGAAGCTGCTCACCAGGGCCAATGTTCTGCTCGATCTTTAGACGACTGAAGACGTTGTAGAGTGTGGTTCCAACGGCTTCACCAGAATGAGAGCGGTTCATTTTCTACTCGTCAGTCATTGCCTCAGTTCAGAAGACCATCATCATTCACCTCTAACGCCACGAGAACTTGATGCAAGACGAAATTCGCATCAACATGAAAAGCGATCACGCCCAGGGTGGACGTTGTGCGGCCCTTATTCGTCCACGCGTCATGTGCGTAATGGACAGTGGAATCTACTCCCTAGCACATCAGTACCGTCCCTGCATTTGACTGCACCTGAAGGAGTTCCTCAACCGCGGTGCCTCCAAGCTCGTACATCTCGAAGATATCTCTGCGGACGGTGCTCGCAGAAGGGAGTATCGCGCGCTCATCGAGGTACGAGAAACACGCCTGCAGTGATGGTGCCTGGGTAATGTTAAACGGTCGAGCGGTCCTAGCAACCCATTTCGAGATCTTTCTCCTGAAACTTTGCGACTGAACTGAGGTGCAAGTTTTCCAGTCTTGTTAATCGTCGTTTGGGTGGGATCCTCGAGGTTCTTCAAAGATCCAATTGCTCCAGTTTTACTGGCCACAAATCGTTGTTTGCATCTCTGCCGATGGAGGGTGAGGTTGCTGCTGGAAAGGGACTTGAGTCCGGCGCTGAACATGTCAGAGGAATGATGCGTCACAGACTGCAGCGAGGCAGTGACTCACGAGCAATGGTTGCAAGTGTAGCGATACATGACTCCTTTCTCGTCTGGTGGGCGATCAACCACTTTCGCTCCTCTCTGAGACTTACCAGCACCAAAGAACGGACGAGAGCTCTCACTGTGAAATAACCGTAAACCTCATGTGGCTGTTTGGGCGCCTTGGGCTCGACAACAATTTGGCGAGCTTTCTTGCGTGCCGCAGGAGTCGGCGAGTTTTGACTTGCCGCAGGAGTTGACGATCCTTGATTCGCCGCAGGAGTTGGCGAGCCTTGACTGAAATCAAGGACATCCCAATCAGTTTCTTCCGATTCATTCCCTTCAGATGAAGTCTTCGCCGTCAACATCTACAATTTTCTGAGCATGACACTCACTTCTCTGACTCTCTTGCGCTTTCGCTTCTCTGTCACGGTAGCTGCTCCTGATTTGTTCGAAGCCTCGACTGATTGGCCTTGGCGAGTCACCTGCGGTAGCGCCGTAGACGGAAATCCTAACAATTGGATGGCCTGCTCAAGTCAAACCATGCGCTTGGCTTCTTTTTATATGGTGAACTCACCTTGCGCAGAGGAGGGCCGACAGATAATATAGCTTCGCTTTGTTGGCGTGCGGGAGAAGGTCGGCACACACGTCCTGACTTCGTTGTTGGCAAGTCCAACCGTTGTAGCGGTTCGTGATTATCTCCATAGAATCTGTTGGTTAGATCCATTAAGTCATGCACGCATGAAATTCATTTACTCACATCCGGATCAGCTCTTTCACAATGCTTGCAACCCAGAAATCAATGAAACGCAAGTCTTCCTTCTCGTGCTCCAGGAGGAGATACGTCTGTCTCACTACCTGCATGAGTTCTCTCATATGGTCGCCAGAAGCAAAGATGCTCCAACCCTCAACCCCCGCGTTGTCCAACCGTTATTTCGAGCGAGTGATCGAGACACCCGGCCTTGCTGCCGTATTTGTCAACTTGATCTGCGTTGAAGTTCGGGTAAAATTCGTGAGTGGGTTTCGAAAGTGTGTATCGACCTGTTGGCGACTGGCATCTCAGCCAGTCGGAGTGGGAAGGCAGCTTGCCATTGGGCATGGAATGCATCCAGCCGGCAAGCTGGTCGATGGCTGGACTGTTCTAACAGTTGCATCAGCGACAGGCTCTCAGTGGAACTTCACTCACTTCATCGTATTCTTTCAGCCTCGGAAAGTCAGTGTGTAACAGAGCGGGCATCGCAATGGTAGGAAGTGGTTTGAAACGGGAACTGAGGGACTGTTGATGGCTCGAGCGAGCGCGTGGACTGAAACCGTCAGCACGTCCATTCGTCCAAGAGCAACGCGTACTACGTACCTGATCTTGTGAGAAATCCTGTTGCTGTCCAAAATTGAGAAGGTAAGTATCAAGATGAACACATTTGACCCTGCGTACAAGTAGTCACACGCGTAGGGCCGTTCGCATGGAAAAGAGGCCCACACTTTAGAGAGAGGTCTCAAGCGAAAACCCTCAAAGACGCGCTCGACTGTGCGTCAAGGCCACTGTGTAGTGTACTGTTTCGAGGATTTGAACAGACCTGACAAGAAGAGCGAGATGCTGGAAGATAGCTGTCAAGAGATGATCAGCGGCGACAGCTAAAGATGAGAAAGTCGGCAAGGCTATCGTGGGAAACTTGAGCTGCAGTAATCAACAACGATAGGCGTGCCAGCTTCAAGATGAGAGTATAGCGCGAGACGCAAAACATGTCGTAATCTCAGGATCATTGAGCGGATTTCTTTGTGTTTCCCTCAACATGACAGCAAAAAAGTTTAACTGTTAACATTTATTAGATAATCTTGATCCAGTAATTATGGAGACAATAAATGATGCATTGCGCCTCGTCGCAGACATAAGAGACCGTGGCATCCAGGTCGCGGCAAATGCTGGATACATAGCGCAGCCCGGCATTGCCGTGATGCATACACGGCGCGGAAACAGTAGGTCAGAACTCTCCCCGCCAGGAGCAGCTTCCCAGCTTGCGTCACAGCCACGAATTGATAGCCTCCTGACTCAAAATTGTTGGTGAAATTGCCACGTACGGGTCTGTTGAGTCGTCGAAAGCGGCCGCGACAGCGGTAGGAACGCCTTCGGAAGGTGCCGAAATGCTTATCACGGTGTACATATCAGGTCCTCTGCCGTCTTTCTGCTGCCGCGCAATAACATCTCCTTCCTTGACCATTCCTGCCTGTATCTGTTCGGGCAGAAGATGAAAGAGGTGGGTTTCAGGGTGACCTTCTCAATAGGGAGTTACTTCATGATAAATTGATGAAGTGATTGCCTAGATAGCGGATGTGTGCTTTTCCGTGCGACCAAAATATGATGCGATGATCATCCGTGAGTGTGTCACCGCAAGAGTCTTCCATCGCCACTTTCAAGATTCCCGAAGCGAGGGGGACAAGCGATGGTGGCCGAGTCATGACCAGCAGCCGCACAGCTTGTACCAGCAGACCGCCTGCGCTGGGTCATCAGTGAGGATTTAGCACACAAAATAGTTTGCAGGGGTGGCATTCATCCATAGTTACACTGGTCTTACCCACAGCTCTCGATCGGCACGCTGTTGAGCTCAGTCTTGACGAGGAGAGATTTCACACGTGGCACTCGTGTTGTCGATTCCGCCTTCGTTCTACCATAGCGCTCCTTCCCTGCCCTCTGTACTGCACAATTCACAACTTGTGCTGATACAGAGACCGTTTTTCAACTGTCAAAACCGACGATTTGCAGTGCGCTTTAGTTCATTAGATGCAGCTTCTCGATCATAAGACCCCTCGGGCCCCGCTAGGCGCCTTCGCTGACATATACAGCTTCGAACCGATCCTCAGAGGTTAAGCATGTATCGCCCACCGTCTGACTTCGACCAATACACATAGGTACAAAAGCCCAGACCAGAGCCTCCGAATTCAACAAACACACTTCCAAAGTCCTAATGAGCTTGGAAACCCAGACTAGACTGACTGTCAGTCCTACAGACTACAAAGATGCCATGCCCTCGCCGGACTCACTCAAAGCAAAGCAAAGTGTCGCGGCCAATTGCCAACTTTGAGCTGAGATTATCGGAAAGATTTTCAATCAAGTCTATCGAGCAAAGCGCCGATGGGCTCAAGTCTCAACCTTGTCGTCAATGCTGATTAGAATGACGGCTATTCAACGCGGTATCTTACTCAGTAGGACGATGGTACATGGACCCTGTGTGGTGTACATCCAGAGCCTCCCAGCGGATCTGAGACCTTGTGATACGCTGGACTGTGCTTTTGACGCACTCTTAGCATCGAAGAAGACGAGAAAGATGATATTATGCACTTTGTCATCATTTGCCACCCGGAACAATGCCGGCCGTGCTGCCGTGTACTGCATGCTGCATGACCTGTACAATTCTGGCGAAGGCCAAAGAGACTCGAGGCAGCCATGAGAGTCATGAGAAGCGCTAGATATGGAGCAAAATTGGGCAAACTCGGCATGGCGAAGTTTGTGCGAGTAGTCCTTTGTGGATAGTCTGTCCTTTCAAAGAAAGTCACACTACGCCAAGTCTCGTTGACAGCCCGCACTGTATCTCTCGACATGTCGACATCCTTCAAGTCAACCAGTGGGCTCATTGTTAATACCGCGGGTCCCACCATACCAGTGAGCCCTTCTGACTTCGACCAGTACAGATCACTCCTCAAGTCGGGTCAAGTGTTGAGTGTCAAGTTTGCGGACGCATCCAGGATAGAATACTTTCGAATCAAGTCTGTTCATGCACTGACAAGCATGGGCAGCAATGCTACCTTGGTGTGTCAGAATCCTAACTCAGGTAGCCCAACATGGCGATATATAGAGACAAGGATCTACGGAGGGAAAGCCAATGACAGGTGGACCAGCACCTGGCACCTGCAGTACGTGGGGAGAGATGATCAGTGATATTGACCGGCACTGAAGGGTTTCATGGAGCTACAATACGTACTATAGTGAGACTCTCAGCCACGTCTGGCTGCTATCAGACGGGATCTTGTGCTCCGCTCTACGAGGAACGCTGGCACACATATTTGCCACCCGATCGCGCGTAGTGGAACGTGCGCTATCAGACCCATTAGGGTCCAGGGTTCGGTGAGAGCGTCAAGAAACACTGATGCAGCATAAATACAGACAAAGGCCTGCAATGTGCATGGTGACGTCTTTATAAGACTGTAAATCTCACTTTCAATTGCGCATTTTCGCTTAGAGCGGATTCATGTCATCTCAACAATGACAGCATTCTTAGTCATCTCCTTGCGGGGGAGACGAGTGCCGCTACAGGCTTATGGGGACTCACAAGATTCTTGAGATTCTCTCAAGATACTGATGCAACGGGGCCAGTACACTGATTTGACACAGATCTGTATCAAAAGACTGTCACACGCCGGTGTCACTATCAACCTGCTTCCCGCTTCCGAAGATGAGACGGCGGTCGCCCCCAGATCAACATGTGTCCGAATAGTCACCTGTACATCCATACTTGATGCATCACAAACTTAGCTCTTTTTGCAGAGCAGCGATCTCCTCAAAGCCAGCCTTGCAACATCCTCCCACCAACACGCCCTTCCAGATCTTCCCCCCGCCCACATCCGTCGCACTTTCAACGTCTTTCGCAACAACCGCTACCTGCTTGGCCCAGCTCTCTGGCCCTTCGCTCGTAGATGGACTCCATGTGCGAGTCACGACATCGTATGTGAGGCCACCGTCGGGATACATGATGAACCACGGTCGCTCGATAGATGCGTCGAGATGGGAGACACTTTTGGCGAATGCTGTTGTCAGGGAAGGGAGGTAGCGCGGTGATGTGCAGTTGATGCCGATGGCTGTTGGTTGGGCTGCAGGATGAGAAATGGGACAAAGCAGATCACCGACGAGAGTTTCGACTTGCTCAGATGTTGGAAGGGAAGAGATGGTTTCGTCGGGATAATTGCCACCTGGAAAAACGCAAGAAACCCAGAATGGTTTCCGCCATTCGCTCCCGCTTCCCTGACCCTCTGACTCGGCATAGAGCTTTGCCATCGCTCGTCGAATAGCTCTGATCTCTCTCCTGATCGGTACAGTCTCGAATGCCATCCAACCCACACTCCTCCACGTCTTCTCATTCTCAGTAAAGACTCTCAGGCGATCCAGATGAAACTGCATGAGAGCCTCCTCTGCCGCTGCCTCTTCCGACCCTTGTGCCTGGGTGAAGGCATTGGTATTCTCTGTCTCAAGGTCCTGGCTAAACCCACGAGGTCCATACGGTGGGGGATAGAGACCTCTGTATTCTTGGCCGGGCGATAGTTGAGCACCGTATGGCCCGAGGGAGAGGCAGACTTGGGCTTTGGTGGAGCAAGATGCGCACGCTGAGCTTGCCTCGGCTACGATAGCCTGCATGAGAGCTCGTGCAGACCCTGACGTCGAGTCGTCGCGTGTAGACATGACCAATGGTTCCGAAGTTTGGTAGCTTTTCGTCAGCTTTGCAAGCTATAATCACGAGCTCACTCACGTAGAAGTACCAATTAGTTGTGCTCCAGCTTCCAGGAAGCCTTTGTGTACCTCCCTGATAGCAGCAGGGTTCTTTTCAATCAAGTCAGCTCCCCAAAGAGCACCTCCGATATCGTGGCCGAGAGCCTCGAGCGTCGTGCCCTACGAAGTAAGCTTTACCGCTTTCATGGGTCTACTCCCGGACATACCATACCCCCATCTAAGAGGACGATCCTCTCATTCATGCTAACCATGCTGACGTTGAAGACGACGAGGGTGAACCTTTCTTGAACTTTTGTTGCACGTCGGGTACAGATAGGCGCGGCTTCTGGCACCAGTCTTCCTAGGCGCGCTAACCGGGACGCGAGTGTGCAGAGCCTTTTTCCTCCATGCTCATCCTCCTCCGTGACCTCATCTACATGACACGGTGTGAGCATCTCTTACGTCTGGATGCTTCAGCGGGGTAGCCAGAAGAAGAAGCGAAAGCAAATCAGATCGGGACAACTTTGATCTCTCAAAGCATCCGGCCGTGACGAGCTCGAGGGTGAAAACCTTCGAGGCTTCTTTGAACGCTTTGTAAACTTTCCTCGTCATTGACTCAACATTGTGACACCGGGTTGGCATTGCTTGATTTGTTCCTGCGCAGAAGTCACAGCGTCAGACCTTGGTCACATCCAGATGAGATTTGACCCGTGTCGGCTATCTTAGCTGTCACTGCTTTTGAGTCTGACGGCGACATTCGGCTACCAGCTCAAGTGTAAAGGTAGGAGGATGCATCGCTTGATTTCTAATATGCCATTGCCCGAAGCTACCGATGCTGCGACAGCTTGCGAAATTAAGTCGTGACAATTGCACTGATGTTTGCTTCCCGAAACTCGACAACCTCGTCGCAAATCAAGCAGCACGAATCTGACATCGTAGAACGAGAGCTTGCTATGGCGAAGATCCGTTCGCTGCATCATCATCGTCATCCCTATATATTTAAGCCTTCCTGGCCTTCTTCTTGCTAGGCTGCTCGTCCTCGAGCAAGTCAATCTCTTCGTCATCATCACCACCCGACTCGTCATCCTCGTTATCATCATCCTCGTCATCAGAAGGAGAGAACTCGCCTGTACATCAGCCTCCTTCTGGACACAAGTCTTCAGCACTCACCTTGTCCCATAAAGTAGTCGACAGCGTCAGAGATGATCTCCTCAACGATAATGTTGCGGAGGTCAAGAGGATCAGCTGAAGCAGTGAACCAGTTGAAGAATGATCCGAGATCACCATCAAAGTCTGGACCGCTGAAATCGGGCGAAGGCTGAAGCTTGACGAGGTTCTTGTCGTCAGACTTCCACTTGATCTCGGTGGGCTGTTTCATCAGCTCTCGTGCGACTACAGTCACACAAACCTTGGCGACGAGGTCCTCGTCGGGGCTAAAGTTGAGAACGTCGTCGGGGAACTTGCCGGCTTGGACTTCGGCCTTGCTGGCTGCTGCCTCTTCGGACAAGACGAATGACTTGGTGAGAGTCTCATTGGAGAAGTAAGGGTTCTCGCTGAACGTCTGTCATGTCAGCAAGATAACCCATGGGCATATTGAATGTGATCTCTGCTTTCAAAGCACTCCAGCATCTGCAGCCCAAGCATCTGAAGAGACTCACAAAGATAATTTCAACCTCGCGAGGGTCTTCCACGTCCTTCTTGAACTCGACATCAGTCAAGTAAGACAAAGCGTCTTTGTCCTGCTTAGAAGCAGCCGCAGCGTGGAAGCCCTGGTGCTGGTACTATATCCTCTATCAGTATCTCACTCGATCTCTGTTTCATGTACGCACCAGAGTCCAAGGCCAGAAACCCTTGACGTCCTTGACCTTTTCACGCACAGCCTTTTGGAACTCGAGTTGGGCTTTGTTGCTTTCAATTGTCAATGCCCATTGACCACGGCGGTGAGCTGAAGATTAGTATAGCGTCTTGGTGGGACCACGAAAGGCTCACCCGTGACGAGCTGAGAGACAATGTCTTGGTCAAGGTCTGTTGGAGATATTGAACGTGCGTGAACGAAATGAGGCGGGTGCAAAGAAAATTAGGAAGAGTCGGTCAGTATTGTTCCACGCGATGCTATCAGATACGCACTGGGACGTGTGAGCTCTGCCATTGTGGATGATTCTGTTGAAGTGCGGTTGCAGATAATAAGTATTCAGCACTGAAGTGTAGGACGCGGCCGGCCGCGGGCGATATTGATTTTACTTTCACGTGCGTCGACAGTCCTTCACGTACTGCAGCTGAGTGGCAAACTACAGCTGCATTTACACTGGGATTGTTACCCTTGAGGGAAGATAGAGCAAGGAGCATCATCGATAAGATTACTGCTGACAATTACGACGTGTGCATTTTCAGCTAAAGGACCGCTCGAGAGAAAACCCTTTTCATAACGAGACTACTCTACCCAAGCGCCGTGCTTTTTGTGCCACGCCTAGGTGCCGCCGTGTCAGCCGTTATGCGCAGTGAGATCGATCTACACACCTCAATACCCTCTCCAGGCCCATAGCCATCGTGTGCTTCGGCACCAGCAGGAATCGGGACGTGAGCGGGGCAAGAGTCTCTCTTAATGGCAATCATTGACGCTCCGTCCGGGATTGCGGGTAGCGGATTCGGCTTGTCAATGGCGGATGCAAACGGATAGATCCACTGTCGTTAGAGATGATAATCCTAGTGCCACCTCACATTTGCCCATTCTTCATCGTGGAGCCAGAGCATTGAGCTGCAGTCTCCGCAAAAGCTACGTTTCGAACGACAGCGCTTTGTGGGTTTGTCGTCATCGTCAAACTCTAGAACAGCTTTGTATTCCCTTGATGTATTAGCAGTCGTTCAAATGAGAAATACTCGGTGTCATACTTGATTAGGTCCTTGCCGCTGAGAATCTTGAGCGAATCTGTGTCACCCATGATGTTCACGCTACCCATGTAACCTCCAACCTTGCGACAGATGGAGCACTGACACAGCTTGACAAGTCAGCCTGTTTCACTTCACCACCAGCCTCTCTCTCACCTGGTAGGGTACAGGTGTGTGAGACTAAATATGAGCTCGCGCATGTAGGGACACTCACAGAGAAAGAAAATTTGACACTCTTGCAATGGCATGATCTAGAAGAAATGTCAGCTGGCTAACCTGTTGTAGGCGTACCCTTCGAGAATGACTGGCATGGTTGTGAAATGATGAGACAAGGAAGTCGACAGACGCTGCAGCTGACCTCCATCTGTGCCTGGTCGTGGCGTGGGAAATGGTCTTACGGAAGCGGACGTCAGTTGTGGCAAGTGAGAATGACGTTTAAAGCACATCACACTGTTCGCATAACAATCCTACTTATACTTCCTCCTAGATCATACACTTGTTTGTACCATACACCAACTTTACCTAGTAAGTGTAGATGAACTGCGCAGTCAGCCTCACAGCCTCACTCACCAAATGCCAAACGAGTGCACTCACCTCGTCATTCTGGTGGTCGGTCATGTCCATGAAAGCTTGATCACCGAGCCTGACACCACCGTAACCTTCATCACCCTCCTTCAGCTCAGTCTGAGCGGAATATTTGGCATCCATAGAGCGATCGACCAGCTTGGCAGGCTTGCCGTTCTTGACGCGAACCTTCTCTTTGCGCTTGTTGAGGAGGAAGAATGTCGCCACCAGGATGGCGGCGACGCCTGCTGCTGCGACAAAGATACCGAGGACTGCGACAACACCGCTTCGGTATCGAGGAGCATCTTCGGCTTTGAACAGGAGCGGACCGACAATGTTGCCTACCGAGGAACCGGCGTTGTACAGGGCAATGGAGAGCGCCTTCTTTGAGTGGCCAGCTGTGTTCGATGCCAGCCATGAGACAATCTACAAGTCAGCTTTGACGTAGGTCAGCAAGCATCTGCGTACAAGGGGATTGCCTGCGAACAGGAAAGCCAAGAGGTAGTATCCGAAGAGCGACGGGCCCTGATTGCTCGGACTGTCCGTCAGCTAAAGTATAGCGGCTCGACGACTCACCGACGGTCCAGAACATACAGCAGCACACTGCCGACGATACAAGGGATCAAAAGCGCAAAGATCATGACGCTCTTCTTCGAAAGCTTCATCGCCGCGTACGCAAATGACAAGATGACCGCCGTCTGAAGGAAGCCGAATGGCATGTTGAGCAAGATGGTGATCCTGGGGGTGAAGCCAAAGCCGGAGATAATTAGGGGACCAAACACGTTGGTGACCGAAGCGCCAGTGTTGATGCAGAACGTCAAGGCGATGTAAAGCCATGTCTGCGGCATCCAGAGTGTTTCCCAGACTTGGTCCCACTTGAACTCCTTGTTCTCGACACCTTGGTTATTGTCACGCAGGCGCTCAACGGCCCATGTCCGCTCTTCGGGCGTGAGGAAACGGGCGACGGCTGGCGAGTCGTCAAGGAAGAACCAGATCAGAGGGGCCGAGACGACCTGACGTCAGCGTTGATGTAGGCAAGACCGCACCGTCATGAGGCCGACGATAAGGAAGAGAACTTGGTAAACGTATAGTTTGCCTGTGGAGAAAGAGCACGCCCAAGCGAGTAAACTGCCAAAGATGGAAGCAATACCGCTACGAGTGTCAGTGTTGCCCCCCTTTCTAATGTTTGCCACCCACTTGGTTCCGTACCAACAAGCGACACGCATTGCTTGCTCGCGACGGCGATACCAGGTCATCGTGACGACTGTGAACAATGGCAAGCAAGCAGCTTCAAAGAGACCCAAGAAGAAGCGATTCGCAATCAGTGTATCGAAGCTTGAGTCAGCTTGACTCATGGTCCACGGACGCAGGTCCAAGAAACACTCACTTGGTGGACCCCGCAAGACCGCACATGAAGGCACCCCAAAGGAAAACGGTCGATGTCATGAGGATTCTGTTCTTGACGCGGACAATGAGGTATGCGATGATGGGCTGAGCTCCGAGCTGGGCCCAGTATCCAGCCGAGCCGATCAGCGAATATTCGCGTCCGACGAGGCCCTGTCCAGAGTGAGCACCCTACCGGTTGTCATTACGAGGACGTACGGCTTCTTGACGCAGCCCAAAGACAGCGCCATACCCAACGCAGGACTAGCAGGTCAATACGAAACTCGGTCGGCATGTCAATTACCTTATCAACTGCATCATCAGTTACGAACAACACTGAGCAGCCCATCACTCACGGATCTGCAAGAAGTAGATCCAGACGAGGATTGGCAAGATCCGCCTGTCAATCTTGCGGCAAACAAGACGAGACTGATCATCAGCGAAGCTTTCTGTAGAACCCACCTGTTCGTCGGTCATCTGCACGCGCTCTTCTCCCAGGATGTCGAGGGCTGCGTCATGGTGTTTGCGGTGCAATGCCTTGTCCAAGCCGATTGGTCGCTTGTGCAAGTCGTCGTGATGATCCATACTGGGCTTAGCTTCCGAGTGATGAGGTATAGCAGCGCTCATGTTGAAGTTGTTGTAGATGGTGGCGAACGCTTGCTGGGAAGCGTCGCTTTGTATCTCGGACCCTTGACACTGACGCTCTGTCGCCAAGTCACGGTAAGAGACGGCAAGAACAAAGTTGCTGACTCAGTGTATCTCTGCCGTCCGTCCGGTCAGCTGCAGATGCAGCTGCCAAGAGCTATTTTCATCAATTGCCTCCGGAGCGATGGCGCCTAATCAAGGTTATCTCATCCGGCCCGGTTTGGCCCCACACCTTCGGCTTTCGGGGCAATGCATCGCCGAAGCGAATGATCTCACGTTCAACTCAGACGCTATTCGCAATGCTCATTATGATGTGTACCGATCTACCTACTCCACGCACCCAGTGCACACGCCAGCGCGAGCCACTCGCTCGCGACCTCAGCTTGGGATTCTCGCGCAAGCTCGTCTATCCCAGCAACCCACTGAGAGACCTGGGTATCGACGGCCGAAGCATCCGTTGCGGCGGAGAGTCCAAAAGCCATCTCCAAGATAGCTAGCAAGACCTCGTGAATCCAACTTTCCTGAGAAGCGTCAGCGCCAAGCGAGAAACCGGGACTTACGTCCGGGTGAAGAAAGCAAGCGCGACGAGTAAGTCGGGTGCTGTGTGTCAGCGAAGCAAGGAGTCAACAACTCACTGCTCCAGTTCCGCATCTATCAGGTCCTCCATAGACGTCAATTCCTGAATCTTGTCATGATACGCGTCGATTTTGGGCTCAATCGCTTGCTCAATCAGATATATCCAGATAGTTCTGTTCGTTAGCGCCGCATTGTCATGCGAAATACTGAGTGAACCACAGGAGCTTGTGTCGCAGCGTTTGCAGCATGTGTTGGGCTTTCGAGGTTTGACGTGAGCGATACGGGTCCTTGAAGACCATCTGCAGCAGCGCATGTCGAGCAAAGCGCACTTGCAGTAGCAGCACAAATACCTCTGAGCGCAGGCGTAACGACGTCGGTGTGAACTGGAGAGACAGAGGGAAGGGAACCTGTCGTCAGCCTGTCAATGAACGGCACTTGCCTCGTAGTCCATGCTGAGGCTGCTGAGGGCCTGCAAGCTAGGCTGTGCGGGTTGTCGACCGTGATATGTCAATCGACATCTCGAGGGGATGATGCGCGAAAACCGTTGCTCCGTCACAGAATCGCGGAAGGCGGAGTTGAGAGACTGGAAGCTCGTCCACGGAAGTCGCTTCTGCATCTGCGTCATCAGCAATGAAAGGTCTCTGGTACCGACGTACACGCTCGTATAGCCAAGTCGACCATTCGTGAATCACGACGCCGTCACGCAGCGCGAAGACATCCTCGAGCGCGTCAAGATGCTCCAGCATGCCACAGTCGTCTGTCAGAGTCTGTCGTAGAGTGCGCTGGACGAGTTGGACCCGCGGTATCAGAAAGGCTGACAGTGTCGATGGTAGGTCGTGAAGTGAGACTGGATCAGGAGAGTTCGGTGCGGCGGGCGCGATTGAGAGTTCGCGTTGTCGATAGTATAATACACCTCTGACCTTTGCAGGCTTCGCGTCAGGCTCTGCACCTCCCGACAACTCCACCAACGACGGCCAGGCGTGCAGCGCTAGATCAATGCCAAGCACCTTTAGTAGTCCCATGGCTTTACCAGCCTCAAGCAACCCCTTCTTCACTTCCTCTCCGAGCCAGACAGGCCACTCTTCATCCCCAGCAACAAACCCATCCGACCAAAAGTCCTCATCAGCCCACGAGACATCATGGTTTCGATGGATGAAGAATTCTGGATTTATCGGTGCTTCTCGCTCTGCTTCTGCGGCTGTCTGGACCTCTAGCGAGGATTCGAGGCCTGATGAGAGGGCGGCTGGGATCGGCATGCCTTGGGATAACCATTCGCCGAGGAAAGACCATAGTGGTGACGCGGTTGCGATGAAGATTTTAGAGAGGGTGGTTGCGATGGGTGAGGTGGTCGGCAGCGAGAGTACGAGACCGTACATGTGGTTGAGAAGTTCATGCGGAGATGCTGTGTATGCCGCAAGAGACGCCAGAGCCTCCATCAGAGGCGAATGGTAACGCTCAAGATCGCGCTGCAGGCTGATTATAGTCACAATAACCGGCTCGTCAAAGTCACCCGCCACACCAGGCAGAGTGGACTCTTCGATAGCTGCAAGCCAAGTATCAAAATCCTGCAACGCACCACTGCAAGCTTCTGCAAACGCCTGAAGTGTCTTGGGTGTGCGTGATGGCTTTATTACTCTTGACGCTGTGACAGAGTCCGACCGGGTTTCCTTGGATATAGTTGCAGCGAGTTTGCGCAGCTGCCCGGCATTCGAAGCGACCTTTGCCAAGGCCGAGAGATGGCTTGTCAGAGCCAATGGCGAGTACTGATCGACTGATGGACCATCTGAGCGGATACTGCAGTTTCCGTCTTCTTGGGTAGCAAAGACGATACCGCTGCGACCACTGAGGGCCATTGAAGCTTCGCGTAACAGCTCGTACATGGAAATTGTCTGCTGTCAGTTTTATACGTGCAATGGACGTGCCTTCAGTGGTTGGGTCACGGACGAAGATTCCATCTTTCGCAACAAGGAGGCCAGGGAACGGTCTACGTGGTCAGTGATGACCCCGGTCGGCATGGCTGCACTTACGCGTTGACAATGCCTCCCAACAGCGAGCAATCGGTTCAGCGTCGCCAAAGGAGTGGGTTGTACCACCAGTTTTCCAGTACGCTGTCTCACACCGAGATTGCATCTCTTCCGCAAGCCGCACTCTTGCTCCTTCATCCACCACAATTGGCTTGTCTACACCAAGGACTCGACTCTGCGTGACAAATACAGGAGTTCTAATCTCTTCTCGCTCATCATCGGTCGAGCCACGAGAATCAGAAGAGCTAAGCTCCCAATCAGCCTCACTCCCCGCCTCCCGCTCTTTGTTGGGTTTCCAATGCGCGCCTTCGAATGGCTCGGCCATGATTTCGCGATACATCTTCTGTTCTTCGGTCTCTTCTTCGGGTGGAGGATTGAGCAGAGTTCGTGCGAACAGGTGTGTTCTCGCGTCAGCTGGGTTGGCGAGTGTGAGCTAGACTGTAAGTAAGGAGTCGTCCGCGTGCGACGTACAAGAAATTGAATATGGAGGGGCAAGCTTGCTTTCTGAGAGCTTCAGCATTGAGCTGTGCTTCTCGTTTCTACTCACAGTGACATCAGGTTCCTCATCGTGACTCAGATTGCCTAGTCCGTGCCCGAGCTTGGAGCTTTGCGCATCCAGAGTCGAGACCAGATGCTCGAGTGCATCGGCCAAGTCATCTTGCACATTGATCTTGGCTTTCTCAGCCAGTCTTATTGTCAGTGTCCAGCTGCTCGCTCATTGACTTGCCCCTTAAGTGTCACACGGTGTTCGAACCACTCTTTTCGAGATTCTCCAATGACCTTTATTCCAGCTTTGGCATGGGTGAGGAGGGATGCTTGCTGTCGGTCGGTTCCAGCATTGGGAGCCAAGGCGTCTACCAGATGACCAAGGAGCACGTCTTGCGCCCTTTGTGAGCTTGTTGGTGCTGTTGTCATGATACGGAGCAGACCCTCGACAACTGCATCTGACGTGAACGCGCTTTGTTTGGTTCCTGCGTACTCCGTTGCGCGCTTTGGCCAGCATCAGAATCACTACAGAAAACCATACCGCGACACCGACGCCACGGCATATCTCTCATTCCCTCGAATCAGATACATTGAAGTAGGACTGACTGGCGAAAGCCCCAACTGGCGAAAGTCAACACCGTTTCGGGAAATTAAGGCAGCCAATGTTCGCATCGCTTGAGCCTGCAGCTGGGTCAATCAACGAGACGCACCGCAGCCCAAGAGACGATTGCGACAATTGCACCCTGTCGTATCGGACCCAGTTGGACACACAGAAAGAAACATGCATGGGATGTGTATGTGTCACCATGACTCGAGACCAAGTTTCAGACCAACGCTCGTGGCTGGGTAGCAGCCTGCGGCTGGTCCGCGGCCGCCTGTGGCTGTTGAACACACGGTGGAGAAGCATTGATTGGGAGCGCAGCGGCGGAGGAAGCAGCGGATGGGGAAGCAGAGGAAGGGGAAGCAGCAGAAGGCCTGAATTGGACCTGATACTCCCGCGCTTTGAACCACTTCGCTTCGGCGGTCGCTCTTCAGGTGAGGGACTCGGCGCAACGGGCTCAGAAGTATCGGAAGTAGTATCAGGCTTCTTCTCCTGCTTGCCGGCGAAGAAGAAGCTCGTCTCCATACTCCTTGATGCACCCTTCGACAGTCTCGACCCTGAGTTGATCCGCCTCGATCGTGAAGGAGAAACTCCCCACGAATCTCAAAAAGTCTTCCTGCTCCTGGTCAACTCCCGCCGCCTGCCCCTCAAAAATCTTATCGCTGATCTCCTCCTTGCGCTCGAACCCTGACAAGCATCTCGCTGGCATTCATGACGATGCGAAGGGTCGAAGCCATCGGTCGAAAGCCCTCTTGAGTAGGGTATCGTTCGAGTGAAGAAGCCTTGGTGCCGTCCAGGTCGACGTTGCGCACGACGTCTGCAAGCTCGGGTACTGAATCAGTAAGCACATGCTGAATGAGCAGCTGAAAGACGACTCACCGATCGCGAGTGACGTCCGTTCATTGCCGGCGCTTTGGGCATCACAGTCAGGGATTGAAAGCAAGATTGTTTTACGCTGTCCATGCTGTCCATAATATCGTTGATGTTAGAAAGTGCCTTCGGATCACGTATAAATGTGTTGGTCCTCTCGTGGACAGACGACGGATCCGCCGTAAAAGACGACATCGCCGTTCCGCCATCCAAGCCTCGCCCAGCGCCCTTTTCTCGGAAGAACAAAGCTGACAGTCAGTAAAGCAAGCCGCATGCCATCCTATCGACTTACACCTAAAAAAACAAGCTCCCTTCGAGCAGCAACATCGCCACCCGTCCCATCCGTGCGCATCTTGCCGCCAAAGATCCCATTCAAACCGACATTGATTTCTTGTCCAGCTCTTTGACGTTGCGCAGCATGTGCTCACTGGTGGGACCCGAACCTTCATTCAAAGTGAAGGGGGCAATTTGTGAAGCTAAGGGAATAACCATGTGGTGTACACGAGAGATCGTGCGATGTACATGCAGAGCATGCGTCATCATCAAGGCCCAACGAAGCGCAGAGGCAGCCACTCTTTGCATACTTTTGTAGATCGAGATTTCCTACGCGGGCTGGAATTTTCGTTAACTTCCAGGGCAAGTTCTGGATCCACTCACTTGAATAGCACAGTCGGCATAGCCGGCACTGCCTCGTAGCTGCACAACTTCGTGATTGGACAGTGGGAGCCGGTGCTGCGGTGTAGGCTTGATCTCGACGATCGCAGCCTCCGAGTGACGAGCCTTATGAATGTCTGCAAAGTCCACAGAGCCAGCGTACGAGCTCGCTGGTCTGAGAAGCTCTTGATTTGGATTTAACCGGAAGCTTTGATCACTTCGCGGGAAAGACAAATCAAACACGACATTGTTCTGCCATCGTGCTCTTTTCCGCACATTGGCACTGGTCTGCGAAGTGAGGAAGCTTGTACTTGGTGACACGTGAGAGTGGGGAAAAGGCTGAAGATAAAGCGGATAATGCCTTGGGCACCGCCGGTGCGTTGCCTCCAAGCTGATGGTGGGGCGGAGTTCTATTGAGAGATTATTGGAGTACTGAACGTCAAGTCCAGCAGGCTGAAGCGTTGCGACAATACTTTATTTACGTGACCCCGGAATGCACTGGAATTACCAGCTGCAAGTTGCAGCAACGACTCACCAGAGTGACCAGACTGTCCAAACATACCATGAACGCGATCGCGGAATACTATGATGGCTGATGTTGTACGCAGCCGAAAGCGGGGCAGAAGAGCTGTAGTGCGGCTATCATAGCAGCTTTCTATGTCCGTGACGGACTGCTTCTTTCACCGTCCGGGAAACGGCCAACAGAGGCGTCGCGATAATGATCACCGTTACCCATATGCACGAGGCTGCTGGCTACTATCAGAGCCCTAGGGCATAAACGAGGATGAATCCGGAAGAGACTCAGCTGGTTTCAAGTACGCAGCTCGCGAAAGGCAGCGTCACTTTGATCCCAGAACAGACGCGTGTTGTTCAGAACTAAGCTCGACTCTATGATGTACGCCAAAGTTTTGAGCTGCAAGGAGCCTCAGGGCTCAGCGTGCATTGAAGGTCACATATAGATACTGCATATAGCTAGGCAGGCGGCAGCTATTCGTGACCATCGCATGAGCAAAAATCATGCCAGCATGGTCGAGGGCCGTCTCCAGTTCCGTGCTCACTGCGCGTAGGCGAACGTTCTGCTCTCGCGATAGCTGACTGTGCCAAGGGTCCACTCCCTACGGGAAGATTTTCTTGGGTGACCGGATGAAGGCTGCAAGGCCGACCAGTACTGCAGCTAGTCAGCTTCACATAAGCTCCTGTGTTCGGATTCTCCTGGAAAAGTGTGCATGCTCTGCAATTTGGCGCGGCCCCAGTGCTTGCGATTGAAGCGGTGCCGGACATTCTGAATAGAACTTTCTCAGTGAAATTGCACGTTGAACAAGAACGAAGGCTACTTAAGGATGTCTCAAGCCGGCCGGAATGCACTCTGTTTAAGGCTCCACAAAGTAAGAACCCAGCACTGAGATCCGGCTGCTGCGCGGAGGAGTCCTGAGCTTGAATGTGAGAAAGGGATGGTCTCTTCTCGTTGAAGGGATCTGAAGTCTTTTGTCATTCGGCATCCTACGTCTCAACAGATCAGTGAGGAATCGGCATCAATAACAAGTAAGTGAACGTCTACAAAATATATCCTGCTCGTATAATAATTAATACCAGGACCGGCGCCACTCTGGGAAATGTTCGCTAAGGGTTCTAGCAATCACCTCACGTACCCGTTCACATTCTTAAGCTTCTCCTCGTCGCCGCCCTGTAATCACTGCTAGAGAGCTTGTGGAATCACGCGTGAGGCTGTGTCAACATGGCACAGGCCAAGAACCCAACAGAGGCCATTAGCGCACTACTCAAGTCACGAGAAGAGAATCAAGAATCGCCGGGCGAAGATGTTCTGGTTCCAGTTTACGCCTTCCTCTCCGACTCTGCAGCTTTCGCAGCTCAAGCAGACCCTCAGCGACATTGGCTATGCTTCAAGGCACCATCTGATGCTCACAGAGAGGCAGCGACGTACTTGCTGTTCCTCTTCGCCTTCGATCTGGTCGGCACAGCCAAAGATTGGATCATCCAGCTTGAGAATGTCTTGAGCGGTTGTGAGCTATGTGCGAGAGACTTTAGTGCTGCGAGAAAAAGTCTTGGCGACAAGTGAGTCAATCATACGGCAAGGGCATCAATGGAAAGCTGATGTAGACAGATATCTCAGTCGTTATCCAGCCAAGACCAAAGTCGAGTTCTTTAACGCAATCGACAACTGGCTTTCGACTGTCATACTCAAGTCGATCTCTTCTCTATCCAAGTCGTCTTACTCTGTCTCGGTTCCATCAATTCTATCCCTCCCACCCGCCATCTTCCAATTACTCCTCGGCAAGCCATCTATGCTACAGCGAGATGAGATGTCCGAGCTGATGCTGCTAGCTTTGGACGAGCTGCATACGAATCCAGCATCAGTCAAGACAGCCGCTGCAACAAGTTTAGGCTTGACAGCCGGCCTAGCCTTCCTCCTCCAGTCCTCATCGCTACCACTGCGCTCTTGGGCAATCGCTCAGCTACCTGGTTGTGCACGGCGACCGCTATCGTACGCCGAGTGGATTTCGCATGGGGTAGGGATGGAGCTGCAAGCGATGGTTCTGAGCTCGGCAGGTGGCCACGAGGAAGGTGCAGAGCTGCGATGGGAGGCCGTTCGGCTGGTCATAGAGTCTGGGGTTCTTTCGCAAGAGGCGTTGGAGAAGGGACTCCTTGCAGGTGACAAGGTTTGTGCGCGCTCCACAGCGGAACGAGGGATCGTAGCAGCCCTCGCTAGTCTACTTGGCGGTAAGACACAACGTGAGTCGACTGACTGTTTATATGTTGTACTGACGTGTACAGTCTTCCCGCTGGCTGTAAAGATCTTTACCATCCTACTCGATAAATCACCTACACCTTACATTTGGGCGTCAGATCCATCAACAGAGTGGCCCATGGTCGTAATTTCTGACCTGCTCGACAATATAGCACTAGAGTCACTTCTCACAAACCCTTCGCCGCCGGTCCAGCCACTCGAGTGGCTCGGCAACTTTCTTCGCTCGGTGCACTCTCTCGCGGCCCACTCCAAGAGCTCTGCGTTCTCTGAAGGTCTGGCAAAGGTTCTCGGCTTCTGCTTTGCGTCGATGCAACATGTGCGATTCGAGGAGAGCATCAAAGCTCGTGTTGCGCAGAAAGGCTTGGATGTGAGTCATTCATCTACCGCTCCAACGCTAATGCTTCAGGCTTTATTGCAGCTGCATAGCCATCTCAGTAAATCTTCTGCATCTGGAGAACCATCACATGATCCTTCTCTCCAGACCCTCTTCACCACTCTCGACATCCACGCATCCACCATCGTGGCCATTGCTCTTCGGCCCAAAGCGCACGCTGAGCCAGAGTGGATACCAGCACGAGCTGCAGCGCGCAATCTGTTGGCAGAGCTTTTCGAGCAAGACGGTCGCGATCTCGATCAAGCGCACACTGCGCTTGCCGAGATCTCTTACAACGAGCGCAATCGGTCTAAGAAAGCTGCAGCCGGTCGAACGGTCGCCGACCCCGTCAAGCTGACCTCACTGCCAACTGTCGCATTTCGGCAGAACTTGTGGGTTCTCGCATACGACGAGCTTGGCAGTCGCGACGTCGACGGTGTTGCGCTCTTCATGAGGGCTATCGCTCCTTTTGCGCATCTCGAGTTGTTGGACCGATCCAATGCTTGGAGACCGAAAGCAATCGAGGCAGTCGTCGAGCCCACGCAGTGGATCACATCGGTCCGCGCCATCAACAGAGCACTCAAAGCGACGCGAGACTCTTTTGCCCCTGCGCTGGAGTCTCTGGCATCCCGCAGTGACCCCAAGTCCATCCGACATCTATGGGCAAAACCCAACGCCACCGAGATCGCCATCCGCCTCCTCCTGTCGCCTGCCAACGACGTCCACGACCCCGTCATCAGTCTCATCCAACACTCCTTTGACGACGTCGACGATCGAGCAGACTGCTTTCGCTGTTTACTGCGTACATCCCCAGATCAAGCTATGGATGGTCTCGCTGCCTTCTTGCGCATTTTTATCTCCGTCGCGCAAGTCACGCCAGAGTCGTGCTCGCTTGCCAAATGGATGGTGCGTTGCTTTACCGACATACTGGACGCTCTTTGCAGTGTCGGTGGCGGCGAAGGCGCGCTTTTGCAGAATGAGGAGTTCCTGGGGAATCACATTGGCGGCAAGAGCATGATGCGTCGAGTCGCGACGCTGTGGAGTCTCATGACCGAGGCGTTGGCACTGGTCTTCAAGCGCACGGCGACATGGGCGCCTTACTATGAGAACGAGGTCATGGTGGATTGGATGCGCGATGCGCTCATCTTTGGACGTCATATGACGCAGAGCATGCGAGCATTTGAGTCGGCTGCGCTAGGCAATGCGAGCGGCATTGAAGCAGTCACTGGAGCGGAGTCGCCTGCGAAGATGACTGTCGTTGGGCAGAAGATGGTCCGCGAGCTGGAGAAGGTCCTGCGAGATCTTGTGTCCTGGATGCGCCTCACAGAGTACGTTCATGTATTCAGCATGTCGCTAACATTGTAGTCAAGAAACCCTTCATCAGACTTTCGAGCTAGTCAAGACCCTCCTTGAGCGCATCAATCGATCTCGCAACTCTAAGTCGTCAATGACCTCAGATCTAAAGTGGACCATCGAGGAGATCGACAAGTTCTGTCGTCGCGATGGCAAGGCCTTCCGTTCTCGCCTTTCAGACGACTTGCTGTCCGAGCTCTCAGACCTCATTGCGCCTTTCGACGAGACTTTGGATGAGATTCAGTTCATCAAATCAAGTGGTCCTCCAACGCTGGACCTCACCGACCCTACAAAGGCAAAGAAGCCTGCCAAGAACGCTTTTGACCTCATGATGCCGAAGTCGAGTCGGGTCAGCTCCTCTGCTGCACCTTCATCCAAGGCGTCTTCCACTCCTACCAGTCCCATCGACGTCGATGCATACGACGACTTCTTTGACGAGATCTCTATCGCCGACTTTGACGAGGCTGAGCGGCGCGCTGTTGCTTCGCAGAAGAAACCTAAGCGTCCGGTGCAACCTCCGCTCATGTTCACCAGACTCCCTCCTGGTGTCAAGAACCCTGTGCTGAAGCCCAAGCCGAAGCCATTGCCAGCTGTCAGTGGTTTGAAGACCAAGGTCATGAAGGATCTCCGACGAGAGCATACAGCTCACCTGGCCGAAAGGCGGAAGCTGGGTCCTGTCATTACTCCTCGGATTCCGGCCCCGCCTGTGGGTCCGAACAGGGTCCTGGCGCCGACTGGCATTGTGCGCAAAGACCCACCAAAGGCCATCGCTCCCATCGATTCGGGCTCCAGTGCCTCCGACTCCTCCGACGAGGACACTAGCACTATCACGGCGCTTACCAAGCTGCAGAAGTCCCCAGCTCGTCCTGTACCCGAGAAGCGGCACGTCAAGGTTCTGCAGGCTAGCAACATCCCAAATCTCACCGCAAGGGGAGAGCAGCGTCAAAACGCACACCGCACAAGGTTGCGATTGCGCCCTGACATGGGTACGCTCCATCGACATGTGCTCACTTGGGACCCCGACTTCTCAGGCGCACTGGCCCCTCAATCCACCAAACTCCCCGCTGCTCACGCACTTCCACCAATGCTCCGTGTCCCTCGAGCCTACAGAGACGCCGCTGCCTACGAGTCCGCTATGCTCCCGCTATTCATCCAAGAGCAATGGGCTGCGTATCAGAAGGAACGTGATTTCCCCGACGTTGCTGTCAACATCGAGGTTTCAAATCGTTTCTATGTGGACGAGTACGTCGACCTCGAGTTGACCATGGTTGGCGAGGTTCCATTCACCTGGCGCGCCAATGAGTCGGATGTGGTTGTGCTGCGGCGTATCGGAGGACCAGGCGCATTATTCGCCAAAGTTCAGGTATTCCGCCGCAAGTTCAAGGAGATCAACATGACACTGCGAGTGCACTCGACGTGTGACGTCGCGGGCCTTGCCATCCGTTCAAAGTGGCAGTTGCGGAAGGCCTTTTCGTAAGTCCATCTGGTTGGATGTATGACTGACGGCAGCCTCGGAACCGCGGCGCGAGAGTTTGCTGCTCTCAAAGGCATGCCGTACTACGAAGACAACCTCTCGCGAGATATCATCGCTGCTCGATGCGCTGACATGCCCTCGTTTTCCTCGCGCCAGATCACTGACGCCATGGAGGCTCACGATGTAAACGAGCCTCAAGCCAAAGCTATTCTTGGTGCAATGCAGTCGAGAGGATTTGTGCTCATTCAAGGGTGAGTGAAGACCGCCACGAGAGCTAAAGTACAGACCTCCGGGAACAGGCAAAACCAAGACCATCAGTGGCTTAGTCGGGAAGTTTCTCTCCGAACGGGCCACTCCCATCAACTTCAATCGCGGCGAGAAGCCTGCCAAGGACAAGCTCTTAGTATGTGCTCCATCGAACGCTGCTATCGATGAAGTAGCGAAACGACTCAAAGACGGTGTTCGAGGATCATCGGGCGAGCTTATCAAGCCCAACATCATTCGTATCGGTCACGACAACACCGTCAATGTCTCCGCCAAAGACATCGCGCTTGACTACTTGGTGGAGCAGCGGGTCAACGCCGACCTTGCCAAGACCAGTGGCGGCACTTCTGACGTTGGGAGGATTCAGGCAGACTTGGACCAAGTCAAGCAACAAAGTGAAAGCAAGGCTGCCGAGTTGAGTCGTGTGCGGGACAACGACGCTCAGCGAGAGGCGCTGGAGGCGGAACTGCACGCTTTGAGATCCAAGCGTATTGCTTTAGGTCAAGCTTTCACCAAAGCGAAAGACGAAGCCCGGGCTGCAACTCGACATCTGGATGGCGCTCGGCGTGCAGCGCGCGAAAAGATTCTCGCAGAAGCCGATATCATCTGCTGCACCCTCTCTGGTGCTGGTCAAGAGTCCATCGCATCTTTCGACTTTGGTACTGTCATCATCGATGAGGCTGCACAGGCTATCGAGATCAGTACTCTGATCCCACTCAAGTATCGCTGTACTCGTTGCATCATGGTTGGAGGTATGCGAAATGCATCACGACGAAACTCATGTCTCAGATCCCAAGCAGCTCCCGCCAACTGTTTTGAGTCCCGAGGCGCAAAATCTCGGCTACAATCAGAGTCTCTTTGTCAGGATAGCCGAGCAGCATCCCAGCAAAGTCCATCTACTCAGGTACGCATGGCCTCGCTGTGAGCTGGCAAGCTGACCCGTGCAGCATCCAGTACCGAATGCACCCGGAAATCTCGCAGTTGCCCTCGAAGGTCTTCTACAACTCTCATTTGCTCGACGGCCCGGACATGGCAAAGAAGACTGCTGCGCTCTGGCACAGCGACGAAGCCTTTGGTCCATACCGCTTCTTCAACGTGGAAGGGCAGGAGACGCAGGGGTCTGGTACTTCCACCAAGAACCCAGCGGAGGCTTTGGTCGCTGTGGATCTGTTCCGTCGTCTGGAGCAAGAAGTTGGACTGAGAGTCAACCTTGACCAGCGCATCGGTGTGATCACCATGTACAAAGATCAGCTTGCAGAACTCAAGAGGTCATTCACCCGCGCTTTCGGTGAAAGCATTTTGACACGCATCGAGTGAGTGATGAGCGGGCAACGAGGAGATGCTGACGAGTAGCTTCCAGACTGTAGACGGTTTCCAAGGTCAGGAGAAGGACATCATCATCCTCTCTTGTGTCAGATCAGGCCCAAATCTTCGAAGCATTGGTTTCCTGAAGGATGAGCGTCGAATGAACGTTGCTCTCACCCGTGCCAAGAGCTCTCTCTTCATCATCGGCAACGCGGCGACGTTGGAGCGCAGTGACGAGAAGTGGCGGACCATTGTTGGCGATGTGCGCAGTCGAGGCTACCTCATTAACGTGTGTTCTTTTCCCGTCTGGTCGCTAGCTGATCAAACAGCATGATTCTGCAACTTTCGCTGGTCGCCCAATCAAGGCCACTCTCACAGAAGCCAAGGCTAAGCCGAAGAAATCAACTCCATCTCTCCCAGATCTCCTGCTGCCCAAAGCTATCTCAGCTCACACTCAAAAGGCGTCAAAGTTCACAAATGAGTCTCGAATCGGCATGCCGGCTCCCACTACGACGTCAAACAACAAGAAGCGATCTCTACCTACAGCCGAGGCTGGTCCTGCTGCCACAGAAGCGCCTCAAAAGCCGGCGGCATCTGGGAATGCGGTACCTTCCGCAGCAGCTGTCCCTAAGAAGAGTGATGATGATCTCTTTCGTCAAAAGAAGAAGAAGGTACGTAATATGAGCCAAAGGATACTGACGAGCCAAGAAACACAATACGGGCCACCCTACAGGCCCCACCGGCATCAAGCAGCACATTCACGACATGACGACCGGCAAGCGATAGCCAATTGTTGTACATCGCATCATCGCATTATCACAATCACATCCGCACTCAATTTGTACATATACATGCACGCATTTCACATCGTTCTTGAGCTCTGTCAGTCTTACGTGAGTGCGCCCTTTGTCAAACCTCCTTTGAACCTCGAGCTTGGCACAGTCAGTGGTCACAGAGCTCTCCGCTGCGTTTCGATCAAATTAGTCCTCCCAGCATGGGTCCGAATGAGCTCTTGCAGGGAATCACTAACGATGCGTCGAGATTGTTGGATGCTATCAAGAGATTTATGACACCAAATCGGTGAGCGAGCAAGACCGAAATGGCCTCTCTGACGACAGCGTGTTTGGTGTCCCAGAGCAAATCATCGCCGCGGCGTTTCTCACGAATCTTGGTTTGTGCACCATTGAGCTGTGATCACTGACAACTCAGTATTGAAAATGCCTCCCCTGTCAGCTATCATCAGCCACGCAACGGACCTAGGCGCTGGCAACGTGGCTTGTGCTGTGCTCGCAATCATCCTCGGTCTTGTCTCTGGTCTGCTGTCGCTGGAGCAGTGGCAAGCCTTCGCTCGAGTTGGCGTCGCCTCGGTGGTCTGGATCGCGGAGCTGCTGAAGACTGGCAAAGGGGAAAGATCAAAAGACAGCCCGAATTCGGCGAATGGGGACTCGTCTCCAGATCCGGCTCAAAACAATGGGACAGACAGGGAGTCGGCGATCCCTCCTATCGTTGTCGACAAGGGCAAAGCTCGTGAAATTCCTGCCGCCAGCGAGACGACGGAGATGGCCCGCCCACGAAGGTCGCTCACCGATGAAGAGAAGGCCGTATATCTTCAGCGCCGTCTAATCGAGAAGCGCGAGGCCTTACTGCGAGGTCAAGCTCAAGCCACAGGTGTCGGACCTTTCTCCCTTCAACTGGCAGACAACAGCAGCGAAGTTATGGCTCGTTCCGATCGCACGTCCGAAGCGCTGTCTGGGAAGACATCCCGAGAGCCGTTGGAAAGCCATGATCGCCGAAATAGGTTTTCCGCTGGCGGTGCGGAAACCCCAGAGGAGAGGGCCAAGCGCAAAGATGAAGCTCTACGCAAATACATGATGCTGAAAGCGTCACAGGGAGTGGATGCTGATTCCCGTGAGACTTCGAATACCGATGGCAGAGGATCTGACAGCCCGTGTGGCGATCCCAAACAGACACGTCTTGAGGATGTAGCGGATTCCGAGCAGCGACCCGTCACCAAGCTTGCACAGGACACTGAGCAGACATCAACCCATTCTGGCGCCAAAAGCGCAGAGGCGAGTGCCAGCGGAGTACAAAAACCTCACGTCACGACAAGATCTGTGGAGGATGTGGCAACAAACGGTGGCTCTTCTCGTTCTCGCGATCTCAAAACCTCTGCAGACCAGAGCGACGACATCAGAGCATCTGGTGAACCAGGAGGGGAAGGCGCTGAGGCGCGTGCGAGACGCAAGATGCTTGCTAAGAAGCAGTCCGACTCAGAAGGCGTTAGCGTCGGCCGGGACATGAGTGAAGAGGAGGCGCGGGCGAAAGCGAAAGCCAAGGAACGAGCTATGCGGGCATACCTTGCGCAGAAGGCGGCTTCTGCAGCTGCGGCTGGTGAAGCATCCACCTTGGACGCTGCCATCGACCCCTCTTCGCGCAGACAATCTCGCGAACCGACGCCAAGCATACCTAAGGACCAACAGCCCGAGGCTCAAGGACCTGCAGATTCCGAGAGGCTAGGGCGAGATGCTGCAAAAGAGGAGTATCTGCGCAGGAAAGCATCCGCCAAGGCAGCAGCACTGCAAGCTGACTCTCGTTCGGCTGCTAAAGAGACCAGTGTCGCTGACGGCAAAGCCGATGCATCGGCTCAAGAAGAAGCACCAAAGCCTGATCTGCCGCTGAAGAGCGAAAGACGCAAAGTCGTGACGGTTGAAGATGCACCTGATGTCGATGCGCCATTATATTCAACCAGTTCCAGCCGTCAACAGCCTCGGGGTGCCGCAGACGCGACAGAAGGTCGACCTGTCGACGCCCCAGAGCCTGCTGTGGATATCACCTCGCGAGACGAGGCAAGACGCGAGTATTTGGTCGAAAGGCAGAAACGCAAGGACGCAGAGGCGGCTGCGCGTGCTGCTTCTGAGCGTGAGGCTGATGTGCCGAGGCGCGCGCCACGCTCAACTGTCAAACCAGAGGCGACACCAACTCTTTGCGAGAGGCCAGAGGCTACTCGTGGCGCGCCTGGCTCTACGTAACTGCCTTATCGCGCCCCTCTCGAGGAGAAATCAATACCAGCTTCGTTAGCGCCTGATGTCACTGCGCTAATGGACAAGCAGCGAGCCAAGGAGTTGGCGATTAAGGAGTACATGGCGAAGAAGGCTGGAGCGAAAGCCAAGCAGCCTGCTCAGACGTCTTCGGAGCCTCCACCATCCACCTCGGCGAAGCCTGCAGATAGAGTTCCACCAGTCACAGCCACAGACGAACCAGTGGCAACCTCAACCGACAAAGCACTCAAAAGCGCCCTCAAGAAACCAAGTGTCTCCTTTTCCGGTATCCCAGAACTCGAGACCTTTCAAAACGAAGTTCCAAACTATTTCTTGACCAAATGTGGGCCTGCTAAACCTGCTTTGGTACCGTTTCCTCATGGATTGTATCCCAAAGCTGGCAAACCGCCTGGAACGCTTTGGTTCAATAATGTGCCGAGTGACGCTTCGCAGCTCATGGCGCCTAGGATTCGGCCTAGGAAGAAGTCGGCTACCTGACATGGGAATTTGAGTACAAGCTGAGAGCTGCATTACGTGATGCATGGGGAGAACAATTCTGAAAAAAAATACAATCATGGAGTCGATGGAATTGCCACCCGTTTGCCACTCAATTTGTTCGGGATCCCGATGGCATTATGATGACTGATGCCGCTGCTCGTCTTCTGACTTTCCGACCAACCTCTTGTCCTTCCGCGTCATGTCAGAAGCAGTAGAGACACCAGTCAGTAAGAGATTAGCATCAGTCAAACATGTCTTGATCGTCCTATCCGGCAAAGGTGTGTGCTCACCACCAAAACCTACTGATCCCAGGCGGTGTCGGTAAATCATCCTCCAGTGTCCAACTAGCCCTCTCCCTCCTCTCCACCTCCCCAAACGCCCGAGTAGGTCTTTTAGATCTAGATCTCACAGGTCCATCTCTTCCACGAATGCTAGGCCTAGATAACGGCCAAGCGTCGGTCCATCAGAGTTCAGCTGGTTGGATTCCAGTATATGTGGATCAGGGACAGAGATTGGGTTGTATGAGTATTGGGTTCCTGTTGAAGGAGAGGGGGGACAGTGTTGTTTGGAGAGGACCGAAGAAGGATGGAATGATCAGACAGTTTTTGCAGGAAGTCAGGTGGGGTGAGCTGGATTATCTGGTGATTGATACACCGCCTGGTGAGTTCATGGATGCTGTAGACATGAAGCTGATGACTAGGAACGTCTGATGAACACATTTCCCTCCTAACACACCTCCATCCCTTGTTCACACCCACCCTTTCGCGCCCAAGCACACCAACTTCCATCCTGATAACAACACCGCAGACAACCTCTTTGAATGACACGCTCAAATCCCTCTCTTTCACACGTAAACTCGCTCTCCCTGTCTTAGGACTCGTCGAAAACATGGCAGGCTTTGCATGTCCATGCTGCGGCGAGATCAGCGAGATCTATGGACATGGAGGTGGTGAGAAGATGGCGCGTGGTGAGGGTCTGGAAGTCCTGGGCAAAGTCCCAATCGATACGGAGCTTGTCAAGTTGTTGGATGCCGTGGCTTCCGAGGGCTTAGGGGATGGCCAGGAGGATGCGTTGCAGGGAGATTTTGAGTTGTTGAGAAGGTATAAGACTACTCCTTCTGCTAGAATATGGACTGGCATCACGGAGAAGATTGTGAGCCAGGTGCAGCAGAGGCAGGAGGCCAATTTGGAGCGACTGGGCGCCGGCAGTGGGTCGTCGTTGTGAAGTATAGATGCATTATATGTTGAGTTTACCACCCTATACTGAGAACTGTCCGCTTGACGCCTTTGGCGATATCAAGTAAAGTGACATGGTGGCCGTTCCGTTCTCCAAGACTGCGAATGAAGCCGTCTATCCCTCCTCCGACGCCAAAGTAGATGACCTGCTATCAGTTGTGGTCGAGGCGCGCCACTCACTTTCGCAGCAACAAGCACGACACTCGCACCCTCCGTCAAAGACTGCACACCATCAACTTTGAGTCTCTGCATTCCCTCTTCCCATCCTCTACCCTTGCACACGCCTTGAGCAGACCTTGAAACAGACTGCAAGACATCCAGAAGCGCACCGACGGTGTTCTCAGCATAGATCGTCTCGGCTGTCAACACCAAATCATATGCCTTCTCCTTCTCCAGGGCCTTGGAGAAATGCGACCAATCGCCAGAGGTAAACATCAATGTGATTTGATGTTTTTGCAGTAGATCTTGAAATGCCGCTAGAAGTTCTGGCGTGAGGGATAGTGTCCCCGGTTCGGTATAGCTTGACGATTGCTCGTCTTGGACTTCGTATTCTATGCTCGAGGAGGGCAGGAAGGGAAGTGTGGCGAGAATGAGGTTTGGCAGGGTGACGAGGGAGAGGACTGAGCGATTATAGTCTTGTAAGTGGAGTATTGTGAGTTTACTCTCTTTGACTTCGTTGGTAGTGAGGTATGAAAGAACTTGACGAAGGACAAAAGCAGTCGGTAAACCAGTCCCACAACCAACCTATTCTCAGCTCCGCTTCCACCACCTCTAGAACCCGAGACTCACCTCCAGAACTCGACTCCCAACAGCCCAAGCGCCCACAGCGTCCTCAGATCCAACAAGCTCTGCCAAAACTTTGATCAAATCCACACCGCCCTCCCATGTCTTGAGGCCTCCTTCATAGGTTCCGGGAATCAGATCGGAGCTAGCGTCCACGTAGGCTTCATCTGCTTGGGCAGACGAGGACGAGGACTCGGTCATGACTTGAAACCTTGCGTCGTATAAATCTCGTCGTAGAAGTGGACTTGCGCCGCGCGCTTGGATCGGTGAACATGAGATATGGTCTGGCAGTGTCTTGAGCTCAAATGGTGAGCTCAAATCCTAAGATCTTAGCCGACATACCAGATGTTCGAGAGATATGGACTCGCTGGGCAACTTTGGCGCGTCTGAATCCTCATTCTGGCCGACAGACACCTCAGCTCCTGGCGCTTCATTCTCATCAGTTTCCTGACATCTATCAGTTTTGATTATAACATCTCCAAGTACCTACGAGTTCGAATGCAAACTTGAACATGGTTGAAGCAGCTCAAACTTCAGCTTGAAATTGCAGAGCTTATAGCTAGATAGCTATAGCTATCTATAATAGGCTTAGCTTTGCTATTAGCTAGCTTAAGCTTGCACTGCAGCTGGCAGCCGCAGCTGATTACTTTTGGGTACGATATGCACATGAAAATTGGCTGCATCTTCCATACTCGGCCGCGTTCAACGTCTACTCGTCTGAAGCTACCCCGCCCGCCCGTAAACTTGCCTGCCTTGACATTCAATAGCACTAAGCTTGTCCAGCCTGCGCTCCCGGCCCTCCCGCAGCACCAAGCGGCATCGCCACCCCAGCACCAACAACCGGTCTCTCAGCTCCAACCCTCGCCAAACTCGCCATCATCCGTTCACCTACCCTCCCCATCCCTCGCGCAGCAGCAACAACCCTCACATCTTTCATCATCACCGTCCTCTCTTCCGACATCTCCACGATGCCAGAAACCGTATCGACTTTGACGAGGTTCGGTTGTTGTTTCTCGAGTGCCAGTGTTTTGGGGAGGGCGTCAGAAGTGGGGCTGGTTGTTGATGTTTGAGCCAATTTCGACGTTGGGCGCGCCCAGCTGGTACTGCCGAGGGGAGCAGAAGATGACGAGGAAGCACCACCTTTGACAGGCGTCTCGTTATTCTCCTGCATCTTTTGCTTTTTCCTAGCTGCAAACGCAGCAGGCGAAGCACTGCCCGCACTCGTCATCCAAGCGTATTTCTGCGTAGAGCCAATACTCCTCAACGCAGTCTGATTAGACTGTTTGACAGATGTCTCAAGTAAAGAAGCTTTGAGATCCTTCTTGGGAGGTTTCTTGCGCCCATCGGGAGTCTCGGGCGCAACGAGCGGTGAAGAGGAGGAGGGTTCAAGTGCAGCGGATGCCAAGCCTGCATCGCGTCGGGCCTTTTCTTTCAGTTCGAGATCGAGTCTGTCCATCCTTCTTTTTCGACTTTGTTTTTCGGATTCTTCGTTTACTCGTGCGAGCGCCGCGAGGAGAGTGGCGGGGTCGGAGGTTTGAGTGTGGGACCACATAGGGACGCCATCTTCTGTGGTGGGTGGTGGACGGTGAACAGCGGTATTGATACGATGTTGTCGCGCAGCCAATAAATCATCCATAATCTCGCGCACTTTCCGCTCAGCCGCCAAAGCAAGATACGCAGTCGCGTCGGCATCAATCTTCAGATCATGTTCTTTCACTTATGTCAGTTCTTATAGCTCCTAATCAACACTCACTGATCTCGGCGGAACGAAGAAGCAGATCCTGCTCGCCCACGAATTGTTGTTCTTTGCGAGCACGATTGATGTTCGCTGTGCCGGAAGCTACAGGACGCTTTGAGATGAATGCGCTAGCTGCTATGAGTCTGTTATGGAACGCTTGGCGCCTTTCACGCTCTTCGTTGGACTGGTTGTCAGTCATGATCGAAAAAGGAAGAAAGCGCACCATGGGAGGTGGACCGGTATTGTAATAATTCCCTTGCTGACCTCCATAGTTGTACGATGACGGTCGCTGCTGCTGCTGTTGACCCATGTGCAAAACCTGAGCTTGACCAGGCGGACGATTCATCTGCTGATTCTGACTGGCGACATCAGTCTGATAGTTCAACAGGATACGCACTTGGCAGGTGGACGAGCTTGATTCTGCTGTATGTTCATCATGGGTCGATTAGGGATTGGGGTTGAAGGGCCGGCCGTGGGGATGTAGGGTTGGTGAACGGGAGGAGGGCGGGTGTTGGGCTGCGTTGTGGGGTTGAATTGCTGCTGTTGTTGTTGTTGCTGCTGTTGCTGCTGCTGTATCTGGGCCTGTTGAGCTTGTTGGACTTGTTGCTGCTGCTGATACGAAGGCTGCTGTGCTCCTGATCATCAGCGACGAAAAAGATAGGCGGAATACGTACCATTCGGCGCACCCGATGGATTGGGCGTATTAAACGGCACAGACATGGTTCTTGACGGGCTTTTCGAGATGCAGACTACCCTGCCAGTCTCTGAGGTTCTGAGACGTGCTCTTAGGGCTTTTGATGATGATCAAAGATGGTGGGAAGATCCTACTCCAGCTGCTGCAGTTGCATTGCATGCAATTGCAGCAGCAGCAGCTGCTGTCTGAACCCGTATGCACGTGAAAGACAGGAACACGGCTTCGAGGCCGACCGCGGCGCGGTGACGACGAGCAGCATTATAGAGGTAGCGACGAGCACTCAAGCTCAGAAGACACACTCGACCTGTAGGCAAGGCAGACGACACGAGCAGTATCAGTGAAATCAGCGACGAAAACGTCTCACAGGAGGAAGAGTAGCCAGGATGGACGTCCTCAAAGCTGTTCAGACATATCTGTTCAAGATGCTTAACGAGGCTCCAGGGATGAAGGTCCTCTTGCTAGATGCTCATACGGTGAGTGCTCTTACTGCTGGATGGTCTGTACTGATAATAAAGACACCGATTGTATCTGTTGCTATCACGCAAACTGAGCTGTTGGCGCACGAAGTCTACCTTACAGACAGGATAGACAAGTGCGTATCGCGTTGCTAGGCTGCTGGGGTGAAGCTCATGGAGCAGCACTAAGCGTGATTCACTGCCGCATCTCTCTTGCATCGCCTTCCTCTCAACTTCAGATGATTCAGTCGCAGCCGTCCAAGCTGAACTCGAGAAACCTCGCTATTCCAACTACTGGCTTTGTGCGTTCTCTCCACCACCCAAGCTGTATGCTGACAGAGGCAGACTTCTCAAACACCTTGAAGAAATCTCAGATTGAGCAAATGGCTGCTCAGGATGAATTTGAGGTTGTGCGAGAAGTACAGGTGGGTGACGGAGGTGGACTGAGCTGGACTGATGGAGCAATAGGAGTTCTTTGCGGATTATGCAGCGCCTCATCCAAGTTTGTTTACGCTCACACCGGCAATGCTGGCTGATGGAGGAGACGGACCACCAAATGTAAGAGCTCCCACCGAACGCAGCTGCTAACGACAAGCCGCCCCTGTATCTACCTTCACCACTACATTGCCCCCCTCATGTGATTCAGAACCACCAACGAGCGATACTAGCACTGCTGCTGAGTTTGAAGAAAAAGCCTGTCATTCGCTGGGAGAAGATGAGTCAGGGTGGCAAAAAGTTGGCTATGGAAATTCAGGTGGGTTGCTTGGAATGCTGAGCTGATGATAGGCGGCGATGAGCGAGGCTCCGTACAAGGATTTGTTTGATTTCAGACCGACTTCCGGTCCCAGTCCTTTGCTTCTCATTCTTGGTACGCTCATTGATGCAAGCCGAGCTGACGCTAGACCGCCGCAATGACCCTGTGACCCCTCTCCTTTCCCAATGGACATATCAAGCCATGGTACACGAACTCGTAGGAATCCAAAACGGTCGCGTCAAAATCGAATCAGAAGAAAAACCTGAACTCCGAGATCTAGTCCTCTCCGCCTCCTCAGATCCATTCTTCGCTTCCCAACTGTTTTCCAATTTCGGAGACCTCGGTGCAGCTCTCGCATCCTACGTCTTGGAGTATCAGTCCCGGACGAGCACGGCTTCGAGCTCGGCGTCGAGAATGGAGACGGTGGCGGATATGAAGCGTTTTGTAGAGGAATATCCGGAATTCAGGAAATTGGGCGGGAATGTGAGTAAACATGTTGCGCTTGTTGGGGAATTGAGTCGGCTTGTGGAACGGGATGATTTGTTGGGGGTTTCAGAGGTTGAACAAAGTTTGGCGAGTCAGGAAAGTCATGCGGCCGATCTCAAGGTATGTTCTTTCCCTTTCTAGCTGATCAGAGAGCTGATGTGTCAGAGTGTGATTAGTCTGCTTTCATCTGCCAAAGTGCCAACAGCCAACAAGCTCAGACTGGCAGCGCTCTACGCACTACGATACCAGAAAATGACAGGAAACGCAATTCCACAAGTCGTCGATACCCTCATCGCAAACGGCGTCTCGCCGAATCGCGCACGATTAGTCTACGTGCTATTGAATCTGGCCGGGGCAGATCAGAGACAGGATGATCTGTTCATGAATGAGAATTTCTTTTCGAGAGGAAAGGGTGCTTTGCGTGGCTTGAAGGTGTGTGCGGGATGCGGTGGAGGGCATCGGTGCTCATGATGAAAGGGCGTGGAGAATGTTTATACTCAGCATACACCGCATCTTGCTGAGACGCTGGATCAATTGTTGAAGGGACGACTGAAGGAGACTAGCTATCCTTTTGTGGCGGGTGATGATGGTGCACGGACGCAGAGGTGCGTCCTTTTCCCTATGAATGCGAATGAAGGGACTGATCGTCAGACCGCAAGATATCATCGTCTTCATGCTAGGCGGCACGACGTATGAAGAGACGCGTGCGATTGCAATGCTCAATGAGCAACTTGCTGTCAGCGGGACAAGGATCTTGTTGGGCGGATCATGTGTTCACAACTCTACAAGGTAACCTGATGCTGTCACGCATTGAGCTGACCAAAGCTTCATCAACATGATTGAGGCGGCCGCTGAGCATTATCCATCTTCAATCTACGAACCTCCGACCGCCATGGCTCCGGCCACATCAACGTACACTGCGCCTCCGCCACCTTCAACATCAAACGCACCAGCTATCAACCTCCGGGCAGGAGGCTACGAGCTCAACGTCGGTGGTGCAGCCGGCTCAGGTCTCTATCGCGCCAGTGGACCAGGCGATATCGGCGCTTCGATCCAGATCCCCGAAGGCCTCAAAGATGGTGCAGGGAGGTTGTGGAGTAATGTGCGTGAGAGGGTACAGGAGCGTGTGTCGCGAGTGAGCACGCCGCAGTAGAGCGGTGTGGATTGTGTTGTATCGTATGCTATGCATGTCTATGAAGGTCCGATTAGCACTGCTGCTGATGCACAGCCTGCGTGAGCAGCGATCAACTTGTGTATCGCTGCTTCGAAATCTACTGGTCGAGCAGCGAACAGGATCTCTGCGCTTTCGGATGAAGGCGCTGCCGGGTAAGCGAGGAGCAGCTGTGGCATCGACGTACCGAGCTTCGGATCCGTCGCCAAGTCACCAAGCGCAGCCTCGACCTTCAAGAAATCGATTCCAGCCATTGCAAGACTATCCTGGATGACAGAAGTCTGCGATTGCAGACTCAGTAGCTCCTCAAGGTTCCGCACATTGCCCGGCGTCGTCGTTGCATCGATTGTCAGCTCTTCACGCAGCTTGACGAGGTTTCCAGCGAGTCCTTGAATTGCTGACAGAGAGACGAGGTTGAGCGCGATGGCGAGTTGTTCCTCTGCTGTAAGCTGTAGTCAGGTTGGCGAGCTCACCTGCATCGGGATCTAGCTGGCCGACCCACTCGAGCTTCCCTTGAGCTATCACGATGCTTCGTTGCAGTTCACTGATGACGCGTAGTGCATCAGGCAAGACGGCTATGAGACTGGCGATGTCTGGCGTCAGGATGTCATCAGCTAGCAGCCTTACCTTTGGCACCGCCATCAAAATATCTCTCAAGCTCTTGATTTGCTCGCACAACTTTGAGTGCATCAAATCCGACTTTGGATCGAGGATCTCTAAACGCCCTAATCACGTCAGTGGCACGCTTAGTGTCTACACGTACGTGTAACAACAATGCTGAACTCTGAGCATATCCTCTGCCACTTGCATAGCGTCCGAACCAGACTTTGACGGTACGATAGCTTGCAAGGACTGCCACACACTCTCGACGATCCTATCGGCTAGGTCTAAGATCAGCATTCGCTCGACAGGCAAGACTCACTGTCTATGTTGGAATTTTGGCGGGACAGAACCGCAGCTGCGATAAGAACATCATCGATGCCTGCTCCTTGGAGCACGGCGCACGCTACTGCTCGAGATGTCTTCTTTACTAGCTCATCAATGTCTGCTCATCAGCTTGAAAGCCCCTGAAAGCCAATGGCACTCACCGACAAGAGAACCTGTACCTCCAATCACGAGATCCGCTCGCTTTGTACCTGTGGAAGACAACGCTAGGACTGCATGACCACCGCGCATTTGGCCCGGCGAAATCGCAATGCCCGAGACATAGTCGTCAGGATGAAAGCTGATGACCGAAGCTTGCTGCACCAGCGTTCCGTGCGAAAGATCCGTAACGTCTTCGACGTTGTGCATGGAGATTCTGTTCTTGCCTTCGATAAGATCCGAAATCAGGAGCAGGATTCTGCCGGGGTTGCATGTGTTCACGGTCAAAGAGCGGATATCTTGGCCACTTTGCAATTGTTTGCTGATGACTCGGCGATAGCTCTGCGATATCAGCAGCCAAAGGATCTGGTCGCGAACGTACAATTTGTTCACCTTGCGGCCTCGTATCGACCTTGGGCGGCTCAGAAAGAGCAGCAAAGCCCTCCAACAAAACACTCTCAACTTTGACGAGATCATACACTTCCAAATTCGTCACGAAACCGGCGGTCTTAGAGCTCTGCGGTTCTGCTCCATCAGTCCCGTCACCTTCCCCCCAGCACAATTGAGAACCTACCATCAGAACGCGAAACGAGACTGAAGACAAGCTGCAAGCCGCTAGATGTTCCAGGCAGCTTATCTTTCGTATCTTCTGGTGAGCTCGCGAACAGTGGATCATCTTCTTCGTTCTCATCTGGTTTGACTCGCGGTGCTTGGCGGAATGCGAGATGTTGGATTACTGTTTCGATTGAGCGGTTCGAGTCGTCTGAAGGGTGGATGTCTAGTGGTGCTAGAGGCGTACATGTAAGTGCTGAGTAATTAGCAAGGTTTGAGCAGGACAAAGTGACTTACTTGGTCCTGAAGGCGCAAGGAGATCAACACGTAGCTTAGCAAGCTGCAGACTCGGGCCAAACTTCACTCGCGGCACACCAAAACCATCATACCTCCAATCCCACACCGTGGCATCCGCCCGATCTATACGAGGTGCACGGAGATCTTCCATCTCAACTGCAACGTAGACATTACCATCAACAGGACTGCGCGCCATTGCGTACCTGCAGACAAGGATAGGGTTCGGTGGGGTTGGGATTATTGACATGCCTTGGACGGGTGTTGCGGCTGATAGGCTTGTGATGGGGCATTGCAGGTATTGCATGTTGTGCGTTTGTGGTTTGCTTGAGTTGGGAGGAGTTTGTTGAGGGATGTATAGCTGGGCGATAGCGTGTGCTGTGAGGACGATGAACGAAGCATCGCCCGCACCAGGGAGACACTGAGGCGCAGCACATCGACGTAGCTTGCCATCAACGTGTATCCATTGACGGGGTTGATGCAACCACAAAATTTCGATAGCATCAGACTGTAGATCCCAGAACTGGATCAACTTGTAGCGCGGTTTCGAAGGTGACTCAGCCTGTGTACAATCATCGAGGTACAGCACCAGACAGCCAGAAAGGGAGCCTTGATTCAGTAGACGCTCTTTGCGCGAAGTCAGAGGTCCGCCAAGCGCGAGTGGGTAGAATGCAACCAGATAACGCGAGGCTGGATCTTGTGAAGCTGATAGGAGAGTCGGCGGATGATAGGATAGGAGTTGGAATTGCGGTGGTACTGGTAGGATTTGCGAGATGTTGCGTTTGGTAGGTGTAGTCCCTACTGAGACTGGTGCGAGTGATCTGGCATGGATTCGAGGCTGCGGCTGAGCTGGAGTAGGTGCAATGGGATGCACGATCAAGCCTGAATTAGTGAAGATAGGTCGATGACTGCCATGTCAGCTTCCTGACTGTGCATTACCATGACTCACGCTGCACGTCCATCATTCCCAACGATAGACAGCTCCCAAGCTCTTCCACCTTCAACAGCATCAACACGAGCGCAGCTGAGTTCGACGCCATCAGCTTCGAGCTTGCGCTTTCGAGTCGTCCCGTCGACCATTCTTCCTCGCTCTAGTAGTCTTCTCTGTCCCCCTGCTCTGACTCTTGCTCACGGTATACCCTCTCACTCTGTAACTTGTCAAGCTCCCGGCGGGTTAGCATACCGCGCCGGATTCCCGTTCGGCGCGTTCGCTGCTCCTCTCGGCCTCGACGCCATCGATCATAGCATTGACGACCTTTACAGCAGTACTGAAAAGCTCCAGAAACGTCCAGAAGAGCATGAGAGTCCGCTGAGATCGACCTGGTCTGTAGAGAGTCACAGCAGATCGCACGTACCCATTTATCATGTCTGAAGACAGGCCAGTTGTTAGGCGCAAGGTCAGTGGTGCTTCTCGGGGTGTGAGGAGACATGGGCAGGCTGATACATGGCAGGTCACGACTGATATCACTCGGACAGTAACATCCTCATCTTCTACTCCTGTATCCACTCCAACACCTACTTCTCGATCCAGCACGCCGTTACTTCAACGGCCGACAGTATCTAGACCACCCTCCCGTACGCGATATGATTCTCCAGGCAGCAACGAGCAATCTACAGCTCCTAAAGCGCGTGTCAATGTTGCATCCATCTCGACACCTTCATCATCCACTCGTACACCAACGAGATCGTCATTGACGACACCCACTACCCTTGACTCGTCGTCATCACCAAACGTCACGACTCGTAAAGTCAGGAGTCCGGTGCCGGGTATCCCTCCTTCTATAGGTCAACGAGTAGCTCTCAAGAGTACTGTGGCGTCTACGGCTACTCCCACGCCTACGCGTCAGCCCGGTATACCGCCTTTTGCGAGGGTGCGCTCGGCTGGACCTAGTGTTCCTTCACCAAAACCGACCCCTCCTCCTACCATCACCTCTTCTGGCGCAGTCTATCGACAAGCTTCCGTACCAGTAGCAGCTAAATCGACACTCTCAAAGCAGGAGACTTCTCCATCTACAAGCGAGCTCGCGACTTCACCATCCTCTGGTTCATCTCTGAGTCGGCAACCGTCGGAAAGCATACGCGTCAATGTCTCGAGAAGCCCGACGCTTCCTGAGCACGAAAGATCATACGACGAGACTTCCGTCTGGTTGAACGTCAATTCGTATACTACCCCGTCGAGCTCGCTCAATGTCCCACGGCCAACACATGAACGCCGGAATTCATCCAATCACCTTCAACTCGAAGCAGACGCACTACGCGCCTTTGAGCCCAGCTCATTCGAAGACCGTATTACAATTCCGTCCCAGCTCCCCTCCGCCGTCCCATCCCATCTCAGAAGTTCAACAACGCACATCTCAGCCCCTAATTCACCTTCACTGGACGGTCCTCGGGGCGGTCATGCAATGCAGCATTCACTTACGCCGGACTTGAAAGCCATCAAGCTTGAGAAAGCCAGAACTTCGGGTGGGTATATGACGCATCACCCGCCGCCTTTGCCTCTGCCGCCCAGTAGTCCGAACTCGAGGTGTGCGCCATTGCCTGACGTTGATGGAGATGATGGGATCCCTATAATACCGGGCTTGCATATACAGCTGCGGCCTGTGGTGCCGACACCATCTGTGTCTGGCTCGGAAGAGGGAGAAGGATCCGCTTCCGGATCAGTATCGGGCGATGAGAGTAGAGAGAATGGCGAGCAATATGAAGATGATGTTGCGACGGAAGCAAAAGTCAATCGCAAGGTAAGCTCTCCTTCATTGCGTACGCAGCTGAGCGCAAGTTTTAGGTCCAAGATTTGGAGATTTCCAATGGGAGTTTACTAGCTTTAAACAATTCACTTGAAGGTTCGTTCACGTGAGGATGCGCTGACAGATAGCTGCAAACGCACAATATAGACTCGAGATTCGAAGACTTAGACGTTTAACGCGCGCAGGTTCATCAGGCGTCGCGACGCCAGAACGCAGAGGCCATCAACGTTCCCACCCCCTCCAATCGCAAGCGCAGGCGCAATCAGACTCCGAAGCAGATGAAGAACTCGAAGAGAGCGAGAGCGATGATGGCCTTGCGCTGGATCGGCATGCACAGTCGGAAGTTGTGCTCGATCGACTTGTGGCGCTTGTGGATGTTATGCGGACTAGAGCGGGAAGGAGTCTGGAGGAACGAGGGTATAGTGCTGGATTGAGGGTCTTGGGACCTGGTGGGGAGAGAAGTTGATGAGTTGTTGTATTTAGACTGCATGTCATTTTTCATCACTGAACAAACGGTCTCTCGTCAAGGAGTTTGGTTTCTGGCAGCTCTTGAAACCTCGACATTCATGACGAGCAAGGGCTTAGTAGTCCGAACAGACTCGTCGATTGATGCAATGCACCATATTCAGAGTGGGGAATACCTATTGATACAATCATTTCACCTTGGACACCTAAACCTTGAAGCCGTAGCCCAGCATACACTCGCGATGCTTTTGAATGAACTCTTTGCAGTCTTCTTGAGCTGTGTCGGGATTGGATCGGAGAAAGCAATCGTCTCGCTTGGACTTGGTCTCAGGACATGCGCAGCATCTGTATCGTGAGTCATGGCTTTGTGAGTTGGTAGACGCACGGCTTAAGGTTGTCAGGATTCAGGTTCTTGACTGGCGTGTCATAGTTGATAGCCTGAGCTACAGACGAAGACTCGGATCTGGTGGTAAGCGTGACTCGTTCTCAAACTTTGAAGACGTACTTTTGACTGAAGGATGGCATTCTCGACTAGTTTGATGCTATGATGCTATGTGAATGAGCGAGACAGAGTACTCAAAGTGGTGTGATGGATGTTATTAGTTGTAGAAGACGATGATCAAGCAATTGCAAGCGGACACGGCCGGCGCGGGGATCGACTTTAATCCGACTGCACGTGAAAAGCAGTTGGGTGGCAAAGATCACTATTCGAGTACGTGCTTGAATGATTGACGCATGCATGCATTAGGCCTACGCTAAGTACTGTCTGTCCGCTCAAGAACATCTCTTTCTAGCCCTCTTCTGAGATATCTGACACATCATAGGTCAGAAGCGTTTCGTATCCTGATGGTTTGGAGGTTCTTGCTCTCTTGACAAGCGCGAGCAGCGGCAGAGGGACCAGCATGACAGCCAGCATGACCAGCCAGACCACTTGGCGACCGAAGCTGCCCGGTGCATACTTTGTACAGTGTCCAAAGATAGCCCTTACACTATCAGCCTGTCATACACGATGATTGAGAACGTACCCGAATGCAAAAGGCCCGCATGCGCCACCAACGGCCTTTTGGTCAGTAAGGTTCTTGTAGGCTCAGATGTCGCTCACAGAGGCAATTGTATACCAGCCATTCGAAGAGGCGAGCAGCTCAGGCGAGGAAAGCTCCATCACCAAAAGATCATAAAATGCCCACAGCGAGCCAGCAATTGTGCGCAGAAAACAGTTGATGACGATATCAACTGGCACAAGCCTTGGATTGTGCTTGGCATGGTAGATCATGAGCAAGTAGTTGGGGATAAGCAGTGGCCAGAGAGAGACCAGGATAATCAAGCTGGTGAGCTTATGATAGCGTTTGGAGAGCAAGCGGAGGAGAGCTGGTGCGATGACGAGGTAGGTGAGGCTTTGAAAGCTGAGTGTCAAGCTGATAGCTTCGAGCTGACTTTAGAGGCAGTTTAGCTCTCGCAACGCACTGAAAGGCCAAGGCCGCCGTCGTCGACAGACAAGGTGGATATCAGCGTGATAGCCGCATCACATGCACAGTTCAATGCCATGCTTGCTGCGCGGTCAGACAAAACACCAAAGCCGTTAACTCACTGCCTTGTGCTAACAGCAAAGGCAGAAGACCAGGCTGAAAGATAGCTTTTCGAGAAGCTGTTGGATCGAAGGGCGTTTTAGTGGCCCCTCGGACGCTCGTCTACCATGATCAAAGATGGAGCTGACTCGAAGACAAACCTCTTTCAAGAAGACCGTGCTCACGAGTACACCACAGATAGGACTGATTGTAAGCTCCGATGGTGAGGAGGACTAGACTTGCAAGCTTGCCACGACAAGCCCTGGTAGTAGATATGGGTGCACTTGAAAGAGATCCAGGTCGCCTAGCCAAGGTATCCTCCCTTTGGGCTCCGCGAAAAACCCGCCACAGAGGCGTCTGTAATGTCAGTTCGCTACCTTCATGTTTGTCCACAACTTACCCCACGAGACAGCCGACGGCACCAGCAGGTTCATAGATGCTCAGCATCGAAACTCGATTCTCATCATTTGAGACCTCGAAGAGCATCGTGCGGGAGATAGCGCGAATTCCGCTCAAGCCGGCTGAAGGTCAGCTGCACTCGATGCGACTTGACGCACCTAACATCCTCCAGATGACAACACTTGCCACTCTGGTGCTGCTACCTAGCATCGAGCTGGCTATCGCCAACCAAGCTAACATTACGATGTACAGGGGTCGACGACCCCACCGGTCACTAAGCCGCGCCACTGGCAGCGCCAAGCTCGCTTCGACCGCGAGAAGTGACGATTCCTTTGATTATCAGTGCTGAACATTTGCAAGTAGCGCTTGAGACATACAGCTAGACCCGTGTAAAAGGAGACATCAGCAGGAGATCTGCCCAAAGACCCAATGTAGCTGGGCAGGTAAGGATAGACACTGAAATTGACAGAATCTTGAAAGTCAGCTTGATGGGACGTCGTGTACTCACCTTGACTCAGTTGACCCAGCAGCAGGGGCAGAAACGCAGCCCAGGGTATGGCTGCACGCATCAGTGATGGATGTTGCAAGTCGAAGGATGTGCGCAGAAACAATGAACGACGTGTTAAGGCGATCCGGGTCCTTTGGGCGATCTGTGTACCTTCTTAACCGACCCTTCCTTTCCCCATTCGGCGGGAGCGTGATTGCTTATCATGGCATCAGTGAACGTGCCACACGAGCAGGGTCCGCGTTTGATCAAGTAGACAGGTCTTGCTTGCTTGACCACTCGGGTCCATCTACATCTTACCTCATCTCTATCTTGCCTGTGGATCGGAGCGTAATGACTGCTATCGTAAGCCGTCAAAAACGGATGCACTTCTGCAGCGCCTTGTCTAGGCCTTGGCTTAAAGAATCCTCGCGCTGCTAAAAGGGACGCAGTGCAAGATGGGAGGAAGGTGATCAGACATGCTCAAGACTATGCATGCGTGGTGTCAGCACCGTCTCGCTGGTTCTGCATGGTGATAGCTTCGTATTCTGCCGGCCTAGCCCCCGTAGCTGTCTTGACGAGCTGCAGGAGAGGAATCGGTACGAGCATGACGACCAGCATGATCAGCCAGACGCCTTGACGACCGAAGCTGCCTGCTTCATATCTCGTACTGTGACCGAAGATGGCACTGACATCAATCACGGTCCTCAGACAGGAGGTAAAGCACGCACCCAAATGTGAATGGTCCACAAGTACCACCAATAGCCTGCCTGTCAGAGTGTAGAGACAAATGAACTGCACTCACTTGGAAGATGCTGTACCAGCCGTTTGAAGATGCCAACAGCTCCGGTGAAGATATGTCCATCACAATGAGGTCGTAAAACGGCCAGAGGGAAGCGGATGTAACCCGAACCTGAATATCAGAAGCAACCATTTGAGATTCTGAATGACTGACCAAGACGTAGACTGCAATGTCGAATGGCACGTAAGAAGGCTGATGCTTGGCATGATAAATGGTGATCATAAAGGCAGGCACCACCAGAGGCCATGTGCACACGAGGATAGTCAATCCTGTTAGCCTGGTGTAGCGCCTTGTGAGAAAGCGAAGCATCCATGGCGCGATGACCATATAAGTTATACTTTGCAAGCATAATGTCCAGCTAATGGCTAGTAGCTGTCGTCAGTCGAGTGCACCCGGAAACTCACAGAAAGCCCTAGGCCACCGTCAGCTACAGCAAGGGTCGAGAGCAGTGCTATGGCAGCATTGCAAGCAGTATCCAGCGCGACGCTAGCTTATTGTCAGTGTCGCAACCTGTACGAGCACTCACTACCTTGCGCCACCAACAAAGGAAGGAGTCCTGGCTGTAGGAGTGCCCGATCGAGAATGGTGCGATCGTTAGGCTCGGCATCGCGCTTATTATCGCGCTGAATCGTCTGCCGCTGTCAGTCTGGATTAAGCGTAGAGGTGCTGACCTCTGGCAGAAAGAACAAGCTCATAAGCGCAGCACACAGGGGCCTGAATGACATCAGCAGGATCCGTGCGTGGCGTGTTTGATAGCACTCACATGCTTGCTGTGACCAGGCCGGGAAGAAGATACGGATGCACGTTCAAAAGAGGTAGATCTCCAATCCGTCCACTGGGCTCTGCGAAGACACCTCCACACAAACGACTGCAAGTCAGTCTCGACGACCCATTCTTGACGCACCCCACAAGTGAGCCAACAGAGTTGACTGGCTCAAAGATGCCCAGCATGGACACTCGGTTCGTATCGTTGGAGATCTCGAAGAGCATGGTACGAGAAATGGCTCTGATGCCACTGAGACCCGCTTCCAATCAGCAAGAAACCGCCCGCAACGACATACCCAACATCCTCCACATGACTATACCTGTGACACTTGTGCTCATACCGAATGCTGAGCACGTAATCACCAGCCAGGCCAGCATACCGATGTATAGCGGACGTCGACCCCAACGGTCGCTCAATCGTGCCACTGGCAACGCCAGACTCGCTTCCACCGCGAGAAGTGACGACTCCTATCATCATCAGCCATGCTTAAAGTAGGGCCTTTGCACCACTAACCGCTACTCCCGAGTAGAACGAGACATCCGCTGGACTCTTCCCGAGCGAAGAGATGAAAGCTGGCAGAAAGGGATAAACATAAAACGCAACTGCGGCTGGTCGTCAGTCTTCGATCAAGCGATGCGTGCTTACCAGTGCTCAGCTGACCAAGGAGAAGAGGCAGGAAAGCAGCCCATGGTATCTTTGGCTTCATAATGTCGCCTGCGTCAGGACCGTGTACGGAGGTGAAGAGAATGAGCTCTTTCTTGACGCAGGGGATAGCCGGCCCGAATCAATCAGCGATCTGTGTATATTCCTAGCCGCAGCCCTAGTCCGAAGAACGCGCAACGACTGAGACGGGAGACTGCCTTACCAATAAGTCGCCTTTTCGGCCAGAAGCTTCGCATACCCTTGCATTCCTGGGACCTAAACGCTCTATGCACCCGCAAACAACAACCCGGAGCTCGGACCTGGTGTCGAAAATGTATCTTCACGCTCGGTTCTGATTTTTTGAGGTCGATGTGTGCTGCATAGGTTTGCTGTGTATTGGCTGCATAGGCAATTTCCTATAATCTTTCTCATACGTTCACTGCAGGCAGACCTCGAGCAGAGAACGCCTGCAGAACGTTGCTAGCAGTAACGGTGTTCTAAGTTCTGTAGATACGCTAGCACCAGATTTCGTTCTCCTATGTACGCTAGAACTCGCATCACCTCAGTTGTCAGTGCATGCCTCACACTCCTCTTGCGCATTGCCTAGATCTTAGGCAGGAAGGGGTGGGGTTCATGGCAAGATCTATGCATGAATGATCGTCGAGGATCGGCCGGTGCTGGCGGCGCCTCTCAACGACGAGTCGTTCATCGGGAGCGCTTCGTAGTCTGCCGGTCTGGTCGCCGTGGCTCTCTTCACAAGGTGCAACAGAGGCAGCGGCACCAGCATGACCAACAGCATGACGAGCCAAACCACTTGGCGACCAAAACTGCCTGCTTCATGTCTCGTGCTGTGAGCGAAGATGGCGCTAGAATCAATTATAGCCTTCGGCAAGAGGTACTGAACGCACCCGAATGTAAATGGCCCACATGCGCCACCAAGAGCCTACCCGTCAGAGTGAGGCATGAGGTGTGTACACGCACCGAGCAGACTGTCGACCAGCCATTTGAAGACGCCAAAAGCTCCGGCGAAGATATCTCCATCAATATGAGATCATAGGACGACCAGAGGGAACCCGCTGTGACTCGGATCTGAGGGTCAGAGAATCTTTCAGAGGAGCCGCAGACACGGACCAAGATGTTGATGACAATGTCAAATGGAACCCAAGAGGGGTGATATCTGGCGTGATAGATCGTGACCATATATGAGGGCACCAGCAACGGCCAGACGCAGACGAGGATGGTCAGGCCTGTCAGCCTGTCGCATCGCTTGGTGAGGAAGCTCAGCATGCGCGGTGCAATGATGCAGTACGTGACACTTTGAAAGCACAACGTCCAAGTGATGGCTGTGAGCTGATCGTCAATGAGGCTGGATCACATCACTCAGAGTCTTACAGATAGACCAAGGCCTCCGCTGGCTACCGGAAGGGTCGAGAGCAGAGTTATCGCGGAATCGCAGGCGGCATCTAAAGACATGCTAGCTTGAAAGATCAGCAAAGTACACAATCAAATCACTTACTTCCTTGAGCTAGCAGTAAAGGGAGAAGTCCAGGCTGTACAAGTGCCCGCTTGAATACAGTGTTGTCAGCTGCTTCCGAGACGCTTTTGCATTTAATCGTCTGCCTAGGTCAATTCCCGGTGCAGCTTGCCGGGACTGACCTCTGGGAGACAGACTAAGCTCATGATTACAGTACACAAGGGGCTGACATCAGCACAATTGTCTTGATGACGATGACTCACAAGCAAGCAACAACCAGACCGGCGAGCAAGTATGGATGGAGCTGGAGCAGAGAACCTGGACTAGCGCTGGGCTCCGCAAGTAACCCACCCAACAGGCGACTATGCGTCAGTCGGATCAAAGTCGCGCGAACGTACCCAACAAGCGCACCAAGCGATACCATCGGATCAAAGATACCCAGCATGGGCACCCGATTGGCGTCGTTGGAGATCTCAAAGAGCATGGTGCGAGAGATCGCTCTGATGCCGCTCAGTCCGGCTGAAATCAGTGCGATCTCTCGCGCCCCGTTCAACGTACCTAGCATTCTCCGAGTGATTATGGAGGCCACCGAGGTGCTCAGACCTAGAGCAGAGCATGTGATCGCCAGCCAAGCCTGCATTCCGATATAGAGCGGGCGCCTACCCCACCGGTCGCTCAATTTCGCCACTGGCAATGCAAGACTTGCCTCGACAACGAGCAGTGACGATTCCTGCAAACGTCAGCCAAAACTCATCTTTGGACTTACTGCAACGCCCGTGTAGAAAGAGATTTCTGCGGCATCACATCCAAGTGATGACAGGAAGGCGGGTAGATAAACAAAGGGAGAGAAGATGACGGCGGCGTTCTATTAGCGCGCGCCCGAGCGATACCATACCTGCACCGAGCTGACCAAAGATGAGCGGCAAGAACGCAGCCCACGGGATGACTTCCGTTGTCATAGTCTGGATGAATGCCAGACTTGCGAGACTCGAGGATTTATCAAAGGATGAGGGCAACATGCGCCCTGATCGGAAGAAGCTCAATCAGGGGTCCGTTGACGATCTGTGTGGTGCCCTGATAGCGTACCTTTCGGCGGCCGCCATGACCGACCTGCGTCGCATCGTGTTCGGGCGAGTCGCAAACAGATCTGCCTAGCATTGTCGTCATGGATCCTCTGTGTCAAAGGGTGGTTGCACAAATGCGTCTTATGCATACGTCACCATCTCATTGCCCCGATTGGCGATACCCGGCTCGTCGTCCATAGGAAGTGATTGATACTCTGTAGACCTGATCATCGTAGCTTTCCTCACCAGATGCAGAAGAGGGAGGGGGACCAGCATTGCCAACAGCATGATCAGCCAAGCAGTCTGGCGGCCGAGACTGCCGGATGCGTACTGGGTGCTATGACCGAAGACGGCGCTGAGCGTCAGTCATCGATTGTCTGCAAAACACCAACGCACCCAAACGTGAACGGCCCACAAGCCCCACCGACAGCCTGTGCGATTGTGTACCATCCGTTGGCAGAGGCCAGCAGCTCGGGCGAAGAAATGTCCATGACCACGAGGTCGTAGATAGACCAGATTGAGCCAGCAGTGTCTCGAAGCTGGAAGTCAGCGGATCATAAAACTTAGGGAACGAACCAAAACGTAGATGATAATATCCAGCGGCACCCAGGACGGACTGTGATTGGCATGGTAGATCATGAGCATGTATGCAGGGATGAGCAGAGGCCAGAGAGACGTCAGAATGATGATGCCTGTCACTTTGTCAAAGCGAGCGGTCAAAAAGTGAAGGAGTCGCGGGCCAATGATGATGTACATCACGCTCTGGAAGCACAGGATCCAGCTGATGGTTTGCATCTATACTGTCAGATATTTCGACAACCAAACTCACTGACAGGCCTAAGCCACCGTCTTCCACAGACAGACTTGCGAGTAAAGAAATGGCCGCTTGGCAAGCGTTGTCCAGTGCGATACTGACTCCGCGGTTAGTGAGCATGAAAATGTGAGGTGCTTACATCCATTCGCAATCAGTAGAGGCAGGAGTCCTGGCTGTCTGAGAGCCTTTTGAGATACTGATTTGTCGACTGGTTGATCCTGGTTTCCGGGCTGAAGCGTCTGTCACGGTCAGCATACAATAAGCAGCTTACTTACCTCGTGGAGGAAGAGCAAGCTCACAACAACAGCAATGATGGGCCTTCTTGTCAGCGCGAAGACTTCAGCATGACTCACACGCAGGAAACAACCAACCCAGGCAAGAGAAATGGATGAGACTGAAAGATGGACAAGTCGCCGAGAACGAGAATCCTTCCACTTGGTGCAGCAAATATCCCTCCGCATAGACGACTGCAGTCAGATGAATCCGCCTTTCGGCACGTACCCAAACAGAGCACCAGCAGAACTGGAGGGCTCGTAGATTGCAAGCATGGAGACTCGATTCTCATCGTTGGATATCTCGAACAGCATCGTCCGCGCGATAGCTCTTACGCCGCTCAAGCCAGCTGTTTGTCAGCTTATTGACGCCAACCAGACGTACCCAGCATTCTCCACATGACGATTGCCGTGACCGTAGTGCTAGTGCCCAGAGCGGAGCAAGTGACTGCAAGCCAGGCTAGCATGCCGATGAAAAGTTTACGCCGGCCCCATCGGTTGCTGAGGCGTGCCACTGGTAGACACGCTTTACAGCGAGAAGAGACGATTCCTTCAATGTTAGCATAGCATCAATACTTGATTGATCCTCACCGCCAGTCCCGTGTAGAAGGAAACGCCACCTGGATTCTGGCCAAGCGACTCAATGAACGACGGCAGGAATGGATAGACAGAGAAAGACACTGCGGCTGTTTTGGACGTCAGCGCACAAACAGGGGTAAAGCTCACCTTCACTGAGTTGACCCAAAAGCAAGGGCAGAAACATAGCCCATGGTATAGCTGATCTCATCTTTCCGGCTCCAGGAGGACGTGCCCACGTCCAAACGGAACAGACTCAACTACAGCTCGCAAGCAACGCTATCTTCTCAGACCGTTGTTGCAGGTGATGTGAAGGTCCTTTGGCGATCTTTGTGTGGCGATGCGGGGTGGCGATCTGTGTGCCCCTAGTCGTCCTCCACACACTTTGGACAATGTAGTTTGCTGCATGGCGAATGTAAGGACGCAAGCTGACAGACAGACCGCAAAGCAGCCATTCACCCTGTCACCTCATCAACGAGGCGACTGGGCCAACAACTCGACCTCCTCTTCTCGCAGACCTTTGCTTTCCGCTTCGCTCCGCTTTGTCCGCGAAAGCCGCAGCAAAGGCAGGGGAGCGACGGCCACGAGGAAAAGGAGCAACCAGATTGTCTGTCTCCACATGGATTCCACGGGCGCCGCCAATGTTAAACTATAAGTCCATCTGACATAAGCTCGGTAAGGATGTTCGATTCGGTCGAGACTCACCCGAAACTTGCTGGCCCAAAAAGTCGGCCGACACCCTGTTATTAACAGACATTTCTTGCTTCAATTGACATACCCCGAACAATGTCAAGCAAGCGTTGGTTGACGAGAGAAGCTCTGGAGAAGACAAGTCGATTGCGATCATGTCATAGAACCTGTTATCAGCAAGTGATACGATCAAATTCTCACATAAAGCACGAGTTTCCCGCTGCTCGCACCACCGCAAAGATCACTAGATCCATGACCAGAACGCTCTTGCTTTTCTTGGCGTGGTGCACAGCGATTGAGAATATGGGTGGTAGTATGAGCCATACAGAAGAGAGCATGCTGATGTTTTGTTGCATTGAAAACCTGTGTGCAAGCACGTTGAGAGTGGTTGGAGCCGCGACGAGGAAGCAGAGGCTCAGCCCTACCAGGAAATAGCCAATCTCAGGTGTCTGCCGTCAGTACAACATGAGTCGTATGCACGAACTGTCAGACCAAAGCCTCCGTCTGCGACGGTGACCGAGGAGATCAAAGTCGTAGCTGAGAACATGGCCGTCTCGAGAGTCTGGCTAACTGGCCGTCAGACTGCAGGAAGAGCCAAGACTTACTTGTAAAAGCCAGAAGCAGTTGTAGGAGACCGGGCTGTTGCAACGCTAGTCGCATAGAAGGTTTGACACCAGACCTAGACAATGAGGCAGGCTTGGTCTCGTTTCGGTCAGCACGACACATAGTGTTCAAGCACTCACCTCCTTCATGTATCTCAATGCCGATAGGAAGCCAATCATTGGCCTGACATCAGTCTCGACGACGTAAGGTGGGACGTACCAGGTGCCAACGACAAGCAGAGGTAACAGGTAAGGATATACTTGGAACAATGTGATATCACCGAGCCACAGTATCCTGCCAAAAGGCTGAGCCAGCACACCGCCTATCAAACGTCTGAGCACGTCAGCCTCAAACGGGAACGATGACGAACCCAAGCATTGTTCCAATAGTCCCAGCAGGAGAGAAGAAGCTAAACATTCGTACGCGGTTATCCTTCGTGGATATTTCGCCCAACATGACCCTTCCAACCTGCCTCATGCCAGAGATCCCATCTGTTTGTTAGTCATTAACGGTGATACACGTACTCAGTAGACGCCACATCACAACCTGAGCTACTGACGTGCTCATTCCGAGACAGACGCAAGTGACTGCTGACCAAAGCATGGTTGCTATCAGCACCGGTCGACGGCCCCAGCGATCACTGAGCCATGACATTGGAATAGCCGTCACCAGCTCGGCTGCCATCCAAGCAGACTCTGCAAAACCTGTCCAGAACGCTACAGAGCGAATGTGCAGCCCGAGGTCGCGCAAGAAGGAAGGAAGGAATGGGAACACGACTGAAAAGGTACCCCCTGCGGTCAGATCAATTGCAACTTTGCGATGTACCTGCACTGACTCTACCAATGAGTAAAGGTACAAAAGCCGCCCAAGGGACAGCCGTCTTTGTTGCCATCTCTACTCGAATCGCAGGTTCAAGTATAATTGTAGCAGGTTCAGGAAGGCACGGCCGCTGGAATGCGTCCGAATGACGGGGCCCACTTCGGTCTATATTACGTGGCATCGACATCAAAGGTATTCATCACGTCTTCATCACGCCTGCGCAGACAATAAAGACGTGCTCTCATCTGTCTTATCACCAACAAGACCGCGATTCTGTTCACGAGCTGAATAGTGGAGAAGTGCAGGTGGAATGAGCGACACTGCGGACAACAACATCCAAACAAGCTCCCGTTGGATTGAATGGGGTCGGTACGCCAAGCTGAGACTGTAAAGCCATCCGAAGCCCACTGGCCCTAGAAGCCGTCCAGCTCCCTGAGACGATCAGTACATACAGTGTCGTGAACAGACTTACTCCAAACAGAGTGTTGCAGGCATTGGTCGAGGAGTATAGGACGGGCGTGGACAGCTCGATGGCATTGATGTCATAGAAGTTGTGCTCGTCAATCTTCGTCTTTCAAGTCACTCACGACCAGCAACATCCCGAGACCGATCTTACGACACAGAGCAGTCCTAAGCACGCAATCAAAGCAGTTTGACTACTGCCGGCAAAACGGACCGCGATGGAGTAAATCAGAGGTAGGAAAACCCACGTTGAAACGAGGATCAACAAGCAGCGATGCTTGCTGAAATGACGAGTGAGAAGAGTCAGCATTACGGGCACAAGGGCCAGATAGCAGATGCTCATTGCAGATAGCAGGATTGCAATTTCTCTTGGCTGGATGTCAGGAAGCTGGGAGATTGTGTAACATGCCTTTAACCCGAATCCACCCTGAGCGACAGGAACGGAAGACACGAGGGCCGTGGCCGCCGCGTACACATTGTCAAGACATTGTGAGACTGTTGTCAGCTGTCTGCCGCAAGAAGAAACGCAAACTCACTACCTAAAGCAAGGAGTAGCGACAGCATTCCGGGTTGACGCAAAGCCTTCTTCAAAGTCGGTTTGGCGTCATTTTCTGACAGTCGGTCTGGCTTGGTCTATACATGTGAGTTGTTACAACATTGACACAGTCTCACATACCTCCTTGAGATTCTTCAAGGACAAGCAAAAGCCATACAGAGGGCTTTGGGTCAGCCAGCAGTCTAAGGGCACCTTAACTCACAAAATCGCCATGACGAGCATAGGAAGAAGAAACGGCTTCGCCCTGAAGAGTGTAATATCGCCCAACCATGGGATTCGCCCTTCTGGCAAAGCCAGTGCGCCTCCAGCTAGGCGTCTGAGGACTGTCAGTCTCGTTTGACTCTCTGTCTCACCCTACAACACTTCCGATCGGAGCAGCCGGAGCGAACACAGTGAATATGCGCACTCTGTTGTGCTCGTTGGAAAGCTCGCCGAGCATGACGCGGCCTACCTGCCTCAGGCCACCCATTCCACCTGCCCGTCAGCCATGCCGAAGACGGCTTCGCGCTCACCAAGACAGCGCCACATGACTACCTCGATCACTGTCGAACTTGTCCCAAAGCCAATACAAGTCACAGTTGTCCACAAGAGAGAAAACACTATGACTGGGCGTCGGCCAAAGCGATCGCTGAGCCATGACATTGGAACGGCTCCCGCAAATTCGGCTGCCATCCAGGCACTCTCAGCTATACCTGTCCACACTGAGGCACTTCGGAGAGGTAAGCCGATATCTAAAAGCATCGCGGGCAGGAGAGGGAACGGTGCGGCGTAGGCTGCAGCTTTGAAGAAGTCAGCAAGCTGAATATTCTATGCACCGTCTCACAAGACGAAAACCTTCCGATCAACAGAGGAGCGAGGGCTGCCCATGGTACAGCTGAGGAGCCAGACATGTGTCGACGCAGTTGAGACTGACGAATGAAGGTATCTCTTCGCCCAAGCGAAGACACAAAGGAGGCTTCGGCACACTAGTGACAGGATCTTGGTCAAAGGAACACCTCGTGTGACTTTAGACACCAGTGCGGATGGTTCCGTAGCAGGCCAATGTAATCAACAGCATATCATGCTTTGAGATTACTCCGTTCCAATAGTACCTGCAGCTGATATCTCTGGCGCCCTTCCCTTCAGACGGGCGAATAGATCATTTGATCATCGACGCTCCATCCTTATGTGTCGATCTTTCCTGAACAGGACGCACAAGGCGTACTGTTCACTTCCGTTCAAGATGACATCTTGCAGCGGGCTGTTTCTAGAAGGACGAGGCATATAGTAGTCATACCGTGAGAAGAGTACTGCGTCAACGTTGTTTGGTTCCGGTCCATCTTCTTTCTTATGTTTGCCCCCGCGTAAAATGCAGTGGCACCTGGGCAAACGCTTTCTTCGCCAAGACTGTGGATGAGCTGTGAAGGCTTGAGACCTGTCTACGAAAGCACAACAAGAAGCTAATAACTGAACAAGCCAGAAACCCAAACCGGCACGGTATCCATGACCCAATCAAGCGAGCGGAGATGTAGGGAGAAGCTGAGAGCTTTCGTCCTCTTTGCGAGACAAAGGCGACTTCGTTCTTTCGCTATGCGAGAGGTAAAGAAGACCTAGCGGAGCCAACGATACCCCCGCAAGCAACGCCCAAATGAGTTCTCGTTGGATGGAGCCGGGTGGGTAGGCCAAGCTGAGGCTGAAAAACCAACTTTGTCATCAGCAACGAGGCTTCCCGGATCACGTACCCGAATGCTACCGGTCCTGCAAGCCGACCAGCTCCCTGATTGAGATCAACTATGCTGCAAGAGTTGACAATGAGCTTACGCCAAACAGAGTCATACAAGCATTTGAGGATGAAAGGAGCACTGAACTCGAGTACTCGATAGTGTTGATCTCGTAAAAGCTGCGAAGTGAGACCATGCGATGTGGTGAGTACTTACGCCCAGCAGCACCCTCCCGTAGCTCGCGCCACGCATAGCAAGCTCAGGCATAGAAAGAAGGCACTCTGGCTCCGACTGGCGAAGTGAATCGTCAAAGAGTATAGTATGGGAAGCGTCAGCCAGACAAAAGTCAGCATAACCAAGCAGCTGTGTGTTGTGTGACGACGGGATAGTAGGTTAAGCGTGACGGGTGCAGCCACGATGTAGCACAGGCTCATAGCCGTCAGCAGCATCGCGATACCTACAGGCTTCGTCGTTAGTTCATTGACGAAATGAGGGTCCTCACCTCAAGTCCTAAACCCCCGTTTGCTACTGATACGGACGAAACGACCGCGTTGGCTCCCAGATACACATGATCGAGCCATTGCGCAACTGGCGTCAGCTCGATAGCGCAAAGGTCCGCACTTCCAAAAGCGTACAGCAACGACTGCATTCCAGGCTGACGCAAGGCCTTTTTCAACGTAGGTTTTGCTCCAGGCTGCGACAGTTGCTCCGGCTTCGTCTTGCGTTGTGAGTGATCGAATCATTGAATTTACTTACCTCCTGAAGACTTTTCAGTGAGAGCCAGAACCCGTACAGAGGACTACCGTTAGCAATTAGTCGCTGGCCGGCAGCGACTGACAAGGCTGCAATAACTAGCATGGGAAGAAGGAAGGGTTTGCTCTTGAACAGAGTGGCATCTCCCAACCAAGGTATCCTGCCTTCAGGCTGGGCCAAAGTCCCACCAATAATGCGACTGCCACGGGTCAGTCTAGCACGGTCACCGATTAACTCACCCAACAATGTTGCCCACCGTCTCTGACGGCGTAAAGACGCTGAACATGCGCACTCGATTCGATTCGTTGGAGAGCTCACCCAGCATGACACGTCCAATCTGTCGAGTTCCACTGAGTCCGGCTGTGCTGTCAGTTATGCTGAAATCAGCTCACTCACCAAGTGAACGCCACATGACAGCTTCGACAATAGTCGAACTCGTGCCAAAGCCAGCACAGGTCACTGTGGTCAACAGAAGAGAGGAGACGATCACTGGTCGTCTCCCGAAGCGATCGCTCAACCACGACATTGGCACAGCCATGATGAATTCGACCGCCATGAGGCCGCTTTCCGCCACTCCAGTCCATAGGCTAGACTTTTCGATTGGCACTCCCATACTGGTAAGCATTGTGGGTAGAAAGACGAAAGGGGCAGAGCTCGAAGCCGCTTGATTTCAGTCATACATCGAGTTAGACTCACCTGTCGAGAAGCGCCCGATCACGAGCGGTACGAACGCAGTCCATGGTACAGAAACCGACATGGAATCAAGAGATGACAAGGTAGATCCGTAAATGACCCAGCGAACACAATGAAGAAGCAAAAAGAGGAACAGAGTCTCGTAAGCACACAAAGGAAGCAAGCATGATGCCAGATCAAAGGAGTGCCGACAGATGAACAATAGAACTGACATGTCAAAGCTCAGCTAGCCTCACTGCTTCGATCCGCAGCGACAGTGATGCCCTCAAATCACCAGCGTCCCTACGTCAGTGATCCGCTTTCTGATGATGATGACTTCTACTCCGTTGCTTCGGGAACAGGGCGGCAAGCCGAGCAGCCTGTGCAGCCTGTGCAGCCGCCAGCTCCACCACCGATGCCTTTGCGTCCAGCGCCGACTACACCCCCACCACCGCCACTACCTCCCGCACCTCGTGTCGGATTCGTCACGCCTCCCGGCGAAGGCGAATATACCGATTCCGACAGCGACACTGGAGATGAGCAGCAAACGCAGCGCTCCAAGCCACCCGTGGTGGGCTCTGCACCACAGCGTCCTGCTGCACCCAAAGTGCCTCGCCGGACAGGTGAAGATGGGCAGACGACGAGCACAGTGTACTACAACATAGAGGGTCGGCCAAGAAAAGCGAGCATAACGCTTAGACCAGATGGAAAGCTAGTGAAAGAGTCGGATATCCCAGACTGGCCGTCTGACGAGGTTGACATGCCGCTTGGTACCGACGCCGAATCATACGACGGAAAGGAGCACTTGAGAGACAGAGAGGGAGACGGGAATCTAAGCTCTGATGTGTCCGATTACTTGGACGACGAAGGCAATCACAGCTTGGTAGATGACTTGGTAAGAATCTCTTCGTTGTGGCCGTGAGTCTGACACTCAGGATGACTCCCAAGAGTCTCCACGAGATGGCGTGGATGTGCGCCCAAAGAAGAAAGGCGTGTCTTTCGGATCAGCGTTCAAGCCACCGGGTCACGATGATACAGATGCGCAATCTCCAGCAGCACCAGGTAACGCGTCTGGCGACGAGACAGAAGCATCGTCGGGCAACGACACCTCCCGACGCAGATCTGGCGAAGGATCATCTCGCAATCGCGGTCCCAGCTCGCCCACATCCAGTCTGCAAGGCCTAGCAATACTCCCTAGCATCACCTCGGCAGTCAAGCTGCCAACGCTTACACTTGGTTCTCGCTCTGGCCTGGTCATCCTCGTGCTCTTTGCGATCCTGTAGGTACAAGTTTCAACGTTGACCCCAAAACTCACCTCGCAGTATCTTCCTGCCCGACCTCTTTCCTTTCCAGCTTCTACCTCTCGTCATCCCATCTTTACTGCTTCTAGCCTCCACCGCAGGCAGAGTCAATGAGCTAGAATACATGTGTTTAGCTATCATCTTCTTCCTCGATAACGGGCTCTTACGAGCGTTCTTGCCGCACAACACGCCTCTTCGCGCAATCACTATCGTCCTCATGCAGACTGTTGGCTGCAGCCGGTGGAATGGTCGTCTAGTGAGTCTTGCAATAGGCTGCATAGATGCGTAACTGATTAACAGGTTGTAGACAGGATCATGCGACTTTGGATGGCTTGATAGTTGACACGGACATGTTGTCTTCGGCCGAAAATCCTCACGGCATGCATGTTTCCATCTTTACGACTCTATACGTGATGACTTGTAAAATTAACACGCCCTTCTTAATTGCTGATGGACATAATTGATCCTCTTTGTATCTTTGGAAAGCTGTTGTTGAAGCGAGTACAAAAGTATGCGAGTTTTATCGGCCCGGACCGCACTTGAAACACTAACCGGTTTGTTTGCGAATGTGTGTCAGGTCGTCGGCGGTATTCCATTCACACCATGCCACTGTCTCTTCAGAAGTATTGGTCGTCCTCTCCAATCTCATTTCAGCCAAGGTAGCTGCTGTTCTCAGTTAGATGCTGCTCACTTAGAGCTGAGCCGCGGTTTCGACACCTCCGCGCGGCTGGCCGTGTATTTCCTTGCTGGGGTCATGGCAATGCGTGAACTCTCCTTAGTGCGTCGACACTGAGGTACAGAACTGACATTCAGACGTCGACGCTGGTCGTTGACGCACCTTGGATCGCTCTCGGACCACTAGCAGTCACTTTGGCGACAGTTGCTCTGGTCAGCAACAAGATGTCATGGTATGTTTTGTGATTCAACACCCTTTACTGACTCTCAAGGGCTTCTTTCTTTGTGGGTATTCCGCTGTGGCTTCTCATTTACTGCAGCTCGTGCTAGCTTCAATTCTACCGTTTCTGTCCTCTCTGTTCAACATCATCGTCGTTCACACCTCTTCGCCAGTCTTGATCGCTCAATCCTCAGGCGGGCCTCATATAGGCTATCAAGTGAAGCCAGGGTCTGTGGGAGAAAGCCTTCGAGTCGCCGCGGAAGTCTCGTTGAGCATTGGCATCGCGTTACGATATGCGTAAGTCTTACCAAAGTGAAAAGCGCTGACGAAACAGCTTCATGCATTTCAAGATTGCTGCGCGACCCGAGGTCTTGGCTTATCTGGTCGCAATGCCAGCTCCAGTGTCGAGCAAGGACATGTCGACTACCGATGATCGTTCACAAGTTTCCTTACTTTTGATGAGAGCTTCACGCAGCTTGGAGCATGTGGTGGACGGCGTGCTTCTACTATGCGTTCTAACAATCGCAACACTCGAGGTAAGCTAGAGATACTTCGACTGTTCCATCATTGACACGGACAAGTGCTCGTGGCGCCTCGCCAACCTGCTCGCTTTTGAGCCTCTCGCCGCGTTTCATATCCTCTATCTGACAAGGTCAGTACTCTGCTCGAGATGCGTCGCCTGACATTCCTCCAGCTTCATCATCCAGATCATCGTCGTTCTTGCCTTGGCCTTGCGCTTAGCGTTCAATGTCTCTGCCACGCGTCACATGATGATCCGAGGCGCGTTGATGCGGGAGTACTCGTCTTTGCTGCTTGGAATGACACTAGCACTGGCTGTCAGCATCGGGAGCATTGTACAAAGAGGCTTCTCCGAGTTGGTCGTGGGGCGTCTTCTGGCAGGCTTTGAGATGGTACGTTGACAGCGGCGCTGAGCTAACGCGCAGTACGCGTTCCTCTTGGGGTCATTGCTTTCGAGCTTTGCCTTTCCATTAGAGAGAACAATGACATACCCAACGGCTCACCGCGGTCAGCGCAAGCGGCTGTCATCCTTCATCGGTGAGATTTGCCACCCGATTTGGACTGACGGCCAGGTCTGCACACCCCTCGCACGTCTCCCTTCCATCTCAGCGCGCCAACGTTCTCTTCGATCGATGACTTGCCTACTGAATCCGCAGCTCGCCCAGAATCTGCAACTCGACCTCTGTCCACCTACATCCCACAGCGCGGGCCGTCGATCCGTCGAACGGCAACCATGCGTGAAGTGCATTCCTGGCTCAGGCAATCATCTGTCCCGGTGGATTCAGAGAAGCAGCAAATCTGGATCGACACCGATGTTGCGCGGTCTTCAGAGGCTCTCACATCTTCGGTCTTTTCTGAGAGCTCTAGCTTTGGTCACCAGCCTGTTGATCAGGCCGCCGCAACCCACTTTCTCCCGATGACAAGCTGTCACGACACCAGTCTACCTCTCTCTTGCGCTGGTCCCCATCAGCAAGCGGACATCATGGCTCGCACACCCCTGTCTCAGCCCAACAATCCTGCAAGTCAGCAATCGCTCTCAGCCCCTGCTGAACCAAATATTGGAGATGATGCAGGCGAGGGGAAGGACCTATCTTTCGCTTGGCTTCTTCTGAGTCGAAGAAGTAGCCAGCGCGGCGAAGGCAAGTCACAAGTGGCGCAAAGAAGGTCCGACGCATCTCAAGAGGATGCGTATCGTCACTCTGCCACTCCTAGCGACAACTCTACCCCTTCTGTATCTGATTATTCATTCCCTCAGCCGCCTCAACGAGCCCCTTTGCCCCCCACGCCGCCTCGCGAGAAATCACCAGGTCAGCAGACGGCTGAGCACCTCCGGGTGTCGGAAGAGTCTTTGTTCATCTTCAAGCCATTTGCACCTGGGGTGCACAGCAGAGGTTTAGAAGCATCTCAGCCAGAGTCTGTCATGTCTAGCCTTGACGTTACGAGCTTCATCGAAGGTGAGTACAGCTAAAACCTCGCTAACTTGTAGCGAGGAGTCATCACACCCATCAAAACAGCTTCGACGCGCGGCGCGAGACTCTGCTTCTCTCCCTTTCAGGTCCCTCCAGTCTACGTCAACTCGTCAGTGATCCCATGTCACAAGCTCCATTGGCGCAAACGACGTCCTCACCAAGCGAACGCGTCATCACTCCCTCTGAACTGTCCTCCACGAGCACTTCTTGGACTTTCGGACGCGCACCGTCTAGGGCGAAGAGAGTACCACCCCTTCCTCAGACCCTTCTTCGTCGAGAAGTAAACGACTGAGGTAGATTTCATGCATGGTTTGTATCACCGGCTTGTACTTGTGCCCACTGAATGAGAGACCCTTTCTGTCAACGATGTGACTGTTCGCGCAGTAATGTGAGCGTATGTCGCAAGACATGGCGTGACGGCTGTGCTGCGTTGTCAATTGTTGTCGTATCGGTACTCACCGAACGAGCAGCTCTAAGCGATCGCAGATTGACGAGTATACCGCCAGCGTAGTCTCCTGGACAAGGAGCCAATTCCAAGGAGCGAACTCAATTCTCCGTTTCAGTTCTGCTTTCGACATGGGTCGCTGCGGGAGCAACAATATCGCCAGTGGAAGAAAGCAACCGGCCAGCCTGATCCACACGGTCGGCGTGCAACAAGCGCACGATGTTGCCATTGCGGCGATGCAGAGAATCTGCGAGTCAGTGCCAGACAAACGAGATGCTCACCTGGTGCACGAGTCTCACTGCCTCAAGATAGCGAATCACTTTTGATGCTGACACCTCGGCCCCATGCAAAAGATCGACCAGACTGCTAATATTCTGCTGCGCCGTGTTTGTGCCGACAAGTATGTCAGACGACGCAAGCACATCCCAATACGAGTGCAAACCGGCACCGATAGAGACCTCTGCAATGCGCATGGCCTCGACGTCGTTGAACCCGTCTCCAAACATGACATTTGAGTGGCCAGCTTCAGATGCAGCTTTCAGCAAAAGAGCTTTGCCACCCTTCAGCCGTAGACACCGAGAGATGCCAGAATGCTGATCGATCACCTTGTTGACAAGAGCCACGCGGTCTGCATGATCTGCAAGGAAGTGACTTGGTGAGGAGTCCAACAATGGAGCAGTGGCGAGTTTTCTCCCTTTGGTCTGTAGCGCGCCACCGACAATATGGGCGTAGCTTTGAGACGCCGCGGTCGCCAAGCGGAACTTGAACCCGTGCGCTTCGACAGCTTCGATTGCGAGTCTCGACGACGACAAGACTGGACTGTGAACAGGATACACACCGACCGCTCGGAGCTTTGTCGTAATCTTATCGGAGTCTTCACTGTGTTCTCCGAGGAGGACGATGTGACAAGCTTGACCAGCTTTAAAGAACTTACGAACAGCGCTTTGCAGCTCTCGAGCGTTCTCGACAAGACCCAGCCCAGCGAACATTGCTTGAAGTCCTTTTGTCGATAAGCGCGGGTCGAGCGCGTTGAAGTCTTTGCAGTTGTTGGGATCGGCTACAAAGAATGTAGAGATCTTGCCAGAATCGCCATTCTTCACGCTCCTCATTGCCACCACGCTGCTCGACTTGAGGAATGGGCTGGGCATTGCGGCTGGAGTCACGCGCATTGCTTGCTGCAAGAAAGCGCTACGCTCTTTGTAGATCCCTCGAAAGCCCGTAGCACCCATTGCCATGGCAGTGATGTCCTCTAGATCTTGTCGCGTAAAGGTAGAGAGCGATTGCGAGATGTCCCATCGTACAGTCTTGATTGACTTCTTTGTCAACGTTCCATCTTGATCCGACCAGAAGACGTCGGCGATGGCCAAGGCGACTAGAGATTCCATACGGCGGACACCAGCGCCCTTGGTGATGAGGTTTGCGCCCTCTGATGGTCAGCATGTTGCATCACACGTCGAAGAACTCACCAAATTGAAGGATGCATGCCGTGACCGTGATTGTGAACAGGGACAGCGAGAGGAGTTCCAGCATGCGGGTCGCAAGTTGTTTGTCGTTGCCTAGAACAAGACTCGCAAGCAAGCTGACGATACTGCATTGTAGGATACAGCGCCAGACCAATATGTGATACGCTCGGTCTTTGTGACTCTGTTTGACGACCAACGCCGACGCAGCTTTGCTCACAGTGTGGAGCAGCTCTTTGCCGTACTCTTGGCAGTCTATCAGGCTCAAGTAGCCCAGCGATTCAATCTTGATCGGCTTGGGACTCTGTCGGTGCGCTTTGACTGTTGTGGAAGTGATCATTTTGGTTGTTTTTGGTTGAATTGACGCGTTTTCTGTCGGCTTAAATGTAGCCGACGCGATCGGTGTGGTAGGTGGCGAAATGGGAAAGGTCGTAACAAGGATGTAGAAGAGGTGAGAAAGGGGAGTGAAGGATACGTGCAGTGCAGGTCTTGAGAGACGACGTGTCTCCTGATTGACGCACATGCGGCGTCGCAGATGCTGAAAGGAGGCATTGCAAGGGAGGTCACATGTGACAAAGGCATAACGAGGTCACAATAGCTACAAAATACGCAAAGCAGATGGATGCTGCAGTGCGACTCCCAACATGAGCATCTAAAAGTAGGCATCACCTACCTAGCAGAGCTCATCTGCACCGTGAATACCGCGACAAGTCAGTCTACAACTGGGCGACCGATGATCTGTACTCTGCTGGTTAGTCTCGTTGGTGTTTCAGGCTCACGTCGAGTAGTGGTTGTATTCGGCTGTGGTAAGCTCAGCTGCAAATGCGCATGGACCCACATTGATTGCTGGAGACTATACCCGCTTCGTAGGTAACACGCGTCGTGTACGTCCAGCCGCGTTGCTTCGTTTGACCGGTGAACGTGTCACCTTCAGTCGGGATGAAGCGCTCATGACTCATCTCGGGTCGATCCACAGCCAGTCCCACCATGTAGTCTCTACCATCGTCGTAGCCGTCGACGAGAATATCATGATTTGCGGACATGTCCTTTTCGAGGCTCACGCTGGTTGAGAGTCAGCATTTGGTTGCGCTCGTGAATGGAGTCACCTCCAGAACCAGGCTCTTCTGCAACCGTCAGTCATTGTCCTTCAATCTGCTCAACACTGACGTTGTGACTTGATGCCAGATTCTGACATGCGAGCCTCCCCTGATGCTCTCGGCGCATCCTCCCAGCAGCGGATCGCCGTAATTGTGCCTCAAGATGACTTCCTGGTCCTCTGTGATGTCAGATCAGCTCCCACTTACGACTCACGAGCTCCACGTCCATCTCCCGTGTCTAGTCCCTGAAGATTGCCCATGCTGAGACCAAAGCATTGCCCACCAAAGCCAAGACTAGCGAGGTAGCTGTAGATTCCGCCATGGAGCATGTCGTTTTCCAACACTCGAGGATCCGAATTGCCAGAGATGATGACGTTGATGGGCTCTCCGAGTCCAGCAGGAGTTGTATTCTTGGTGATCTGTCCATGTCAGCCATTTTGTCATTTGATGGCTGCTTACTGTCATCATTGAACCACCCAGCCGATAAGGGTTGATGTAGCCTTGCGAAGTGTCATTGTGAAGTACGATCTTCGCCGAAACCTGAATGAGCAGCCAGAGAAACACTGCCGCGGTAAGGATCATGGAGTGAATGACAATCAAGGGCACGGAGTCAAGCCATCAGACGCGACTTCAAAGGAGGCAGGACAAAGGATAGGCATGCATGTTAGTGTCTACTTTGGTCTGCTGGACGAGCTCGATGGTTTCGAGCTGGAGCTGCTGGAGCTTGGCCGCGAACTCGAGCTCGAGCTCGAAGTCTTTGCTGGGGTAGCTGCGGCGTTGACAGTCATGTAGATGCCAGCCATGATGACGAGACAAAGAATGATGGTGGCTTCCTGCCAGCCTTCCCACTGACCTTCGCTCGGAACAGGCGGTAAAAGGGGTAGTGCCGGTACGGCTATATTTCTGCGCGGCGGCACTGAAAGTCAACAATGTCACAGAAGAACTGCTCACGTCTTGGCCCGAGTCGCTGACGTCGCCGGCGTCCAGAATCACCAGCCTGATGTGCTTGTTGCGCGCAATCTGAACATCAGTGTCGTATCTCGTTCATCTAGCACTCACTCTGTACATTAGTCGACCCTCCCCCTCCGCCGTTGTTGCAGCCCTGCGCAACGATCTGCGCCTGAAGCATCTGCATCTGTAGCATTTGAGCAGTGTTCCCTCCTCCTGCTTGATTCGCGATTTGTGCTTGCTGCATGAGAAGCTGTTGTTGAAGCATCATCATTTGCATGGTGTTTGCATCCATGTTTAGAGGCTGAGCTGGAGCCTGAGGAGGAGGAGGAGGAGGAGGCGCGTGGGCGTGTACAAAGTGTTGCTCGGCATACCACCTCTCTTCGGGCTGACCGTGCGCTTGCCGGTACTGACGTCCACTCCGCTGTTGCTCATGCCCTTGTGGTTGACGGTGATGATTGACATGCGCATGCCACGGTTCATGACCATCCAGTAGAGGCCGGTGCTCCTCATGGCCAGGTGGACTGCTGGTCAGTCTCAACGAACCCCATAAAACTCACAATTCTTGATGCCAGACAGGCTCGCCCTCCACGACTCTGCCCGAGTGCGAAGGAGGTATACCATGCGGATACTCGGGATCCATAGCTCCCCAGTCGGGCTCCTGATGTACTGCTCCAACCATCCTCGTGGCTAGTTATTACACAGTGAGTCTTACAAGCTCTTCCCCAGATTGCTTCCCATGTGCTGTTCCTTTGACTCTTGCATCACGAAACGCAGAATGGAGTGCGACATCCTCGCAGCGCCTTTACTTATCTTGCTTAAGGTACTGTAGCTAGAGCTGATAGTCGCTGGTCGTCATGCATGCAGTTCACTGCAGAAGACATGCTGATGAAGCTCAGAGCGTATCGGTGATCCGTGGTGCATCGAGTCCGATCGAGAGCTAGCGGAGCTAAGACGCCAAAACCTTCAACAGTCACCTCGACGGACTACGCAAAAGAGAAAACCGAGAAAGATGGCTGAGACACCTTCTCAGCGCCTCCCTGCGGCAAAGATAGACAAAGGCAAGGGTAAGGAGAACGCAGCGGGTATTCCCCTTCCCCCACCATCACCGGAGGAGGAAAAAGTGGACGTGCCCTGTCACGCCTGAATGTGGTCGTCGACATGAGCCCAGGGCGAGGAACCCGAGCCCAAACACGGTTTCTGCCCACGAGGCAAGCGCTGACGCTCAAGCTCTGAAGGAGGCAGGCGTTCGCGCGTCGAACATAGAGAAGAAGAAGTTGGCTGACGAGGCTAAAAAAGACAAGGCAAGGTTGGCAGAGGAGCAGAGGCAGTCGGATGAGGAGCAGGACGTGGCAATGGCCATCAAGGCTGCTGCGGCGAGAGGCAGCTTGAGGATGATTTGTTCGAGGAGTCGCAACATAGAGAGGAGCAGTACCAGCGCCTAGTTCTGCGCCGTCAGCGCTTTGAGAGGGCTCGGGAGGAGCAAGAGGCTGAGCGTCGTGCCCTAGACGCCGACGAAAGGCTAATCGAACCACAAACACAATGTGAGTGCTACGGATTTCGTTTCTTGTGTCGGGATGGGACGCGTAGTCGCTTGCGCGTAGTCGCACGATGCTGAGCCACCTACAGCTCCCAACGCGTAGCCGTTTTGGAGTTGCAACGACTATTCGTTACGCCAAGCTCGCCATCTATGCGAATGTTTGCACAGAGCTGACCCACCAGGTCCCAAGGCACTTTGTGCGGACCCTCCCGGGGTCAATCTCCCTCGAGCGAGCCCGGCGCTCACCTTAACACCAGCCTCGGAGCCCGACACTGATGATGAGTCGTTGGCTGCTACGTTTTTCGATGCTGTACGCAATTCCACGGCGGCTCACTTAGGCCGACTTCCAACTCCTTTGGCCACCCCGCGGGCCGCCCGAGGGACGAAATGAGGCGTCGAGTCGGGCATGTAGACATACTCGTGCATCGTCGGGGCGGGGGACAGCTGACGCGCTGGCGGAAAAGAGCCTTGCCTCGCCTGTGGCCCAAAGGAGTTGGGAGTCGGCCGGAAGTAGGCCGCCGTGGGATTGCGTACGGCAGCGAAAGACGTAGCAGCCAACGACTCATCGTCAGAGTCTGGCTCCGTGGCTGGTGTTAAAGTGAGCGCCGGGCTCGCGCGAGGGAGATCGACCCGGGGAAGTAGGCCGCCGTGGGATTGCGTACGGCAGCGAAAGACATAGCAGCCAGCGAATGCATACGACAGCCAGCGTCACCCTACTTGAGCCAGCACACATCTCAACGTGAGCGTTCGCGATCGCCCGTTTATGATGCTCGCAATCGAGGGCGCCAAGACAGCAAGGGCCGGCTCTCACAAAGAGCAGTCCACCACACTAGTGCCGCAACGCGGTCACCTGTGCCCCATCGCAGCCATGAATAATATGGTACGGCACAATCCGGCGGCGCCGACAGCTCCGAGCCCAACACGTAGGCTAGGCTCCAGGGAAGAGACGAACGGAGACGAGATGCAGATGAAGCCAAGCCCGTAATTTGTGCGCGACTTTGACAAGATGTTGCATCGACTGAGATTCCTTTCCTGACCTCGTACAACAACTCCACAACGCTATAATTACATCCTCGCGGACGTCTGAGAGCTGAGCTGAGCTGGCACGCATTCCAAAGGTTCACAGGGAGACTGGCGTACGGGACATCGGCGCTGTCATACTTGAAGCACGCTCGGCGGTAATCTGAGTTGTTAGACTGATCGCACTGGTCTGAAGTGAGTGAAATTCAAGCGACTCACCTGGCTTGACAAATCTTTGGACGTCCGTAATCTGAGACTCCTGGCAAAAGCGTGCCGGTGCTCAAGCCAGCCAGCCTTGTTAGTGGCGAATAATTCGACATCGTGGTTGTTTCAATGGTGTGTTCACTTTCGGATCCTTCAGCTGCTCGTCTTTTAGCGCACGCTGATCCTCAGTTGGCTCTTTGAAAACCCTCCTTTCAGATCTGCAGACACTCGATCCTTTGACACCGCTACGCAGCAGGAAGCGGTCACAAACCCCCGAGAGTGGCAGTACCGCCGCAATCACAACACTTTGTTCATTGCGCAATTACCAATACGTCCCAGCCATGTAAGGGTAAGGATTGGCTCCATACCAGCTTCCTCCAAACCCAGCGCCGTAGTTCGGACCGTATCCCCACCGGTTGTATCCACGATTAAAGCCGTACATGGCAGCTGCGCCGTAGCCATAACCACCAGAAACGATGGGACCAGCCCCAGTCATCATAAGGGGTGCACCAACAGCGTACATCTACCATTAGCTTGACATGTATCATCGACTTACATTTGTCAAGTCCGGCTTGATAGTAAGTTAACTCTGAAGTCAAGAGCTGATCTGTGTAGAGCAGTGAGGAAATCCACCGAGATGCTGGCAAGCCTTTATACCTAGTGACAATTGTCCTACCCTTATGTCACTCTTCCTTTGTTACTGTATGTTTGACTGTTGCAAACGGAGGACCTTGTCTCAGTGTTCTCTTTTCTGCTTTACCGGTTGTTGAGACCAGTTTTTCCGGTCCTCTGTCAGCGATGTCGCTAAACAACATTGGCTCGCCCGCGGCTGGCGCTGGTGCTGGGAGCCCGGCTGCTGGCAGTCCTGCACCGGCGCCTAAAGTGCAAGCGTTTCAGAACTTTACTCTCGACGATGCTTCGCCTATTTTGACCTACAAGGGCTTTTTTCAGAATCAACAGGGTCCAGCTGGAGCTTCCTTCGACCTTGTCAAGCTTAACAGTAACACGATCAGCTATACAACTTCGGCTGATGCGACTGCAAGCTTCCAGTTCACAGGTGAGTCTTATGACGGACGCTATCAACAGCAGGAATTGCACTTTATGTGTACGGTTTATGCGGGCCCGACATGGGATCCTTCACTGTCACTGTCGACTCTCGCCCTCCGATTGTCCTTAATGCAGCTGCGCAAAGTCGAGACTACAACACTTTACTCTTTGCGCAGACGCAGCTTGACGCCAAGCAAACACATACCGTCCTGGTGACAAACTCAGAGACTGGCAAGCTTCTCGCTCTAGACTACTTCCTTTTGACTTCAGATGGGTCGTCACCGAGCTCGCCTGATCCACAACCGACAGGAAGTGATCTAGTCGGTCAGCCGGGTCCAGACTCTACAGGCGCGATCGTTGGCGGGATCATTGGCGGATTGGTTGCGATTGTGAGTTTCATCGACGTCCTCAGTGCTGATCTCAGTTCCTCCTGTGGATCTGGTATCGGTACAGACGCTTCAAATCTGCAGGAGGCAAAGGCAGTTGTAGAGAGGCTTTCCTCGGAATCAAGCCCAGAGAAAAACCAGCCGATCCTCCAAAGCCGACTCCTTGGATCAACTGGCCCATGCTGTCCTTCAAGCCAAAGTACGACGATCCATGAAGGTATGCATCACAACGGAGATATACAAAGGGCAGTATGCCTAAGACAACGGCAAGAAAGCGGGCGGTTATACAAGTGTTTATTGGCAAAGGAAGCGGCGGTTCAAGCAGTGCTGTATGTCAGCGAGATATGAATTCTTGCGACTCACGACATCGCGACAGAAGCTCGGCCATGTGTAGACAATGTCTCGATGACCAGGACCAATCAGCTCGAGAGCCTTGGGATCTCTGACACCGCGAGCAAGCGCTGCATCGCGGCGCTTTTCGAACTGCGCTTGCTCTTCGCGGGCGAGCTCGACTTCCCAACCGAACAGCTCGTGGAAGAAGCGCAGGTTGGGCTGAATAAGGACTACTGTTAGCTAGGCGGATAAGATCACCAACCATTTAGACGGCGAGCACGAGTAAGGAGATACGCATCCATCAAAGGCATACGGCGGTATTTCATGAGGTACGCAATCTCTCCATCAGCGCGACTACATCAACGTCGACTCACAACAATACTAGCGCTGCGGCTGACTCCAACACGACAGTGCACAAGAACAGCTCCATCTGTCTTGCGCGCATCTTCGATCCATTCAACAGCGCGTGCCACCAATGGTCGCAATGGGTCGTTGCCGTCGTCGCGGACATCGGTCAGATCAAGTCTGTCGTCAGATGAAATCGGGTGGCAAAACTTACACTTTGATCTTGCCAGATTCAGCTGCTGCAGACAGACTGTTGGGACCTTGCATGTCGACTCCAGGTGGGTAGCTGACTGCTGAAGCCGTTGACAAGAGACTTTCTCCTACACTGACGACGTGGGTGACGTGCAGAGCCTCGAGCATAGGAGCATTAGCGGCGTGTTGACTGAAGTCAGCTAAGCCTTCGAGGTAACTCACAGATTGCCAAGGTATAAGAACGGCAAAACCCTCGACGGGAAGCCATCGAATGCCTCTGCCTCGAACCAAACTTTAGCTTGCATTGCTTCAGCGCGTCCGTCCTCGCCCTCTTCAAACAATATGCTCTTGGCGGCGTTGACAGTCTGCGCCTGCACGTCCTCTTCGGAAACAGGCGAAGAAGAAGCACCACGATGGAAGCCCATCCCCCATTGCTTCCAGCGAGGAGGAGTCTGAGCTGAATGAGGGAGACCAGTAGGAGCAGCAGCACCATTGATAGCAAGAAGTTTGGCAGCTTTAGCTTTACGCTCTTGCGTGAGACAAGCATCCACACGGCGAAGCAGCGGCTTGTCGCAGGGATACAAAAAGAATGATCGTCTGGCGTTGTTCTGGAGGTAGAGATACGCTTCAGGAAGCGTCAAGGAAAGCGAAGACATGATGTAGCTGAGGACCAAGATTGAAGATTCAGTCTACAGTGAGTCAGTATTGCAGAAAGTAAAACGTACGTAGCCATCTTGACAGTGTACCAGCACTCGACGATGATAGTTCTTTTCCGCCGTCCGATCCGAGTCTCTCCCTTCGATGATCTTGCGCAAGAACAGCACAAGAGTGACAATCTTTTCAGCCATAGAGCTCAGGTTGCGAGTGTGGCCCGAGATGGTGCGACCTGAACCAGCGCAGTCGAGCTTGACGTATTCAAAGTCGATAGAAGACCGCGAACGCCCTTGCAGTTGAGAGGAGGCTCTTGCAGGTTCTGGTACAGCGGCAGGGACAGTCGTAGAAGTTTCGAGAGGAGCGAGTAGATTTCGAAGAGCAACCGTCGCAGGTGAGAAACCCCAAGTCGAAGGCGAAGGGGGCGGAGGCGGTGTTTTACCACTTGCAACTGCGCGTCGCTGCTCAAGATCCATGACTTTACGAAGCGTACGCGTGAGAACAGCTGGCGCCGGCATCTCGCACATCTCCGAAGCCTATCGTCAGAAAGCTCTCATCCCTCGCACTCACCCTGACACAAAGATCAAAAGGCCTGAAAACAACTGTACCGGGCTCGCCACCATCGGGAACATCGCAGTCGTTGCCAACCCAGAAACCGGGCACGACTTCAGAAGCTTTGGTCATCATTCGCGATTCGAACGCTTCTCGCTCAAACAAGTCGATCTTGCGAGAGTTGTATGTTGGGCAACCGCGGTGATCGAGGTTGACGAGATGAGGGAAAAGCTTTTCGATCTTTGCGAATGGTTCTGGAGTCAGCCACTCGGTCGTCATGACCAACTCACCGACAACAACCCAAACTGCATATCGCATCGGCCGATCAATCCCTTCACCAGTTCCACAAGTCTTGACTTGCTTGTAGTAAGTCTCCCATCGCTCAGTGTAGAGCTCTTCCTGGGCTTGCGCAATCCTGTCATGGTCAGTACATCCAGCTCCGCAACCCACATGGCAGCCATATCGAGGATCCCATCACCAACGCCTCCCTTGCAGTAGACAATGACATCCGAGATGGTCGCATACTTGATCTGCTGAATGTGAAGATTGCGCAGATTGATCTGATGAGGGAGTTTGGCCTTTCGAAAGGCCGGTTTGATGTCAAGGTCTCTGCGTTGATGGCCGCCAAAATCGATAGGCAGATCAAAGATGTCTTGAACGTGGAGTGCATTGAGAAGAATACAAGAAGGCCGCTCGTCTTCGTCCATCTCCATGTCGTCGTCAGAATCACTGTCCATCTCGATATCCTCGGGCTCGGGTTCGGCCTGGCGCATCGATTCACACGGGTGCATGATGACCTGTGTTGATTCTTCTCCATCCTCCGTATGAACCGACATGGCAAGCTTGTCGTCTTCTCTGCCGTCTGAAGAAGACACGGATGTAGGTGCCGTCGTGGCCGTTGCGCTAGAGTCATAAGATTCGGCTGAAGCTGTACTAGCTGAGAAAGCGAGTGACCGCTCGCGGGATGGGACGCGAGGTAGCTGCACTGGTTCGGAAACAGGTGAGTTGCGTGTCGGAGTTGGCGAATCGTGCGCTGGCAGTGTCTTGTCTTGACCTGCAGGAGTGTTGGGTGGTGGAAGAGCACTGGGTAGTTTGTCTGCACCGTGACGATAAACATTTGCTCGATCGGTCGAGGTTGCTTTGACGGGTGCGAGCAACACGCAGAGACCGCGATAAGGAGGTGGCTCGAACGGTGGTGCTTTGCTGTGCGTCAGCTTGGTAGAGATCTCACCTACCCAAAGAAGGCCGCCATTTCTCTCCCCTTTTCTCCGTCGTCGCTGATTCCATGCAGCCATGGGAACAAGACCTGGGAAGGCGTGTCAACCATGGAGTGCTTTTCAAGCAAGTCGGGTAGCTATCGTCAGTTTACACCTGCGAACCAACCCACCTCTTCCGCTCCGACGAGCCTCACACCTCGTCTGACTTGTTTTCGCTCTGCCTCCCATCCCCATCGATCCATTCCCCAAACCTTTTGCTCTTCAACCTTTTCGTTCTCTTCCTGGATAGCAGCCGCTACTTGAGGCGTCACGGCAGGTTCAGCAGGTGTACATGACCCCGTACGACTTTTCGCTTCCGTGAATTGCTCATTTGAACCTACAGGTGGTAAAGTGAACAACAGAGGGGAAGGTGACTTGTCGCGTGCTGATCTTGTCGTCGGCCGAACGGGTGTTGCAGCGCTGTAGGTGATGGTTGCTTCTGCTGAACGACAGCGCTCCATGCTTGTGGAGCCGTTGGAGAGATGATGAACCATGCGGAGAGGACGAGAAGTATGGGTGACGGGGGTGGAAGGGGCAGAGAGAGTGTTGGTGGGTGGGGTCGTGGGGCGGGCCGGCGTCATGATGGACGTCACCATGCTTGTGTTGAATGTTGCTTGTTTGTATCGAAGGCGCGATTCCTTTGTGTTGAGCAAGAGAGGAAGCAGTTGCAAGCTAGTGAACAAGTTGGGGAAGGAAGAGCAAGCTGGCTGGTAGCTGGTGACCGGAGTCACAGATTGAATGCAAGAGTACGCACTTGCTGCCCTGGTGTCGGGAGCTTTCTCGCCGTAGTTTTACAAGTTGGTTGGTTGTAAGACGCTGCAGCTGTTACCTTATCAAGTACTACTGTCTATGATGTGTGTTATTGTGGGTTGTGTAGTATTTCCCCCCCTTGCTCATAGATTCTTTACCCCAAACGAGCGTTGCGTGACCTGCTCTCGATTCAAGGCACTTATTGCTCCCGTCAGTTTAGAATTCGCCGCTCAGTTTTATGGTCAAGGCAGACGTAGACAAAGACAGTGGAGTGGGAACGCGAACAAAAGTCAGTAGAGTAGAGCGAGTTAGTAAAGAGAATGATAGAGAATGATAGAAAAAGGCGGCGATATTATATAAAAACTTGCGGTTTGGATCAACAAACACACTGTACACAACGGATTGACGTAAGAAGCGGGGTCAGGTACTCGGCTCCGGTAGATGAGTATGACCTTTCCCTGAATCCGGTAATAGCGCCGCTAAGATTGACTATAGCCGCTCAAGGGAGAGCAAAAGTAGGGCTATAGGTTCATACATAGTGAGGTCAGCAGTCCAAGGAATGCGACAACAAGATGCATACAACGCACAAGAGACTTCTATTTCCAATCCGAAAAGCATGCAACAAGTGTGAAAAAGGAAAAAAAAACAAGGACGTGGAAAAAAGAACAAAGCGAGGTCTGCAAGACTACTCGCGGATATTAAGCTGACCGAGCGTATCGACGAGGTCGGCCCCAGTCGTACGTGAAAAGCCATGACCGTGGCTACCACACGAAGACTGTGAGCGCCCTCGAGATTCCGTTAGCGGTTCAAGCGTAGGTGCAAGTGATGGCGTAGGCATGTAGGTATATGAACGTCGGCGATCAGGAGCATGATAAGGCATAGAAGAAAGTCGTCGTGGTGGACCAGGTCGGGCATCTTTTGATCAGCGTCGCACAACAAGAGTACTCACAAGGCGAGACGATCGGCTCAAGGCTTGCACCTCTGCTCCGTCGAGATTGGAATGTCTTCTTGCCACGTTCAACGGCGAAATCAGGAGTGTGTTCAAGAGCAGAGAGACTGAGAGGAGATGCAGATGATAACGTCGAGATGGAGGATGTAGAGGATGTATAGTGCATTGGGACACTGTTGGGTGCGGGTGCACCGGGTCGATGAGTGGTTATGGGTACAACTGGATCGGATGGTTTAGCCAAGATACCCAAAAGCTCGTTCAGTGGACTGTAGTCAGTGTCTCTCTTGCATGATAACTCACGAAACAGCTCGTCCATCCATCTCATCATCTTCCACATCAAGGATAAACTGCGAGCTCAGTGTGTCGCCGGCATGCTCGACGACAGCGAAATGAGACTTTGCACAGTGGATGTCGACTGTCAAAGACCCTCGTCTGCCTGGACGGGGATAGATTGGGATAACGAAGGAATCTCTTTGATTGAACGGTGATTGCTTGGAGGAGATACGCCGAGGTAGAGGTGCAAGGATAGGCGGCATATTGCAAAGCACTTTAGGCCGTCAAGTAGCAAGAAAAGGTTGGAAAATGGGTCGAACAAAATAGACAACCGCCCTGAACTTGATTGTTCAATCGTTTACTCGCGCACTCGTCTACTCACGCCCTCTCTTCTCTTCTCTTCTCTCCGTCGCTCTCAGAAATGGATGCTGATCATGGCTGGACCGCCTCGAGATATGTACGTCGAGAGCAATGAACACAGGAGTACAGGCGATGCGAGCGGTGCTTAAAATATTTTAACACTGGCTATTTGGTGCGCGGCCAACTGTATACGGCAGCTGCAGCTGCAGTGCAGATGATCCTGCTTATGATCGACTCTTTTAAGAGACAGGTGAGAAGAAGATCGTAGTGGTGGATTGAGAAGAGGAACAACAAAAGGTGAGTGCAGCGTCTGTGGTTGTGCTTTGCTTTGTATCATGCACGTCGGTCAAGGTCGAGCCATTGCTTTTTCTCGACGAGCTGCTGCGCTAGCTAATCATCCGCGAAGCAGAAGCTCAAATTGGAGCGACTCTACGTGCTACTAGCTAAGCGTTGATAGGTCTTGCTTGTCGGAACAGGTGAAAGCTAGGAGCAGTCGGAGGACAGTGGGAGTAGTCACGGATTCGTTCTATGCTGGACGCCTGGGTGCAAGATTGGTAAAATGTACGTAGAGTAAGGAAGCTATAAGGCGTGGATGGATGAAGGACTTTGGGTGCCAAGAACGCAGCTGACAAGCCATTGGTCCAGACGTCTGACAAGGCGCCGGGACAGGCGGTACGAGCTCAGCTGAGGTTGTTGATGGCGCGAAAGGTCCTCCGAATTTTTCTCCATCATCTTCTGCACGTATCTTGAAGCGATCATAGGGCTAAAAGGTCGTCAGGCGCTCTGCGCTCTTTGCGACTGTTGTTAAGTTGGCCGTCAATCTGATGACACGAACAATAGTCGCACAGGTCGTAGCTGGATGTGAAGCCTTCGAAGCTTGTGAAATCAAGTAGGCGAGTCAAACGCAGCAAAGGTTAGGCTTGGGACGTTCTTACTTGGCAAGGCGAAACAACCTCGTTCTCCGTGATATTTGCCCTTTTGGGCGGCATTCGTCGATGAAACAAGCTTGAATTCATCTGTCAAATGCCTCTGATCAGTTTCTAGCTTCCGAATGAAATGACAGGACCCGCAGTCTCGCTCACCTTGTAATTCACGTCGTCGGTATGCGCCTACTTGCCCTCTCGAGCGCGAGCCCAGCTGCGTTTGTTGCCTGCTCAAAGGTCCTGCAACACGCCGACGTTTCCTTCTTGAGCGTGAATCGCGACACTTGATTGAGAGCGAGATGATCTGTCGGTGCTCGATGCGCAGCAGCACACTATTCGTGAAACAGCTCGCAAGCAGAGACAGTTTGGAAAGTGTGCTGCAGCTGGATATGCTGTTGAAGGCTGCAGAGTCGACTGCACGTCGTCGTCGTTGTAATTTCAGGTGTAGCGTTCAACACCTTACAATTGGGTATCTGTAGCTACAGCATCAACCAGATCACAAGCTACGCCAGGAAATCATCGCAATGCGCTGCTTCGGTAGCATCTCGACTGCTTCCATGAGGGGAAGTAGACGACCTGATAGGCTATTCTTCTGCGCTGAGCGTGCTTGCTGGCTGGTTCTGCCAGCTGCTCTACGTTCTGCGACGATCGGCTGGCATCCTGGCTTAGTCCAAATATCAGCTGACCTCTCACTCACGCGCTGTTCACAAGACCGTGCAGCTCGACTGAGATGTCCGTGGTGACTGATGTCCTGCTGAGTCACTTTACTCGAGCAAATCTGAAGCAGCGACCGCTCCATCGACCAAGGCCGCTGTTGAATGCGTCGATGTAATTTCTTGCTGCAGACTTTGGCGGACAGGCGTATCATTCCGCCTCCAATCTCGGGATTTCAGGACTGGATGATTGAGCGGCTTTCAGTCACATTTAGCTGATATCTTCTCTCTTCGGAGACGCTCGCTTGGGCGTCTCGGACTAGGCACAAGCTCAGCTGTTGGTCTGTGGCTTGCAGGTCGTTTTCTTGTCATCTGATTATCCGGTAGGCGATTGTCGGTTCTTCCGATCCAAACAACGCAGTGCAACAAGACGAGTGCGACATAGCTCGCAAGCTGTGAGTCCTCTGCACTTGCATTGCGTCATGTGCTGGAGAACCGAATGGCAACTGATCATAGAAGAAAACCTGCAATCGCAGTCTAAGATGCAAGATGCATCTGCCGAGCTTGGAGTTACAACGCGCTAGCTTGATTCTTGAGCGCGACGACGAAGCTTTGTCTTTTGATCGTGACGAGTTCGCTGTATGATATCCAAGGTTTTCTGTGATGACAGGTTAAAGACCATCGGCACGGTTCAGTGGATCCCAGGCGTCCATGTTGTTCAAAGACACGTCGATTGGAATAGCTCGAGCTCAGCGTTCGTCATCCGTGCATAGGGGTCCTCTACGCCCTCGTTGATCAAATGGAAAATGTACGAATCATGTTGAGGCTATCTGTGTTGATGCTCGCTAGCTATTCGCAGTCCGGCCGCTCAGATGAAGAGCTAGCGAGCGTTAGGACGTGTTGCAGCGCTCTAGTATCTCACGATGACATGCTACGGTGGCAAAACTGTCGGTCAGACATTATCGTGTTCAGTGAGTCAAGCGTCACAAAGGTGGAGGAACACGCTGGATGTGTCCATGTGCTGGGAATGCTGTGCTTTCTGCTGTTTTCAGCTTCGCGCCAGCCACTTTTAGAGACCATCACTGACTTTCTCAGCTTGCAACCGATAAAATTCCCTCACACTCCCGGGGGTTGAGCTACCCATCACTTCATGATCACTCGTTGTCATAAAGCTCCTCGCAGCACAGTTTTCGACTTCTGGAGAGCTTCGGTACTCCAGACACCCGCCAATAACAAAGCCATGCTGGCCGTCAAGACTTTGAGGCAGGTATTCGAACGTCGTCTGAGCTGCAAGGCAGGCCGTCTTCGACGGCCAGCATACGACGATCTCATTTGGAACCTCTGGCAGGTCGTTACAGGCGTCCGGTAAGCATGCCTTTACCCCGCAGGACTGAGCCTAGCGCGGGTTATCTGTTCGATACGATCAACTTGGAAAAGGCCGAAGTGGCTGGGCTCTCCGGGCAGCTGGTACGTATCCGTTGTTGACATCGCTGAAGACAGGCCAACATTCGCGTAATTCACGCAAGCTGTACCATTGCGGATACTTTCTATCCTCAGTTCTTCCTTGTCAATTTGTATTTGCTGGCACAAAGGGTATCTGATCCTCCAATGTGGCTGCAGCTCGGCAGGGGTAGCCATCGAACAGTGAGTGCTCCTGTCACACAGTAGCTGACATCGCAGCTTGAGTTTCCACCCAGCGACGTCGCAGCTCTGCTCCAGGATATCACCATACAGGCCCAGCTTTCGTCTTCAGCAATCGCAATTGCGTCGTCTCCAGAGACGCTTTGTCCTTTGGCGGCTGTCCTCCTCGAGTATCCAGTGGCCTACATCCCATTGCCTGGACTTACGCCCGACTTTGGCGGTGCTACTTTGACGCTGGTCAATTTTCTCTTGACCGAAGAGGAGACGTCGACTGAGCGGAGCAAGACTCACTCGCTGCTCAAGTTCTCCTTCCCATCAAAGCTAAATGATGGCGTCGCAAGGCGAATAGCTGGGCTAGAGCAGACGTTCAGGAACAGGCTTGGGACGGCGATGACTCTGGAAGTCACCAAGGAGACGATAAATGCAACTGGTGTCGTCCTCTGAGATCCTGTGCTCGTGAGACATTTGCGCTGTAGTGCATGCATACAATCAACAAGACCAGCTCATTGCAACTTTTCCACAACCTCGGCGTCCGCAACCTGCTTCATGAACTCGAGCTGAGTCGCGACGTCGCGCAGTACACCCAAGACGTGTTGATTACTGATAGTCAGCCGAGTGGAGAACATTCACATACCCTTGGACAAAGGTATGCTCGCGGTAGATCATGTCCTGCTCGCGACAAAAGTCCTTCACGAGCAAACTGGCTTTGCGCAGGTTGTGCCGCGGCATGCGAGGGAAGAGGTGATGCGTGACCTGCAGATGGAGCCCACCGTGTACAAACTCGATCGATGGCGAACACTCGACGTCCATCGTTGTGCGAATCTGGCGCGAAGGGAAAGACTCGACTGGTCCGAGGTCCTCTGTCGAGCACGCAAAGTGTGACAAGACGATCTGGTGTCAGCGATGTTGAATAAGCGACGTACTTGTACATGGACCGGGCTGGTGCAGATGTGGCTCACGAGTAGGTATGCAAATCCCATACGCTTGCTCGGCATCGACCGCAACATGGCTCCAAAGTAAAGCCAGAAGAACGCGACACCTGTCATCTCGGCCTTCCACATCAGATTGTGCTTGGGCTTGGGTCCAAGCAGGTAGCCGTACGAGTTAGCGTAGAGGTTGAAGCGAGCGAGTGAGAGGACGACGTAATAGATGCGGTGTCTTTTTGTCAGTCGACTCTCGGAAAGGACAAACTGTAGGGCGACCATTGTCCTCGAGAACTTGTCGAACGGCATGATGCGCTTGTAGTATGTGCTCCACATGTTGCCAAAGAACTTGGTGGAGATGGCAAAGAAGGGGATGTGTTGGATGTCTGGGTCATGCTCTGGATGATTTGTGACGACTTGATGTCAGTGTGTACGTGCAAGGAGACCAACGATGATGGATGTTGTGGTTCTGAGGTCAGCACGCGCCATGATTTCAGCTCACATCACACCACCAGCCTATGCTCAGGCCACCGATAAAGTCCGCGACAATCGTACCGATGACGCGGTCTTGCTTGTACTTGCCAGTCACCCCCGTGTGGCCGGCATCGTGGGCGAGGACTGACGTTAGAAGGTTCGGCCAGACGACTCACATGTCAATTGGTGCCAGAATGCGCCAAGAAAGACCGCCGAAGCCATTTGACCGAGCCAGCTACTGGTGCTACGGTCAGCTCAATTAAGACTCATTACTCACAAGAAGAAAAGAGCAAATGCAGCGCCTCCCAGGAGCATGTATCGAGCGAGATCCGATCCGTAGCCACGCAACAGATCCGACCTGTCGAAGAGTCCAGCCGACTCGAGCTTCTTCTTGAGCGCAAAGTAGGCATCGATACGCTCCGCCTCTTGAGACACATCGATAGGGGACTGAGGAGGCTCGAGATGAGCTGGTGTAAGGTGATGGATGGGAACATCTGATGGAACAGCCGACTGGGTTGGTAGGAGGGCAAATGCGGGTGATTCAGGTGGTGTTAACACGCCTTGGGAGGAGATCGATGACGCAGAAGATGAACGAGAGTGTGCTCTCAGCTCTGGCGTGAGAGGAGCAGTTGGTGGTGGTGTAGGCAGCTGCTGCCTCGACTCTTGTCCCGCTGTCTCCTTTCCGATCGCAAATCCCGGGATAAACCCAGACAGCACCTCGTCTCTCAAGATGATAGGACCCTCTTCTCTCCAGTTGTTTGGCTTGCCGTTAGCGTGCTGGACAAAGCCGAGAGCGATAGGCGGTGTCAGAGGTTTCCAAGGCTGTCCATTAGTACTTAACAATTCAGCACGCACCTGCTCGATACAACCAACGACCATGCCATTCATTCGCTTCAGTGTCGGAGCAGAGTGATACGCCTCTATCTCGCAGGTAGCATCTCGCCCAACGAAGTGTAGCAATGACAAGTGGCCGCCCGGATGATGCTTGGCCCAGTTGGAGACGTCTAGGACGCGACCTCGATGGACGAGCAACAGTCGACCGTCGACAATTGACCGCGCGACCTGCGAGCGGCTCATCAACGGCTTTTCTGAGCAGATCTGAGCCATCTTGAAGGCTGGAACAGGTACGAAGAAGACGTCGAGACGTGTTTTGTGCAATTAGCTGCAGCTATAATATATAGCTATCAGTATATTAGCTTGGAGCGGAATGTCACCTTTTCACGTGGCAAATCTCATCCTTATCATCATCATGATGCATGCAAGCAGCCTACGACCCATAGTCTAGCCCTCGATTCCCGTTATTCTGATAACCTCTTGATGGGCCATTCTGCCCCAATTCTCTCTGCGACTGCATCGATGGTGGCCTCTGCGGTAACCCAGGCGGCGGAGGTAAACCAGCCGGTGCACGCAGATTGAACGGTGGCGGTGGCACAAGCGGTCGATTACCTGGACCATTTCGAGCATCAGGATGATGAGGTCCTTGATAAGGACCTTGTTGGGAAAAGCCTTGGGGAGGAGGCCTGGGTGGGCCACCACCTTGAGCGAAGCTGGGCACAGGCGCGTAATTCTGAGATTGATAACCTTGGTTCTGGGGAGGATACTGAGAAGGCCGATAGCCTTGCTGTTGCTGATGACCTCCGTACGGGTTGTTGTTTTGCTGATAAGAGTTGGATGGGTTGCCGAACTGAGGAGGAGGGTTCATGTTGCCATTGTTCATCATAGGCATAGCAGCAGGTCGCGGCTGATGGTGCGGTGGGCGGACATTTTGCTGCTTGTTCATGTTGACCTGCTGCTGCTGCTGCTGCTGCTGTTGATGTTGCTGATGCTGCTGCTGATCGGCTTGACGCTTGCGCTTGGTGTACTCATGAGAGGATTCAATCGCATTGACGCTAAATGTCAGCGCGTCCGCCAGGTAGCAACCTACCTTCCGATCACTGCTGGCAAGTGGTGAGTGTAAAAGTAAGGATGCTCCAAAGCCTCGAGCGCCGTGAGACGCTTGGCTGGGTCCAGCACCAACAGCTTGTCAAGCAGATCAGCGTACATTGGCGGCATTCTTCTGTTAGCAATGTCGTCGCGCGCACTCACTCTTCATGCCTAGCCCACTGCACAAGACGTCTTGGCTTTTCGGGCTTGCTCCAATTCTTCTTTTGCCCTTCAAAGCCAGGCAGACTGTCCCAGCCAGGAAAGTTGTCCGCGTTGGGCGTGCCGCAGATGTTGAAGATGACATCGAGCTGGGCAGCATCCGAATCGCCAGCCAAGATGGGCTTGCGGTGGAGCATCTCGCCAAATACGCATCTGTCGTCAGTCGCGAAAATCAGGCGACTCACCCGACACCCCACATGTCGATCTCTGGCCCATATCTTGTCTGACCCAGCAACAGCTCTGGTGGTCGGTACCATCGCGTCACGACCATGTTGGTATACTCGGCTGCGCTGTGCTTCGGCTGCTCGCCATACGACAATTTCGGCTCAGAATAGGGCCTCGCAAGACCAAAGTCGGCAATCATAAGTACGCCTTCATTGTTGATGAGCAGATTGGCGGCTTTCATATCGCGATGTAGGATTTTGTTCTGCCATCAGCGACGTCTGCAGCCAACTCACCGCATGGAGATAAGCCGTGCCCTCCAACAACTGCTTCATGTACAGCTTGACGAGAGAGTACGTGTTTTTGAAGTCGGTGTTCTCGAGGAGACCGCAAAGATCGTGGTCCATGTAGGGAAAGACCATGAAGATAGTGGCCCGGCCGTCTTCACCAAGATGCTCGCGATCGACCACCATGTCGAGAACGGAAACGACGTTGGGGTGGTGCATCTTTTTCAGAATCTTGATCTCGCGAAGAGCAGTGATCGGCAGCTGCTTGTCAGCCGAGACACGAAAAAGAGCTCACCCCATCTTTTTCATTATGCAGAATGATCTTCTTGAGCGCGACATCAACCTTGTTTTCTCGGTGCGTTGCACGCGTAACGACACTGATGTCAGTCAGACAAATATAAGACTCACCCAAAGGTTCCCTCGCCCAGCTTGCGACCAACATCGTAATCGCCCAGCCTACCACAACCCTGAAATTTGACGCCGTACGCCGCAAACTCGTCGTCCTCGCTTCGACGCGATGGAGTAGGACGAGGAACAGCTGCCTTGGGTGATGCAAGACGTGAAGGAGGATCTTGAAGATTGCGGTTCGGAGCTGGTGGCGCCTGCGAGATGTGAGGAGTTTGGGAGGAGGGGATGCGCGTCCCTGGTGATGGAGGTGGAGGTGGAGAATCAGGTGGTGATGGAGGGGGTGGATCATCTGGTGAGCGAGGTGATGAAGGTACGCGAGGAGGTGGCAGGGGAGGACTCGACATTCGTCGAGCAGCACCATTGACGACCGAGTTAGAGTCTCGAGGTTGTCTCGGTGGAGAACGGTGAGAGTTGCCCCAGCCAGGTGGAGGACCAGAGCCATTGCCGTTGAATCTCGTAGGCGATGCGGCACGATTAGCCCATTGAGGACCAGAGGGACCGTCCCGACGATCTGGTGCACGACCGTGCGGTGGACCTCGCTGGTAGGGATTTGTAGGATGTGGGTGGTGAGGAGGTCCATAGCCGTTGCCAGCGAAAAACCTGCCGTTGCTGGCAGTGTGTGATGGCCCATCGCGCCTGTCAGGTGGACCCTGCTGCTGACGATCATCGTGGCGAGTGTCAGTTCGACGATCGTCGCGTGAGTACAGAGCTCGAGGCTCGTTTGGAGATGCCGAGCGACCGGTCCGAGGTCTTTTGTAAGGGCGCTCCTCATACTTGTCCAGATATCGAGAGTCTGATGTGCGTGTGTAGTCGGGAGATCGTCGATAGTTGGGGCTTGGTGAACGTGACCGACGTCGATTTTGGCTGTCGTCACGGTTTCGCGGTTCTCGATGCCGACGATCCCTCTCCTCTTTCTCCTCCCTCTCTCTCTTCTTTCGCCGCTGATAATCTTCCTCCTCGCGATCCTCACGCACATGTCGTGCTTTCTTCTCTTCGGGGGTCTCTCTCGCTTTCATCTCATCTCTCGCCTTCTTCTTCTCTTCATCCTCACGCTTGTGTCTCGCTTTCTTTTCCTCTGGCGTCTCGTTGGCCTTTTTCTCACCTCTGAGTCGCTTTTCGTTCCGCTCGACCTCTTTGCGCGCAGTTCTCTCGACCTCTGTCTCGCGCCGCCTATGACTTCTTCCACTGGTCGAGCGCTCGACGTCGACTCTGTCGCCATGAGACCTCTCGCTGCGTTCATCATCGGCCCTGTCCTTGGACTTTTCGGTGTGGATTTTGTTATCCCTCAAGCTCGAGCGGCTGCCATGGCTTTTGAGACGATTCGCTGAACCGTGGACACTTGGTGAAGATGGGGAGGATGATGAGGATGGACGAGCGTCTCTGGATGGAGTAGATGGCCTTTTGGATGCTTGTGAAGCTGGAGGTGGAGAAGAAGGAGGTCTTCTGTAGTTGTCGAGTGAACGTGAAGGGATATCTGGACTCGCCTCGATTCTCTTGTCCTCATCTCGCTTGCCATCGTCACGCTTCACAGGCTCCTTACGCTCGTCTTCCTTGGCAGTCTCATCTCCCATGTACGTCTGATCTTCCGTAGGCAGCGCAGCTCGCCTCGATGCAATCTCTGCCGAAACCATGGGCACGTCCTCGTCATCACCATAATCAAGCATCGGCATGTTCGCCCTCGGATCCGGCAAAAAGTCGTCACGCCCACTGAACGGATCGCGGCTGAACGAAAACGTCGGCGTTTTGAAGGGCATCTTGCGAGGACCCGTAGGAGCGATGATGGGTGAATGCTTGACTGGCCGTTTGATGATGACTTTCTTCGGTGATTCTTGAGATACTAATTTGTCGAGGGGATTGACCCATGTTTTGTTTGGTGACGCTTTCAGATCGAGCGAGACCTTGACTTCTGAAGACTGCAATCCTCCTGGCTCCAACTCTACATCTGTAGAAGGCGGTGTGCGCGGTCTGTCGACTGTTTCGGTCATGATGTATCTGCTACAGTGTCAACGCTAGCTCGAGTTATGGGCCACCCTGACTCACCGTTTTTGTTGGGAAATGATCGGTAGATCCCTTGCTGTCTCTCAGCTTACTCCCAGCTGAATCAGCATAGACTCCAATGTCCCAAGAAGACGATCAAAGGCGGGTTGAGAAAGACGAGGCGAGTCGCGACTTGTGTGCATGACGTGGCTTGCACGTCATTTAATTCCACGGCTGCAGCTAGCTCAAGCTCCTACAGCTGGCGTTGTCATACTTATAACTGTGTAATAAGAGTGTTTACCAACCAAGACTTCACTGTATGATTGCTACGTCAGCTCACAAAATGAATCTGCCCAAGCCAAAAGCGCTGGCAGGCGGACATGACCAAATTCTGACTCTTTGATAAACTATGCTTGATAGTGCTTTGCGTATCACGCTCTATTTGCGCTCCTGGGAGCTTCACTGACAATTTGAATGCCAAGTACTGTATCCATGCAGATATATTGCCCGGTACAAGCTTGAGAAGCACTACAGGCCCTTGATCTCATGTACATATGCTGCCGCGACTGCTCTCCGCAATGTTTCGGCTTGCCGAAGACCTCCACTTGTCAGCTTCGTATCCTCGACTTTCACGATCCGACCCGACGCTCCCAGCTACCCTCAAATCAACAATCTGTAGCGCCATCAACGTCAGCAATAGCACCGCCGCTATATCGAAAGCAAAATTCGGCAATCTCTGATTTCAAAGATGACCTATTCTACGCCTGACAATCTCGTCATTATCGGGTCAGGCATTATTGGTGTCTGCACCGCCTACTATACAGCAATCTCTCCAAGCCGCAAGCCTGGATCCAGTATAACACTCGTCGAGGCGAGTAGCGTAGCAGGTGAGTAACTCTTCTTGCAATCGCTGACATTAGCCGGGTATGTTTCATATCTTCGATCTCCGCAGCTGACGCAGAAGGGCGTCTGGCTACAGCGGTGGCTTCTTGGCCAAGGATTGGCACGGCGCAGCCACAGAGAGCGTATCGGCATTGTCTTTTGATCTGCATAAAGATTTGGAGGACAAGTTTGACGGCGCAAAGAATTGGGGCTACAGGGCTGTAGACACTTTGGTATGTTCTGATCGGGCGCAAAGTTGACAGCAGTCTCTGACGACGGATGCGTCAAGGAAGGGCAAAGGATCCAAACCGCCGGTCTCTTGGGTTCCAGCAGAGACAATCGTCGCTTCGCGCGTGCTAGGCGATCACTCAACGACAGCTCAAGTCCATCCAGGACTTTTCACAAAGTTCATGTGCACCAAATTCCTCGAGCAGCCCGATACCGCGCTCGTTATTGGCTCGGCGACATCACTCGAGATCATCGACGGCAAGCCGACGGCATTGACGGTCGAGCATCAAGGTAGCAAACGAGTCTTGCCTGCCGATGGTATCACGCTTACGGCTGGTCCTTGGACTGGCGAGCTTGCGACAAAACTATTGGGTCCCGCTCTTGCTTCCAAGATTGCCGTCCAAGGTAGTCGTGCTCACTCGATTGTGCTCAAGACGCACGAAACTTTGAGCGCAACATGTCTGTTCACCGATATGACAATGACAGATCGGAGTGCAGCAGAGCCAGAAGTCTACGCCAGACCAGACGGTGAGTTGTTCAGTGACCAAGCTGACTCCTTCAGGTACGGTTTATATCTGCGGCGAAAGCGACAATGAACCTCTCCCAGCTTTGGCATCCGACGTAAAGCCATCACTGAAAGCTATCAAGAACCTCCATTCCCAATCCCATGCCCTCTCACCAGTCTTTCAAGATGCAGAAATCATCGCAGAGCAATGCTGCTATCTACCCATGCCTGTCAGAGGGAGGCCGATTATTGGCAAGGTCAAGGGCATTGCGAATCTATGGGTTGCGTCTGGTCACTCTTGCTGGGGGATCACGCAAGGTCCTGGGACTGGCCTGTTGTTATCGGAGATGATTCTGCACGGCAAGAGTACATCGGCGGATATCTCGAGGCTGGCTTTGTGAGATGAGGGATCTATATGGGATGTATACTGTAAGGATGTGACGTGAGGACGGGCAGGTGTCTTCGGGAAGATCTAGAGGTGCAATGAGACTTGCATGCGAATGAGATCAAATCACGCCTCAGAAGAGAACTATGATGCCACTCGGCGCAAAACCAGGGTTATAGAAGATGCATTTACAATTGCAGACAAGTCCACGGTCGCTACCTAGTTGATGGGAGCACTCAGACCTCGA